>VYZM01017800.1:498844-560083 GCA_013398915.1 Dromas ardeola | reverse complement strand
GGGGGGAACCCAAACTCAAAACAATGAGTTTCAGAGCTGTCTGCATTTGTTGGCAGTCTTTTTTTTACCTTGATGTAGACTAGGACGTTCAGAACAATATTAGAGAGACTATTCAAAGTTCTACCTAAGAATGAGAGAGATGATATTCCTCTTTTGTACAACAACATTTCTGTAAATTTTGTTTAGCTTGCGTGGGATACAGTTAATTACAGTAATTTATCAAACTGGCACAAGGTAGCATTCACACACAAAGTTTTTCCAGCAGTCAGAATCCTTAGTTTTATATGAGACTGGTTTGTACTAATTGAATTTTCACTTGGGTAGATAAAATCTTTAACAACTCTGGAATAACTAAGTGCTCTTTGTTCAATGATGTGGATCAGAATGATTTACAGCACCTTTCACATAATCATGCTAATTTTGCTTTCATATGATTAATTAAAACAATATGTTCTTTCTTCGTAAAATAGAATTAGTGCACCCAAGGAGACAGGTTTTATTGCAAACTTCTTTTTCTGGTAATAAAAGCAATTTTCACGCACCATCTTTTTGGCAAAGCCAAGTAAACACGCTTAAGTGGGCAAAAAACCGCAGCTGGGGTCAGATCCCTTCATGGAGCACCACCAGCAGACTTAGCATCTTGCAGCAAAGATGATTTAGCCCCAATGCTGTGAGGCACGAAGCTGGCCTGGACATCCCAAAAGCAAAAGTCCCTTCCCACTGCCATAGTTTCCTACAGACAGGCTCTCACTCATCACATCTAGAGCCAAACTGACGGACATACTGGTACGAAAACAGAAATTCAAAGGCTAAAATGGATCATGCCTGTGGTCCAAGCTCTGGATTCAGCACAAACACTTAATTTTCAGCACCGTTCAAGCACATGGAGAAGGGTCAGATTATCCGACTGCGGCGGTCTGACAAACAAGTTGAAATAAAAATAAGACTGACTTAAATGGCCCTTGAGAAATCATCTGGTAAAGCAAAGCTTATGTGTGGATTCCTTGGCTCCCTGCTCAACTGCGGGAATGCAAAGCATCACCGAGCCCTACAGCTACTGATGGGTCCACGGGTTACCTTAGCTCTTCTACGCCGGGTGGCTTTTGATGCAACACTGGTATTTCCTACCGAGACCAACAAGCTCAGAACATCGTTAGCAGCACTAAAGTGCCACACCTCATCACACTGGTGCTGGGTAACAGAAAACAATCAGCAAAAGGGAAAAATGACAAAACACCCCAAAACTTATGTGAAACCATGGAATATGTTTTCTGTGATCTCTCTCACCACAGCACCATGACAATGCTCCTTTGATCAGACGCTGCGCAGGCACCACTGTATTAAAGCTCAGCGTAGAAGAAAGCAAGTGACTTTCAGGTCTGATAAGCAAGGCAAGGAAGCAGGGAGGAATCATCTCCACCACTCGTCACCTCAGATGCATGGATTAACCCCCTGGGTGGAGAGCCTGGCGGTCCCCAGCAGTTCCTGCTGCTGAAGTGACCAAATTGTAGACGGGTAACTAAATTGTCAGTAGAAACAGTTCCTGTAGATACAGAAGTGGCCACTTCAGACCCACGCAGAGGATCTGAGTGAACTTGACAGGGCTTTGCTCTGTGTATTGGGTACCGAAGAAGAAACTGTTTTATAGTTATTTTTTATTGTCCCTTCAAGTTTTTATTATTGTGCCTTGGCAGGAATATTTAGATCTTTTCCTTAGGTAAATACTGATTAAATACCCCAGATAATAGGACTTGTTACAAGAGAGTGGTGAGGTGGATCCCATGGAGGGCTCTGGAAGAGAGGCAGGTGCTCTGGCTGATGGCAAAAAGTGAAGATGGAACCTCAAGAGATGCTCTAATAGCACCAAAGGGGTAATTGTGCAACCCGATGCATGAGAATGTAGATTCACAGCCATCATTACCATTAATGACAATCATGTGGATGGATAAATTCCCCACACAGAGCACTGAATATTCACCTCCAAGGGCTCTCTCTTGCCTTATTTCACGTCAAGCCTGGATAGCAAAGGTTACCCAACTCACTAAGGTCATGGTATCACACCTCTGACTACAGGCCTGGATCTAAGACTTTCTCTAATACATGAAACAGTGAAAGAACGCCTATAGGGCTGGCTTTCTTTTACTTGAACCAATTAAAAACAGTCAGAACAAAAGAAGTTTATTTTTGTCCATCACCCAAAGATCTCAAGTTACTTTGCCTGAAGTATCCATGTGTACCAGCAAAAAGAAATGCCTCAAATGTCAAATGTCAGGGAAAACAGATTCAGTTGGCATTATTTATTAAAGCAGATATTTTCATCATGAAAAAAGTATAATACTTCCCTAATAGAAAACCAATGCAAAACCTAGAGTCACCCAATCACATCCAACTTTGAGGACTTGCATGCTGCATAAGATTCCCTGCAATAAAGGAGAATTCCAGCTGCTTATTAAATAATTCTCTTGTAAGGGTGAGTTTACTGCACAAAACCCCCCATAACATTAACATGAAGGGACTGAAGGTTTCTTCCCCATCTCAAAGCACACCTAAGCGTTGGGATGTGAAGTACACCATGAATGAATTTCCAGACACAGTTTTTCTGCTTGGACCTACGTTGTTCATTGGCGCCGCCAGAGACAGAAGGAACCCAGAGAGGTTCCTATGGCAGAACCCTATGGCAGTCCAAGAGACACCTACAAGTCCTAGAGTTGGCTGATAACATGGAGTTACAAGTAGCTACAAACAAGGCGAACAGCCCAGCAAAAACAGCAAGTCAGGTAGGACGACACATATGTATGTCTAATCCTTGGAGAACAGATATCAAGAAACACCATCATGGCAGAAAGCATTTCAAGAAGGTAACCCACCAGTCACACCACACAGGGAAAAGTGCACAGAGATAGAAATATAAGGAGAGAGAAGATCAGTCAAAGCAATCACTTCGGGGGGGGTGGGGGTGGGGTGGCAATCAACACTGGACAGATTGAAACAGAATATAACTACTACTTGAATCTAACATCAAGGCTAAAATATAGCTGCAAGTGCTAGGCAGAAAACGAAACGCCTTCTGGAAAGCGACTGTGAAAAATTTCGGCATCAAATAGAGACAGTCTATCAGCAGGTAAGGGTACTCAAGAAATCAATCAAGACCAGGGCAAGATGAGTGTAGATGGAACAAGCACATCCACTGGTGCCAGGAAACATGAGCACTCCCAAAGAGCCTAGAAAAGGCATCTTCTCAGGAAGGCAGCACAGTTGACATGGATACTGAAATGGAAATATTTAAACCCAGTTCTCATTTCTATAAAAGAGATGCAGAACAAGCATGGGGAAAAAAAAAAAAAAGAAAGGGTTTGCATACATGTGTTTCTGTACCTATCAAAGAGTCTCCAAGGATGACTGCAAAGGTTTTCTCTAACAAAATAACTGGTAAACCCAGAGACAGTTTAGCTGGAAGAGAACCTCTCAGCATTAGAGTAAGTTTGACCATTGCAGGGAGCATGGCCTCCCCTTATTCGAGCAATTTGTGGGCTAAAATATTTACATTGATTTTAAATAATTAGAGAACATCTTTTAACTATACAGGTAGTTTTTGCACCTGACAGACTGTCACTGTTTTGCAGAAAGACAGATACCCTACTGGGGTCAATGGAGTATCCATGGTTGTGTTTTAAAGTCGTATTTGAGTTCTAGATTGAGCAAACTTTTAAAAACAAACAAACGAGTACACCTCACACACGTATGGCTTTTGCAACAGTTCTGGCAAGTAAGCGGTTAAAGACCAAAGCCTGCACCACCTGTAACTACTTCAGCAGTCACATTGGTTTATGGTGGAACAGCCAACAAGCTTTGTGGAAAGCACATTTATTTTGCTGTGTTAGGCACAAAAGACAGTGTCTTCTTGGGAACTGGTCAGAGCCCATGAAGTAAAACAGCTTTTGTGTGATTAAAGGACCATCACTACAGTCTCTGCTGCAACTATCTCCACATCTCAGCTTGCTTTCTCCAGCAGACAGAAGGGGGTATGGTTATTTCAGAAATTCCTACCACTACAAATAACTCATTGTGCACACAGCTGTCTGCAGGGCAGAGGATGAGCAAAACAGCAAACTGCATGTGACAGGTCACTTAATGCGTTTCATGGCAGTGCTTAGGGCTGCAGTCAAACTATCTACTATCAGACCCTAATTTCAGTGTCATGACTACTTCTCTTCAGTGGCCGATGAGCGAGTTGTTGTCCAGGAGCCCTGACCCATTCCCGGCCTTAACCTCTCTGTGCTCTCTGGAGCTCCTGCCATGCAGCAGCTGTGGCAGCTAAGGAAGCTGCCCTTTGATTGCGTCTCTTTGATGCTGTTGCGCTGAAGACAGAATAAAAACCCCATCTAGAAACGCATGGAGAGAACAGACTAACAGGCTGCCTCTAGCTAAGGGTGGTCTGGACCCTGCCAGTGGTCAGAGAGGTTGGTCAGTCCCCTCACTGCCTCCACCACGGTCCCGCTGAAGCCAGGGCAGGCTGTGTGCTACACACCACTGACACCTCCTCCCGTGGTTGGCATTCTCTGCTTCTGTAAAATTAATTTGATGACTGTATTAAACTAATAATTGCCTCATTTCCCAATATGGTCTCTGGGTGCACTTGACTTACAACGCGCTTCTCTTGGGAGGTACCAGGGAGATCTAGTTGTATTACTTATGGAGTCTGGGCTAATTTAATTAATTTTTGATGGAAAGTGCTCAATTTTGCAGACGGTAGCCGTATGTTTCTTCTGTAGCCAGGGCCACACACAGTTGATGATATCTTTTCACTTTCCCCTGTGATGCAAGAGATGACAAAGGGCCCAATTAATAAAGTCGCCTTGAAAAGGAGACCTTCTGTTAATGGGAGGACCAAAAGTGATTCACCATTTGGGAGAATTCTGCTTTCCTTATTTCTATCCTATCAACCACCCACCCACCCACAATATGCCTCTTGAAAACAACTGAATGCTGAGGGAGTCCATATGTCCACACTTTCACAAAGTCTTTCAAAGCAAGGTAACAATTACAAGCATAATTACAAACGAGACACTCGGAAATTTTGCCACTTCCCTCTTTCATTGAGCATCGCCTCCAGTTCCACGTGCTCCCATGGGAGCTCAGCAGCCCTGCAAGCAGGTGCAGCGCATCCGAATCCTGCGTCAAAAGTCTGGGAACTTGAGTGCTGACAATGCAGAAATAGTACCAGAGTAAATAATAATAAATAGTTGTTTCACAAGTAAGCCTTGCCTGTTCAGACAATTAAATTCAATTTTCCTCTTCCCCCAGCCAAGGGCAGAGTCACAGACCTCTGCCCAAGAGCATCACACTTGCTTCCTGCACTGCCACCAACATCCAGCAGAGCCTGACAGTCATCGCTGGGGCTTCTAGCAAGGGGAAGACTCCTCCTCTTCTCTCTCTCTCTGCCTTAAATTCCCTGCAGAAAAGGGCACACATTTTTGTTTCTTGCCCTCTGTCTTGGCTGCCCAGATAATTTTTTCCTGTAGGCCAAACCCCTGCTCACTGTAGGTACGTACAGAATCCAGTCCTTCAAAATAAACAGGGGATCTGATTTCACAGGGGATGAGATGCCAACATGACACGAGATACCAACATGAGAGAAGCAAAATGAAGAGCCAGTCAGCATTTAGTGGTTAGTGCTTCGTCAGCATGCCGAAGCGAGGTGGAGAGCATCATCTCATCCCCACAGCTCACAGGAAATCCTGATGGGCACTTCAGTCCACACAGCATGAAACACAACAGTAAAGATTCACCTCAGAGCTCGGGATTTACTCTCAAGGGCAAAGTGGTTGAGTTCTGCAGAACCATGCCTAGCTTTAAACAGCACGGAGAATAAGTAGAATCCACTCGGCTGCTTTCTCCAGAAAAGATGCATCAGACCTAGGTCATCTTCTGTCAGCGACAGGGAGGAAACCTACCTAGAATCAGCCAGAGGAGGAGGGGGAAGTTAGGAATAAAGGCTGAAGAGTTCTGCAAAAAATTAACATAAAAAACGTACAAAAAGAACTCCCCAGAGCTTTGATTCATCCTAGAGATGAATGAAATGCTGAATTTTGATGCCACTGTGAGATGCTGAGTGGTTTTAACCCCATGCCCAAACGTGTGTCGTTTTCTATTGTAACTGATAAGACTATCATTTTCATTTAAACCTATTCTACAGGTACCAAACCAAGATTTGTAAGGTTTTATTCCTCAAAGGTCTCTCAAAGGACCAAACAGAGGAGCAGATGCAAAAGGAGTGGCATGCACAGCACCGTGCCCCAAATCTGGCCTCGGAAACTGAGGTGTCCTCTGCTGAGGCACCAGGTGAAGCCTGCCATGGTCTGCCAGGGACCACGTGCACATCAGCAGAGGGAATTTAGTATATCTCCATGGGTTCTGGTGTCTTCACAGCAGAGTATCTCACCATGAAAGGCTGGCAGCAACAAAAGATTTTTGCACACAGTGGTTTCCTATTCATTACAAAGTCTTGAGGTAAGTCTTCATTCTGGACACTGATTTATATTAATGAGGCTCAGGATCAGAAAATCCCAAACCAGAAGAATGAACGCACACACCCAGCAACATCCACGCTCATTGATAGCGGCCAGCCTGGTATCTCGCAACTCCCCTTGGGACACGGGGGAGGGCTCAAAAGAGGAAAGCTCGATTTGGCAGCGCTGACATTATAAAGCCTCTAGTACAATACTAAATTAGAGGCTTGGTACTCCCTCTAGGACCACATACTGTTATTTGTAATACAGTTGAGCTGCACTTAAAATGAGGACTTGTGAAAGGAACAGACTACCATAAAAAGAATTAATTTTCTGTACTCCAGATCAGAGCTGCAGCACTTAAGTGAGTCCTTTGGAAACGAGTAACCGAAAAGCAATAAACCTATTAAAAGAATAAACTTTTACTGCACCAAAAGGGTGAAATAGCGACCCGTCGCATGAATGGCTCAGTTAAACGAATACATTTTCTGTTTCGCAAATCAAAGCACATTTCCTAGGGAAATGGATCTTTTTTTGAACAAATGCTTCTTTTAGGATTAGGCATGTTGGAACTCTAGCTTGACTTTACAACATGGCTGTGCATTAAGCAGATTTTTACTGGAGCAAAGAAGTTATAGATGTAGTTAGTCAGCAAAAAATTAAAAGAGGATGATCAGAATACTTAGGCATTAAAGAGCGAGAGAGACTGTTCTGCATGCAAAATGTTCTGGAGCTGCAGCTTTCGGTCCGTGGCAGAGCAATCACGGTTGGTGCCCAGTGCTTTGGGTGGAGGTGCAGACCCCGTTTAAAGGCAAGTGCCCCATTTCCCAGTGCCTCCGTTGCTCTCATCTGTTCTTTGCCAGTGACAGCTATGGAGTTTGCACCTAGGGTAGGCTGCAGCTCCATCAAACCTCTGCCTCCCGTTCCCCAAGTCTCACAGCAGGGACTGACAGCTTTCGTGTTCTTTATAGGGACCCCAATCACACTACACAGGTCCTGTGCGTCAGCTGTTCCTCCATTCAGAATGCTCAACCCCACTGCTCCAAGAGTACATGTACTTAGATAAAAGTCCTATGGTTTGATGTTTGAGGACCAAAAAAACATTTGGCTTTCCTCCCAGCCTCACGCAGACAGGTCAGATATTCACGATCCATGTATGCAGATGAAGGCAGGCGGCTCGTGCCTTTAAAAACAAACAAATCACACATTTCCAGGAGCTGCAGTCTTCAGAAAGACATCAGGCAAGGACTCAAAATTAAAATGGCAGAACCAGCAGTGGTTACACATACCCAGAACACCTCCGTGGTGGTGAGAGGGAAACCCACCTTGCCCACGGCCCCCACAAAAATTCATCCAGTCCCTCCATTCTTCCCTAATGACAAGGTTTTATTTACCTAAACAAGACTGTATCCAGATTTTGATGAACTCTTGCTGCTTTTTAATCTATCACTCAGGGAGCTGCTCTTGCAGGGAGTATTTGACACCGAGTGAGAGGCAGCTGTGCCTGGCAAAACCCAACTTGCCAACGTTTATGGAGGCTGCGTTCGAGTATCCATCAGGTGTGCGGCTCACACAGCCCAGCCAGACACTGCTCTCTGGCAAGTTTGGCAGACATCACAGCACTGTCTCTCACTTGGAGAGAGTGTTTTTTTTCTTCTCTCACTACCTAGATGAAGGAGAAACCTGAGGAGACGGTCATCCTTCCTCCTCACACGGCTTTTGCCCTTCACAGTCGTGGCATTGCTGAGCTCTACAAAGTCTCCATCTTTTTCTTCCTTTGAATGTGGTAAAGCGCAACATTTTTTATTCCACCTTTAATAACATGGAAACTGGCATTTAATTTTTAATGTTAGCTTAAAACCCAGGTGGTTGCTAGGCTTTACACATCAGCAAAATCAATCTCCTTTTGGGTCATTTAGAGAGTTCAGGAGTCCGACACTACCGCCTGCAACTAATCCCTTCCTCCCCTTCTTCCCTCCTCTCTCAAACACCCTTTCAATTTGGCTGGTCTAAAGGCAGGGGTAAGGTCAGACAACCAGCAGGGCTCCTGGGATACTGCAGGGCCCATAAACCAACAGGAATTAAAGTGGGATATATATCTGCCAGGTTATCAAGCCCATTTCCCGGCCAGCACAGTTTAGCGGCCCACGACACATTCCCTTGTGCTTTATCTACAGCTCTTGAATAGAGCTTGCTACTATTCATTTCTGGTCACTAGGACTTTGCAGCTCTTAGGATGACCTGCAGGCTGGTTTGATCCTACCTGTAAAGGCTGTCTTGTCTAAGGAAAGAAAATAAAATCAGCGTATAAAGGAATAGATAAGAACATATTCCTGCGGAGATGAGCCCCTGAGGTTTTAGGGTTTCATGCACTATCAGCAAGTTCATTGCACTTGTGAGATGTGTCCACACCACCAGTGTTTTAAAACCTACATTAGAGAACAGACTGCTTTTTCTTCTCTTTGGATTTTCTAAAGGGAAAGATCAAGAGGCTGGAATGGAAGGGGGTGAGGATGGAGGAGGGGGGAAGCCACAAATAGGACCGGTTCCAAGAATATCAGCTATTTGTCAGCTCTGCAAAATAGCTGTTAATTTATAGAGGAGAAGTGCGCAGGTTCTTTCAGAGCCATACGTCAAAGCTTTCTCACTATGATACCTGGCTTTATTTGGCCTTCATATTATGGACCAAATTGGATTTCTCTGGTTCTGGATAAACCGCACCAGGGTGATGTACGCTGTGATTTATTGCTGTAAGTGCTTAAAATGCCTCCCACTAAATTTGTTGTGACCTTATCACACTATTAAAGCCTGAAGTAAATAAGTGCACTGAGTAAAGGTTAACAACACACCAAATAAAACAAACAGCAAACAGAGGGGATAGGACCTACTCGCTCACATCGCTGGCACTCTCCAGGGGATGAGACTGCTGCATGTTCTGGCAGCACAAGGGAAGAGCCCAGAGGAGGCAGAGCCGTACAGAGATGAGGAGTGGGTTTTAACTCCCCAGAGTAGCCCCCAACTCTGCAGCCCACCACGGGCAACAGCTTTGCTTGGACATGTTTCACCTCCAGAAGCCCGTAGATCATGCCCCATGAAGACCAGCATCCCCCTACCTCCAGCCCAGGCTGGGTGAGGAGGAGAGCAGCAGCAGGTTCTCAGGGCTCCCTCTGCGCAGGGAGCCCACATCTAAGATCAAAGCCCAAAAACCACTGAAGAGGAGCCTTTACAGAAAGCATTAAGGATCACACGTACTACCAGGAGGAAAGCACCTATCAGCCTTCGAGACAGGCCTGAAAGGGACTGTATGACTGACTTGCCCACATTAGCCAAATCCCTCTTCCCAAGGGGCGAGGTGCACCCCTTTCAGCCCACAACACTCAATGAGCCCAGGCAGGTTTGTGAAAACCCAGGTACCACGGAGATTCATCCTCTTCTTCTCAAACAAGACCCCTTGAGCTACAGGTTCCGCACCCTCCTCTAACCAGTTAGATCCAAAGGGCTGAACCGCTTACACACCAGAGTGTGTTATCGCTGTCTCCCTTTTCAGTGCACCAGTTAGTACCGCTCTCCAGACAGAGTAGTAACTTCTTAAGCAATCGCTCTGCTGCCACAAGAAGATCCTTTAGAGAAAGAAACTTTTACACCATGGTCTGCAGATGGAGTCGTCAGGGACAAATCCAGCCCAGAGTTTTAAAGAAGGGCTGAGTGTTTTCCCTATAATAATTGGTTTAGGTTGTTTTTCTAAAAGACCAAGCCTAGGTCATGCCTTCTATCGTCTCTCACAAAGATTTACAAATTACCAAATGTCTGAATAAAATTAGTATGAGAAAGTAGAGAAGCCCTTGGAGAAACATGAACAACATGTGAACAAATGCAAACCACTGACACAGAGAAAGAAAAAGAATCATTTAAACCACTGATTTAAACAGATTCCTTGCTGTTTTGTAGAGGGAGATATTCTCATCTCCAGGTGCCACTCGTTACAGCCAGAGATAAAAATAAAACTTTGTGCAACTCAGAGCAACAGGACACACCTTCCCAAAGTCAGAGTTTGCTCACATGAAAATGAAAATCATAACTTGAGGGGAGGGCAGGAAGCGTTTTTCATTAGAGATCCTCAAAAAAGTGTGAAGTTCTCAAGACAAAGGGATTTCTTAGTCTGGCCTCTGCATTCAGCCTGATTAGAAACGGCGGCTTTTTGGTTCCAAAATAAATATTCATTCCACATTTTTGTTAAGTGGGAAGTTCTGAAAGTTTCTCCCCAAATACTAAACTGTTCGAATACAAAATTTAGTACTCCAAACCACGTTTTCTTCTGATATATCAGCAAAGGCAAGTCAGGTCATTAGAATCTCCTTCCTACACATTCTAACAGCAGTTGTGATAATAAATTCATTATTTTCATAATTGTTCCATTATAATTTAGTAATAGGTTCACATTAATTTCAAAAGTCTTACTATAAGGCATTATCCAAACAAAATAAGAAACAATTAATATTAATCTAAAATCCTACTTAGGAGGCATTACCCAAACAAAATAAGTAATACATACCATGAAATTTATCTAACATCCTATTAAAAAGGATGACTGAGGCCAAAAAAAAAAAAATCTTACTTAAAAGCATACAAGATAATTGACTTTTTCTGCTGTGTTTTGAAGCAAGAGCTGAAAGCCAGCCCCAGTGCTGGAACAAACAGGGGGGCTAGAGAACCACAGAAGCTTCACCTCCCCGAGGCTGGTCCCAGAGCCAGCAGCCCACCCGAGCCTTCTCCTCTCGCCCTGTCTCACCCTCCCAAATATTTCCCTCTATGGATTCAGGGATGTTATTACACCAGTCACTCACTTTTGCCAGGGCAGCCAGGACTCCTTGGGAAGCTTCTTTGCAGGTTCCTGCTGCCTTCAAGCCTCATGGTTCAGAAATCCCTCTTCTCGAGCTGCAGGGAAGCTGCAGGAGGCTGGTGTCTCCTCCCTGCCAGCCCCACCGGGTAATCACAGCCTCACCTGCGCAGCTTCCCACCCCCACAGAGCTCGTTACAGGGCAGCTGTGGGGAGAAGCTCTCAGCCCATAATCACAAACACCTGGTTTGACCCGGGTCCCGCTTACTCAGAACCAGAGTATTTCAAGGAGAAAAGGCTTTTAAACAATAAGCACCCGCTGTGCCCGTCTGCTTTGTCCAGTGTTTGTGCGCTTTCCTGGCAGAAATCACAGCAGATTACTATTTTTTCCCTAAGGCTTCTGAGATCTTTGTGGCACCAGCTACGATCTTGAATCATAAACTGCTTTATTGTTTTCTGCTTCAGGGAGTGCGGAGCGTAGCTAAGTCTTACCTTGGACTGCTTTTTTGAATGTCCCTCCATTAGGTTGTTGACACTTTTAAATTAAAACCCTCATATTTTTTTCTTTTAAGCACGTTTTGAACTGTTCTTGCTGGAGAGATGTATTTTCCCCGCAGCAATGGAACTTGTTGTATTAATGCAAAACAGCCTTTTGTGTAACAAATATATGGCAACCCTAAACACATTTCTATAGTATGTCTCAATAACTAGGTCATATACGGCACTAAGAAAAATGCTACAGATCAGATTCCCACCTGCCATGCCCCACAAGGGGAACTGACAGCATCCTTTTATATGAGTAACTTGATCTCAGTGTCCAGTTTTACATTTGAGAATGTGTGTGCATGTTCAGAAACATATTAAACCAAACACTTAACTCCACCCCTGTCAGTTATCTCCTGTCTCTGCCTTCCTGAAATGAGTCATTAACTGCGTTTCATCTGTTCAGTTCCAAAATCCTCAAATTCAGCTGCAAAAACGGAACCCCTTTGATCTTAGATTGCCGCTAATTCATAATTGATAACCCAGTCTGGAAGGAAGGGAAAATCTTCATCCCCATTAGTCGTTTCACTTAATATGTTCTGGTGCTTCAATTATGCAAAACTCAACTCTCGGGGTCTGACTGCCTTCCAAAATGTGAGTCAATGGGGGAAAGAGAAAAACCCAGATCGAATTATTCCAGCTGTAAATCTTTGTAATAGCATACATGTCACGAGAGTGATATCCCACACTGAACAATTCTGTTTGTTTTCCGAGCTGTTGCTTTGTAGAATTCCCAAGGCATCCATTAATGACTTCAGAGAGCTCAGCAGAGAAGGACTCATTCCCCCTCACTTACATTTTTCTGGTCAGGTCATTAAGCTGCGCGCTGTAATCACCCTTTTTGGCCCAAGGCACTAAAAGCCTTGGAGTAATATATGACCTGGTAAGCGAGTAAGCGAGAAGGAATAATTAACACAAGTCATTTTGCTCTTTATTTTGTAGAAGAGAAACTGTCACTTCTTTCTGAAGATGTTTGAATTATAAATGTTAAGAATATGAGCACCGTGAAGAAAACAGTAACATGCAGACACCACTGGGCCAAAGCGTGTTTTTCTCCTGGGAGACTCTGACAGAAGCAGGACTTCGCAGCAGGGAACTCAGCTAAAGAGGCACATATGCCTACATCAATTCAGACGAATAACCAGCAATCAAAAATATGTATAGGACAGTACCTGTGTTCTGTCACCCAGAAGGTTGGTGGGCTTCAAAAAGAATCATTTGACTTAATGCTTCTCTTAGACAAAACTGTACAACCATACAGCAAACACCCAGGAATCGGGGGGAAATTAAAGGCTGCAATTGCACAGGTGTGCTGCTCAAACAAGAACTGATTTTCAGCACAGCTGGATCACCTGTTCAGGACATTTAGGTTCGATAGTTCTCCAGAATTCACCCACATTAGCACAAAAAGAAAAAAAATGTAGTTTGATTTTTCTATTGGCTTGTGCCAAGTGACTGATGGACTTCATGCTTTAGGAAGTTGTGAACTCCAGTTGAAACTTTTCCTGGAGCAGGACCATGACAAGGACTCTTTTCTGGAGGTCATCGCAGCTTTTCTTTTTTAGGTGCTTATAGAATCTCTGCTCTACCTGCCACCGATTTTCTAGAAACTTCATTCTCTTCCACACTTGTCTTTATCTGTCAAACTTAGTCAACAGGTCCTGACGCTGCTGGGAAGTTTGGGAGATACACAAACAGGGTGCAAAGGCATAAGCTTCCTTTCTGTAGTAAACTATGTTAGAGAAAAACACAAATATTTTGCAACAGAAATTCACATCCTCTCTTTTCTTTTCCCTTATGTACAGGGAGTTTAACATAGTGACAGAGTAAACTCAAAGGCTTAGAGCAAATGGAAGAAACATACTCTTGTTGCATCTATTGCCAGAATGTGTCAAAACATAAACCTCCTTGCATTTTCTGTTACATTTTAAGGGCTAAGCCATTAACATCTTACAAGGCTAAATCTATCGAGTTCTTGAGGCTTTCCTTGCTCTGTTCTTAGTTCCCTGATGAAACCCCTTCAGTACTCGCAAATTGTGGGGTAGACCATGTCCTTTATAAATAGACAGATGCTACCTGTGCTCACAGACCATCCACTTTCCCCTCTTTCCTCATTGTCATGTGCTGCAACCCACCCGCTGCTACCTTTGCCTTCCTGGCATCCTCCTTCCCCCCCCGAGATTTCCCCTTATTTCTCAAAAGTAAAATACGCCTCAGCCTTACACAAGTCGATGAGAGCAGTAAACTGCCAGCTTTCTTCCTTGGGCAGCGCAGACCCTTCCCCAGACCCCAGGGTCAGGGTTGTCCTGCAGGTGATGGGGGTTCAGGGCTCTGGCTTTACAGGCAGACTTTGGGAATCTTGTCTCGTGGCCAGCAGGACTGGGACCACTGGTTCAGGGACAGTTCTTGCCTTACATTTTGCCTCTCCTGCTTTGCTATATGTTCTCTTGTTGTTTTTATTTTTCACCGACAACTGGAAAAGAAAAACAGTCCTGCACCTCACAGACATTTTAATAATTCATATTCGACTTCAGTTACTGCAAGTTTAATAAACAAGTACTTATTAGAATACAATCATTTCTTCTTAAAGCGGGCAGTTTTTAGGAATGAAATCACAATAATTACCTCTAAGAATATGTATGAATAACAAACATTCAGTCCTCCTGTTTTTGTTGTTTCTTTCATTTGCATGAAAGCCTTCCCCACTGTTCCCCTTGCCTTTATTTTAGCAGAAACTTTGCTTTTAATTGGACTGAATATTCAGCTGGGTTCAAACCCAAATTTGTATGTAAAAAAGCTATACATAGCAACCAGCTCATCCTGGAATCCATTAAAAATAACAAGAGGGATTGAAATGAGATTATTTCAAGAGCTCTCTTGCATTCACAGGAAAACAGTTTTATTGCATTTGCAGAGAAGCTCTCGCAGGTAAGGGAGATGCAGGCGATAACATTGAGTCCTCCTGGTTTTTCCCCTTGTCCACAAAGCGGAACCATGTGAATTTTCAAGCTAATTTCATACCTGAAAAGCAGCTTGCCATGCACTGATAGCCCGCCATCCACTTCTACGCCGAGACCGGTTTTACTTTGAGCGCAGTGACATACCAACACTTTCTGTTTCTGCAGACTCCTTCCTTCAGCCCTCCCTTGGGACGCTTTGCAGACCCCCATGAAGTTCACCTTAGCGCTAAATGGAAGCAACGGAGAATACAGTAGCCTGTATAAAACTAAAATAAACCAGACTTAACTGGCAACTACAATAAACACAGCTGTAAGTGCCAGGAAAGCAGGTTGAAAAGCTGACTTAAATCTCCAGAGAAGGTAAACCCGGTGGCCTCAGCATCACGCTGCAACAGGGGGGGCTGACCGCATCCCTACCACCCACCCTGGCAAACACAGCCATCCTCCCACGGGGCTGCAACGAAATTTGGGCTCACCGCATAAAAAGCGGCATGCTGCCCAACGGGCAGACCACAGTGCCAAATTGCAGCCTGCCACCTCAGCTGCCACCCTGCTGGGAGGATGCAGGCTGTGTTTTCATTCCAGGGGAGGTTTTTTATTATTTCTCTCACTTAAAAAAAAAATTGCTATTTTCATAAAGAGCATCTTTCCTGCACTCCCACTCACAGCAAGAAAATGGAAAAGTGATCCAGAGACTTCAGGTTTCTCCTTCTAGCACTTGAGAGGGGAAGTTTCCCAGGAAGAAAAAGAAACCCCACCTTAACAAGATAATGAATTGTTTTGCAGACACGTGTTGTGGAACTGTTTAAAGGAAGAGAACATGGAGGGGAGGACAATTTAGACTTTCTCAGCAGGGAAAAATAATACCTTTG
The DNA here is from genome assembly GCA_013398915.1 of Dromas ardeola. NCBI lineage: Eukaryota > Metazoa > Chordata > Aves > Charadriiformes > Dromadidae > Dromas > Dromas ardeola. The sequence continues at coordinate 544,362 of VYZM01017800.1, read as the reverse complement.
TAAGTCAGAGACACACACCCCGAGGCTGTGGCTGAATTTTTGAAGGGGAGTTCCTCCACTAAGGCTTGCCTTCCTGGTTGCCTGCAGTGACCTCATACAGCAGGCCCAGAAGAGGCCTTGAAGTCATCATCTCCAAAGGCACAGGCTCGGATGTGCCTCCTCGGAGACAGCCTGCCTTCCCGGGGAGGACATACATTTAACTCCAGGGCTACAAACAGAAGCCAGGGTGAAGCAGCAGCATGTCCTCCTGTGTCAGGTGAAGCATGGCCTTCAAAACAGAATATCTTCCTTTGGACCACAGAGGCATACGCAGCTCAAGCTTAGTTTACTGGTGAAAGGCGTGTGATTAGAGGCCAAATGAAACAGGATAAATTTGTAGTGGTTTTGAGAGCATGTTTTACTGACTGTGAAGCACCCTTAAGCGTTGAAAGTCTGTTGATCCCAAAAGGTTTGGGCCACTAAACAGAAGTCACAGGAGCCAAGGTGGCTTTCTCTGAAGTCTCGCTTCTAGTTGCTTACAACTTCCAGCTCTCAAACTAAATGAGCTGAAGCTTGGCTCTCTGTAGATAAAGGTCTTACATTTGAACTATACCAAAAGAACTCCCAGAGCACAGAGCAATTCCTCAGCACCATGCAGATTCCTCTAAGAGTTAGTCACTGTAAAGCACAGTGGGGTCTTTCAGTGAAAGGCACTAAAGAAGTCAAGTCCCATTTTTTCTTACAGATTCCACATCTCTGTATTTTTTCCTAAGAGTGAACTGAAATGAACTGAACATTAGTGTGGCTCAGTTCTGTAGTAGATCCTTAGCTGATATAAATTAACAGAGCTCTGACCCATATTCCTAATTCACACCTTCTTCCCAACCCAGGAATTGATGTTTGGTGGTGAAACACAACCAAGATGACCATAGTTAACTATACAAGCCTTGGCATCAACAAGGTTAAGGACTCATCAATTTATCTTCATTGTGATAGTCCTGTTTTCAAAAGTAGCGGGGGAAAGAGGCTTTTATTTCAGTATCCTAGAGTTTGTCCACTCTCCATATGAACTCCAAAGCATTTTATAAGAGCCTTTGACTTGTGTCGTCTGCCAACTCATCTTCCCTGGTGCACTGGCATAGAAGCGTGCCAGGCAAATGCAAAAAACCCAACAAAAAATAATGACCGTGTTCGGATCTAACCTAGTTTGGGAATCCCTGGGATGCAGGGGAATTTGAACTGGCTACCCAGTTCCGGCTGTGTAAAAAAGCCCTGGCTTCTTTTTAAGCTTATTTATGTACAGATCAAACAAACAGACTTCCAAGTGCTTTCATTTAACTTTGATGCCAAACTTTGATGTCTTCACCATTTACAGTAATCATTTTTATGTGCATTTAATATTATTTTTTAGTTCAAAATGCTACACATAAAAAGACCAACTTCATTTGAAATATGCAGCATTTTTGCTATTTGAAAACTCTGCATTTTTAATTTGTTTCTTATCAGCAGAGTACTTCTGGGGCAAAGAGAACATCAAGTTTTTAATGCTTTTCAGTTGATTTAAATTAATATTTTATGTTTGTATTCAAAAGAGATAGCTAATAGAAGGGTGCTGACATTTTTTCATACTCTTTCTCTGGAATGTGTTATATGCAAAGTAATGGTTATTTCTCAACTATTTGGTGCTTTATTCCATGATGAGTACCCAAAAGATGACATTTCTACAGTTTAATCCACTTGGATCATTGTTCAAAAGCCCTGTGCCCAAGCTGGGGAGAAGTACCACCCCAACCCCTCAAGATTAAGATTTAGATGATAATATATTAACTCTTTGCTTTAGATGGAAATACCTACCTTTGTGTACTCAAAAGCCTTGTCCCCCCCAAACAAAGTAGGGGAGCATTTCTCTCCCTAGGTCTGTATTTCTGCCGAGCTCTTTTCCAAGAATATAAAAAGCCAGAGATAAGAGTGAAGCTTTTAATCAAAAGGGGCCTGAATGATTTCTATTGCATTTGATAACCACTTTATCATTGTCACTGGATGAAAGTGCTGTATTGGATTCCATAACTGACAACAGTGGTGGGGTACAGGACAGTCTTCAATCAGGAAACTATACCCCTATCCTTTTAAAACTGATGGAGAAGGACAGTAGCTGAAGTGACTTTTTCATTGCTGAACACTCCAGCTAGCTTTAATCCAGGTAGCTCAGAGGCTGGTAGCAATCTAGAACCAGCAGGATGGAGCTCAGGTTGTATTTATCATTGTATTTATCAGAATTAAGGTCAGAGTGATGCCATGGTCATACTGCCCAGAAATCTTCCAAGATCCTGTTAAGAAGATAGTATTAGAGGACTGCTAAGGAAGCCGGGAATCATTTCCAGTAGGCATCTGCTATCCACAAACTGGCTGAGTTAACTTAGTACAACTTAAAACATTCAGATTTAACCTACGGGATTCACTAAACATAGAGATGAACCCTGGGCTTCCAAAACCAAAAATAGCTTTTTAAATTGGGATTCCTGCCATGCTGCTCCTGTTTAGAGCACAACTAACCTTCAGCTCACTGAATCAAGAACATACCTTCAAGGGGGAAGAATTACCACTCTGTGCCTGACATACCCACGTATTGTAACAAACATTTTCTTTCTTTGTGTTTGCGTATATAGACTGTTACAGCCCTAAACTTCCCCATGGGCCTGACTACTCCGAGAATTTAATGGGCACACAAACTGGTTTTTTACGTTCCTCAGTTGAAACTACTGGAGTCAACCTGGACCAGCTGTGCAAACGAGTCAGCAAAAGGTTACCACCCACTTACGCAAAGTCCTCACTGAGAGCATCATCAGGAGGAGAATTTTAGAAATGCTCTGGAAGCATTAACTCTTCTATCACTTTAGTTAACAGGAAGCAGTTGAACAGCTCAGACAGGAGCCAGCAGAGACGCAAGCTCTCAGACTTTCCCTGCTACAGTTAGCACAGTCACAGGCAGGATCTACAAATAAAGTTTGGAAAAGGAGAGAATTTAGAGGAGGAACATAATTACATAGCACAGACTACTACAGTGTTAGCACTCCATTTTTACAGAAAGAATCTGTTTACACCATTATCCAAGAGGATAGAGTACAGGGGAGAAAGTTTTCCTCTCTAGGGCAGATGAAGGAGGAGGAGAGCACCGAGAAGCAATCATTAGTAAAATAATTGGCTGCCTGCTTTGCACAGTTGCCACAAAATGTTTACGCTGTCAGTGCCACAAAAGTGTTGGCTTGACAAAGTCACAGCTGTGCCAAAGAACTGTCTACCGCTGGGGCTGCTGTTGCATTTCACCTTGGAGGTACATAATGCACCCCGGGGTCATCACCCCTAGTCCCTGCTATCCCAGGCACCATATCAGCAAAATGTATTATTAGTCTCCTTCTGAAACCTAGAATTTTGGCTCCCATGATTCACATCAGGAACAAATATAGCATCTCAAGCCTACTTTTAAGAAATGAACATTCTATGCTGCCTGATAAAGGATCTGGATTAAGTATTATTTTTTGTAAGTAGTAGTAAATTGGAAGCTTCTGTGTCAGAGAACAAGAAAAAGACCTGTTGTTTTTCCTGCTGTAGACAGAAAGAAACACTAATGTCTTACATTCAAGGACGATGATACTGACTTTATTGTAATGTGCTGGAGTGGGGTAGAAGTGTCACTTTGTGAAAGTACTTTTGTTTGCTTTTCCCCCCCTCATTTTCCAACTATCTTTAACAAAGCACACCTTGAAGAAGGAGGGATGCCTTCATATCAAAGAGGATGGACATAGAAAAAGAACTGATAAGTGACCCAAAAAACAGTTAACTGAGCACAGGCAGTCATTGCAAAAATTTCATGAAGTCACATTTATCACAGAGAAATCATATTAAAGAAGGATATGGTCTAGGAAAGAAAGACATGCACCACACAGTAACTCATTCATATACTTCATATGTAAAGAAAGCTTCTAAGAGTACAATCCTGAAAGATGCTGCAGGCTCTCTGCAAGTTATTGCTGCCCTCAGTTAAGCATACTCAGCGCACTGCAGGATTTACTTCTAATGGCTATCTGATCCAAAAGCCAAACTGTTAAATGAATAAAATCCCTGTGTGCTAGATCAGGACATGAGAGATTAAGATTATCAAGTAAATAAATCTAGCATGTGATAGATAAAACAAATACCCATTAAAAATATAAATCTCTCAACACTAGGAAGAGAAATGCATTCCCAGCACAGACTCTGAAAGCCTTCAAAAAGACAGGCATACCCAGCATCAGAACAGATGGAGAAGATGAGCATTAATTGCTTTCCAAGCATCCATCCCCCCAAAAGTAGTAAGCATAGGCCCACAAAAGAGATAGATAATAAAAGCAAAAGAAAAGTGAAGAGTATCTTTGAAACATCTAAGACTTGACGAGAACAGGTGGGAATCTCTGCTTTGAAATGTGACGTACTAGAGACAAAGCCAGACTTTTCTAGCTACTTAGCCAGCAGTTTAGTTAGTAGTGCCTTGATCTCGGACAGAAATTTCCACCAACTTTTGTAGGCAAGAGAGCTGTAACTGTACCAGACTTCTGATCCTTATTCTTGACTCCAGTCAGACCACAGTAAATCCAAGTTCCACATGATTTTGTCCCTACGCTTCAGTGCCTTTGGAAATCACCTTCCCCTTCTAAGGGCAACACAGTTCCAGTTGTTTCACACTCAAAATTTCTCCAGGTATGTCTCAGTCAAGAGGGTGCCGTTTCGTCTTCCCTCATTCAACTGTCTGCAACCACATTTCTACATTTACCTAAGGCCCGGGGCACGATCAGGATGAAACTTCACAACAGTGTTATTTAAAAAGAGGTTGCTACCAACAGGGATCTTGGGTGGCTTCCCCAGTTCCCATGGACAGGGCAGACAGAACGTTGCTAGAGCACATGTTTGGATATACTATTAAAACAGTTTTTTCACTATTATAATATAAACTCTACGTAGAAGTCACCCCTGGTGACGGAACCTTTCCAGCTCAAGGTTTGGTATCTCCAACTTGTCTTTTTCTCGCAAGAGCCACATTACAGGCTCCAATTCAGGGCACATCTGTCACAGCACAGACTATTGCAGGTTGCTTCTGCCTGTGCTCGGAGCTGACGGAATAGAAACCCATCCAGGAGCCTGCAGCCACAACACTGACCTGAGTAAAACCCTGAGCACAGTCCTGCTGGGAGGACCCTGGCTGCGAACTCAGGACCGCCTTTCCCTGCCCGTGCAGGCAGGTTCTTCTTTAGACAGTCCAGTGTTCAGACTCACTGAACTAGTGACGTATTTCAGGCCTGAAAGAAAGAGAAAAGGACTTTTTAAGCCAGTGGAGAGAATCAGAACCATAAGGAACAGCTGAAAGCTAAAGCCATGTAAATTATGATATGGCACACTGACAAAAGGCATTTAGTTGCTGGAAGGAGAACTACCACAAGGCAGAAGTCCCACCTCCATTCTGCACCACAGTGGGCATCAGCTACATCCCCCTTCTGCTGAAAACTTGTCTTTTCTGATTTGCAGCCTTTTTAAGAATTTTCCAGGACACCTTGCTGTACTGTAACGATTCAGGGAATTCATACTCCAGAAGAGAGAGGGTAGCGGTACGAAGCTCATTATTAATGATTTAGTCAACCATTTGTGGGGCTTTCTGGGTTTGTGCCAACTCTACCTTCAGAGTTTTAGGACACACACTGTGTGAGGGGAAGCAGGACTTCTGTGCACTCTCTCAAGCTGTTCCATTACACCTGATTTATAGCATGACACTGCTTGTTCTGGCCCATAACCTTGAGCTTGTAAACTACACAGGGGAAAATTTACTAACTACTGAGTTCATCTTAATGCACTATTGGGAATTTTAAGTGAGGAAAAAAGAAGGCAAGGAATCGGGGGCATCTAGAAGAGATGGTTTTGAACAGCAATCCTGTAATGGCCCAGTGCAGTGCAACTCACGGTCCACTCTGTTTTCATTTAATTACGGTTTTAATTTACATGGCCAACATACAGTAAGGACCTATGTTTGTCTTACTCTGAAGGAGATAATCAATAGCAGCAAGGTAGACACATCTCACCACTTATTAGCTGCATACATTGATGGAATTTACCACAACAGTGTGTACAAATGCCTTTACTCCACTCTTAGCTAGCCTAAGAGTTCGATTAATAACAGAAGCCAGAAGACTGTTTTGCAACTTTTCTATTAGGAAAGAAAATGATCACCAACAGAACAACTTCTTAGTGGTAAAGAAGTCCTCAGTAGTGTATATAGAAAAGCAATGAGAGCTGGAACACAGGGGCCACAGGTACTTACTGCAATTCTGATAGGTGACCTAAAAAGGACCTGGGAGTTGCATGAACATCAGGCTGAATGTGAGTCAACAACATGCTCTCATCACAGACACAGCAAACTGCATTTTGGGCTCCATTAACTTCCATTGGTCTGCTCGCCATGCTTTTATCTCCCTCTCACTGGTACTGGTGAAGCTGAAGCTAGAACACTGAGTCTGTTTTTAAGTCCCCCACTGCAACAGAGATGAGGAAACCGGAGACGATACAGCCCAAGGGCTACAGAACTAGATTTATGAGGACAGGTTGAAGCTGGGCTTGTTCATCCTGCCAAAAAGGTGGTTAGCTAGGTGATCTGACAGCAACAGGAGAGTTACAAGGTGATAGAGTCAACCACTTCTCAGTAGCACCAGGCAACAGAAGAAAGGACAAGGACAACAGAGTACAGCTTGGCGGGCTTAGGCTGAGCTTTGCAAGAAGTTTTCACAAGGAGAGTAGCACAGCACTACTATAGCGCTACCATGGAGATGGCTGCATTTCCAGTACTGGTAGACAGAGACACAGGTGACTTGATGCAGTGTTGACAGCGATCCCAACTCCAAGCTAATTTAAAATAAAGGTATCACATAAACACAAATATGGTTTAAGCCTCCATTTCATTATTTTTGGAGAAAAGAAAGAGGGAGCGACTCTAGGTTCTTATCAGACAAATTCATTTTACCACACAAAACTTGATGGCTGTGCTACCGTGCAATACGCAGAAGCAGCACCCACAGATGCAGTATTTACTCAGATTGTCTGCCCCACACGTTGTCTTTAGTTTCAAGAACACTCTGTTTGAGTGTATTACATAGACTTTCAGATTCATTTCCTCAGCTAATACTGAGGTGGATGCCTAATTTGCCCAATGTAAAGTTACACTCTCCTTGGCTTGTTCTCTTCAATGGCAGCCTGCCCTCTGTATTAGCGTGTAACTTCCTCGAAACGAGAGCGTTGATGTTATAGAGCAAATACAAAATTAGCTCTGCATTTGCTGACTACTCCCAAGAGGTATCTTGTTCCTTACTTCAGTTTAAGTACTCAAAAGTCAGTTCCTGAAACTTTCCCCTCCTTTCAAGTTATTTTCCCTAGGTAAGGCTCCAGCAAACAGCAACTTGTGTGAATATTATTGCTATTACAGTCTCTTATTTTGTTTAATTAGTAATTATTTTAAATTACATGGCTGAAGTGCAGCTGGATAGATGTCATTCAGCAATAAAGGCTTTTTCTTTGAAAAGCTAGAAATGGGCATTTTCAGCACGACTATAGCTTATACGGTGAAGAATGTCACACTTTATTTCTATGGTTCATTGATGATATCAGGAGTAACCTCATTTCTGTTTAAAGGAGAATTCTGTTTGCAAATGACTCTCCAGCAGCCCAGCAGTGGATTTTCATAGGGACTGGCAGAAAGCAAACACGGATTTCTGTTGTTCCTTCACTCCAGTGCCTGAAGGATTTCCCAGGCAACTCTGCAACACAGAGGTGGTCGCACTATACAGCTCCCATTTGTGCAAACAGGGGTAATCAGAAGAGTTGCGCTGCATGACCTTGGTCTAGTCAAGTTCATGCCAGGTACAACACCACAGCTGAAGCACTGGGCAGAACATGCCACACTATGCCCAGGTACCACCCGAGCCCTAACGCAGTCCACTTCACAACAGCAATTTCCAGTACAGATCTGACCAGAACCAGAGGTCCCTAACTGTCCAGTCATTGTCTATCACACTCACATTTATCTTCCATGTTTTTAAAGAGGCTAATGATCACTTCATAACTATATTCATGAGTCTTTCCTTATTCTACCTTTAATGAACCATCTCCTCAATAACTGCCCAAAAGTTTTAAAAAGCGGAAAAAAAAAAGCCACATCCAAAAAGACAACAGGCTGTCTAACAAGAGTACATTGACTTTCTCACTGGATACTTTAAAATGTTTATGAACAAGCCCAACAGAGGGTTTTTAAGTTTTCCTCAATTAAATCTCACACTGCTGAGCACAGTTCACAGTTCTGCTCTCTTCAGATCTCCCTGAAGCCTTACTACACCTTCACGCATACTTGCTCCTTCTCCAGTTTCTGTAACATCAGCACATGCATACACAAGTGGTGAGTTTATAGTGCCCCCAGATGTTACTAATAAAATTAGCATCAAGTAGAGGCCCAGGTGCCTTTCCGACCCCTCCCTTCTGGTGAGAGCTCATTTAAGAATGTTCTTTTATTGGAGGTCACAGTAATAAATGATCTTCTGCTAAAGGCTTGTTGCAGTTAGCATGGAATTTCCTGTCTGAATCCATATCAAATATCTAACTGAAGTGTAGATGTACTAATTATGAAGAAAGCACAGTAGAATCAAACCCCCCAAATTTTATTTATATATAGAACCTGACAGTATAAAGCTTTATCACTAGATCTTACTGAATTCTAAAAAGGTTCAGGCACGTTCCCATACCAGTGTTCTGATGCAGCTGTCACAGAAACCACTTCAGTCTCTTACCAGCCCCCCAGTGAAAGGCAGAGACCAAGCCAGTTCCAGCCCCTCATCTCACTAAATCTCCCATCATTGTACTGTTACAGCCACAGCTGTGGAGCTTCCTCAGCCAACACCATAAGGATCCAGTACGGGTTACGCATCTTTAAGAAGGCAGAAAAGGGTACTAAGGAATAAAAGGAATGCTGAAAAACATGTCAAAAAAAGTCTTCTCATTTATCGTTTTGAGAAAGAAAATAAGAATGACAAACAACCACCTTGCTTTTCGACTGAAAAATTTTAAAAACCAAGGTCTGTTTGTTTAAAGGAGTGTCAGGGCCGCCTGCTGCATCATGAACAAGCTGGAAAAGACCTCAGTCACATTCTCACTTCTCTCCCCATCTGCAGATTCGTAACTAGACTAACAGTATCTATAAGGATACAACCAAGGGATCCAAAGCAAAATCTACAGCATGCAGCAGAAACAGGTACTGGAATAAAATATCTAGAAGCCAGGTTTTGCATGCTTAGATGACAAGTGCTTACTAAGCTTGGATTATTTTGCAATTCCATAGTCTTCTCCCAGATCACTGACCCCCAGAAAGATTAAGTCACTTAAGTTTGCTACAACTTGTAAGAGATTCATTATGACAAAAGAGTTTTAACGGCAGCTGGCAGAGCAAAGCACAGCTGTTTATCTTAGTACACCAGAAACAGTTCTTCAAACGCACATCAGGGACTACAGAGATACAGAGTTTTATCAGGAACATACTTTTCAGACAAAAGTTACTAAATTGTGGCTTTAAAGCAAGTAATACATCTGTTAAGTGCATTGCAGAAAAAAAAAATGTACTTCTTGCATAACTTCACAATCCTCTAGCATCACGAGACCCTTTCTTTGGTAGCCAAAAGAAGCAACTGTATGCCACCTTCATTAAGACAACAAAGAGAATTTGTTTCCTTATAAGAACTGTCCCTTTGCCATCATTCAAGTACTGATCAAAGTAAACACATGTAAGAAAGGCTACTACTAGTTGGTGTGGTAAAAAGATCCAAGTGAGCTAAGCAATCTATCTCCCATTCTAATGTTCCCAGAATGGAAGAGAAAGGTCTAAATATCAGACATTTGCATAAACAAGCAACTACTCATTCTCTTTTTATGCTGATGTTCATGATCTCTGGCCACCTGACTTGAAAATTTGACTGAGTGAAATGAGATTCCCCCTACTGACCTCAGTCTTTTTCTATTCAGCAAAGTAACGATAAAAATGGGATTGTTTTCAGAGAACTGAAAGCCTGATTTGTATACGCAACAAGCCATTCCACATTAAATCCACTAAGCATTTTACTCACCTCAACATTACACAAGCAATTTGTTTCCAGACAGTGCAGAAAAATTAGTTCGCTTTTCACCAAGACAAGCTTTTCTCCATATTGTGCCTGTTACCCATACTGAGTTTCCACAGGGAACAGCCTGAACTCCATGCACATATCAGACTATTAATGCCATGGTCAGAATCAAGAACAGTTTCAACATGCTGCAAGTTTTCACTGACACTTCCCCTCTCTGACAAACTAAACATTGCCACCTACCGACTCTGCTCAAACCTGAACTTCAAACGTGTGGTTTTTTTTATACCCCACTCCCACGCAAAATTCCTAAGATGCACAACAGAGGCTGTAAGGCAAGAGCGTTACAACGCAAATAAAGAAACCATAAACTGATGCCTAATAAACTCAACTATTATTGTTACTTGTTTTGTTCCACTGTTGTAGCTACCTTAACATGTCAAATTTTAGTCCAAGTCTTGATCTTGCAAGGTGACTGTCAAGCACATATTTTCACAATAAAAGACCCACCCATACATAACAGAAACAGCTGCATGAATGAGGACAACCACGGTTCCTTACAAGCTTTGTAATGGCACTGTACATTCTAGATTTGATAGCCCAAAGTAGAGCTTGAATGCAGTGGCCCAAGTAACTCAGAAAAAGTTGCTGCTTTTCCAAGATTTTTCCGTACCTATGGCTTGACAATTAAGAAAATAGCCTATGATCATTCTTGTATCATCCAGCTCCAGCAGCACCAAAGATGTAACTCAAACATGATTTTAATTATTCCTTTATGTAATTACATTGTCAAACAAGAAATACCTATACAGTCACAAAAGTTTGTCACAGTGTATTAACAATGGTTCTACTTCGCAGCTGCTGCACATATTCTTTTGCTTGGTCAAAACCAGTCCTTGGTGGCTCTGGAGGAGGAGGAGGACCTTCCACCAACTTCACAAAGTAATGGCACCTGACGATTTTCATGATGCCAAACATGCCTTTGCCATGGTAACGAATCCGCTTCACATAGCGGCCTCTGCCCGTCAGTGACTCAGCTGAAGGAAAAAGTCAGGGGGGGAGAGAAGACTATTCAGTCAAGAATAAACTACTACACAACTGCAACTGAAATACTGTCTTGCCCATGTATTTTTTATAACTGCATATGAAAACTTAATTCTATTCAGGAATCTCCCCTCCATTTTTCTTCTACTACATTTAGCAGATTACTGCTACAGACAGACCCGTGAGTTGAATTAACACCTTCAGGGGCACCAAAAAGGTGAATTGAGAAAGCATGCATGCAAAGATAAATACATAGTAAAGGACAAATCCAAAGGAAGCTACACTGAGCACTTACTAGATTATACAGCTCTTCTGAAGGTGGTATTAATCCCATTGCTTTTTAGTAGCTTGTCTCATGAATTCCTGTAGAAGTCTTACAGACTTCATTTTCCCTCCTTTCTCCCTTTATTGTATTCATCATAGGTATTTTCATTATCTACACATCCAGTCCTGCACTAGCAGATAAACCTTCTTATAGCAGAGGCCTGGAAGGCTCCAAAGAATTCTAATCAAATCTGCTCTACAACCCAGGTTACTTTAAACTTATGAGGTCAACTTAATAACATTTTTACCATATTTGGCAAAATGGGAATTTTTTTCTTTGAGCCTAAAAACACCCACAAGTAAACATTTCTCTAGGCAAGAAAGTGCTGTAGTTATTACAAGCTTATCCTGTAATCATCTATAACAAGGCCTTTTTAAGGAGTCTGTCAATATTAACTTACTTTTATACTGTTTTTAACAGAAGTCTAGATTCCGATCCTGCAAAGCTAGTAATATTAGCCCCAGACAAAACTTCCAGCATCTATGTTCACTGGCAAGTTTAGAAAGTAGTAACATTCTGCTTCTTGCTGTCTAGTCTCTCATAATCATGTCAAGTATCTTCCCCCTCAGGACTTTCTGTTCACATGGAGAGCAGAAATTCCACTTTAAAATGAATGCATCTTAAAAACAACGCATCCAGCAGATTCCAGACCACCACCAGTCAGACATCAACTATAACAAATTGATGGTTGAAGACTCAACAACCACACTAACTTCAGTTGTGCTGCAAGTTGGAAGCATGCACCTTTTGTGCTTTGCTAAAGATAAGTTCACTAGTAACTATCCTCTGCTCGCTTCTGCCGATTTGAAGCAACAAAACCTTATTAAGGTTAAAACTTTTTTGTAGGGTAGGATGACATATTTCTGCACTGAAATAAGAAAAAAAAGTACCTATATGTAAATTCGATTTGAATTCCACGTTGTGATTTCTTACTGCCATTTCCTGAGCTTCTAAAAGAACCTGTAACAAAAGGAAAAGAAATGGAAATACTGAGTATGAATTTAAGCAATGCTATTTCTTATCTCTAGATAACATGGAAGAAATTGCAAGTTTAAGTTAGTTACAGAAAATGTATTCTATAGAGATCAGAATTATTAAATGACAAACATCTTTTACATCTATGTGCTTTGCATATAGACTGAAAAAGTGTCAGGACAACTTTATTACATTTTTGGGGAAGAAAGGGAGCGGAAAAGATGGTTCCCACCAGCATTTGACAGCCTTCCATCCATGAACCTTTGTCTAGTTAGATGCCAGACTAGAAACAAATTCCAAGGGGGGCAAAATGAACTTAGGCCATTGAGTATTTCCAGCTAATACAGGATACTTCTTTGTCATTATTATACCAGAAATCAATGCTTCAGCCGAGAAAATAAGTAATTTGAGACTCCTAACAACTACAGTATATGAAAAGCTTTCATGCCTTTACAGAACTCAATCCTTTCCCTGATGATATCCTTCATCTCTTACAATTTTAAGAGCCAAAGCACATAGATGTAGCAGCCGTTAGTGACAAGGATTCTACATTATTTACCATGAACTTAACACCAAACATTGTTAGAGAGGGCATCCATACGTAATTTATTGTCATTACAAGTTAAAAGAGCCAATACAAGTGACCCCTGCATATTCTTAAATCCCAACATTACATGACTGCTACAAAAAATACGTTGTTTGAATGTGGTCCCAACAGGCTTAATAGAAACATAGAAAAACACAGATATAGAAACATCCCCAAACTTCTGGTGATAGGTATTAATTTTAAAGTTTTCTTGAAACTAGGAGTGTTAAAGAATACTACTACATACCTCTTTGATCACCTTTGCTCCCTTTTTATCACTGAATTCCAACTGAGCAAGAGCCTGATCAATGGACATCCCTTTTATCTGCAACCAAAGTGTTAAAGTTAACTTCTGCAGTTGCAAATATTTCCCTTTTCTTATTCAGAAGACAGTATTTAAATTATTTTGCCATTATAAAGAGCAAATGAAAAGACTTATTTCCTTAACTACCATTTCTTCAAGGTAATATCTTGCATACAGAACTTCTGAGCTAAATATTGGGTAAATCTTGATAAAATATTCAATTATTCTTTTTTTTTTTTTTTAAGAGAAGAACATCCCATTACTATCCTTCCAAGTTCCCCTTGCAATCTATTACTAGGCAGAAACCAACATGAAAATTCTTCCACAGAGCATAATCTGCCTATGATCCTGGATACACATTTGAGAGCGTACTAGGATAAAGCAGCTAAACCAAACTACAAACAACTGTTCGCCTGCCCAGATGCATGCTCTTCCCCATGACTCCATTATGAAAATGTTTATTAGACTGTGACTGAACTAAGCTGTTAAGGCAAATACAGCAATTAAATTCTGTGTTCTAACAAATACACTACAAAGTACTTCTTGCTTACCAGTTTTGCCAGATACCACATCTTATCTTTGCTATATTTTATTTCCCTCCGACAGTGATATATTTCCTAGGTGCAAAAAAAAGTTAGTGGATCAATAATTTTCTTACTAGGAATAAAATAAGTAAGATTCCCCCTACTATACCACGAACATACCAAATCAGGCATACCTTTGCCATTTGAAACTGAAAGCACTAAAAGAAGTAGCTAGCATACAGAAAATTTTAATCTAACCTTATGAGAATTAGTTTATAAACAGAAGTCCCTGAAAAGAATAATCAGAATATTTTTCATCATCTTTTCCTTTCCTCCTCCCCACCTTTTGAAGCAGTCTAAGACTGACATGCCATTTAGTCGTAAAAACATTACCCTATTACTCTGCTGTCAACTTACTGGGATAGCAACTAAACAATATTACCAAAATGAACTTAATTAGCTCTCAGAAGTGAAGATGGTTTCAAGTTTGATTGGCATGAAGAGCTGTCTCCAAAGACCCATTTAACATTATTACTATACCAACAGGGACCAAAACTAGCTAGTAAAATTTAACATCAATACAAATTTGAAAGAGATACCATTCTTTATGAACAGGTAAAAAACTGATTTAATAAGCAAGTTAGTCAATAACTGCATTTTCACATACATTGCATTCGTCAGCACAGTACACAGCACACATTTTTACGTCCTAGGCCATAATGTTCACAGAAGCAGTAAATGTTCATTAATGTGCCATGAAGAAGCAATATGTTCATTATGTGGCATGATATGTGCCACAAAAGCACATATCAAGAAAAACCCTGATCATTTGAGATGCAAATACTTTACTTTCCTGAGCAGTATGCCTAACAGAGGCCACAACCCATTAATTCCTAGTGAAGAACAATTACAAAAATGGAATTCCAAATTATCAGTTCTTGAGAGTGAGGAAATACTGAAGAATTCACGTAAAGCTCTCCCAGGCTGTGGTGTAGAGAAAGCAGCACTGATTGGTCCCTTCAGTGACCAAATACACAACATTTAGTTTTCATGTGTGACTTCAATTAAGTTGCTTCTGTTCACATTTAACTGTACTTCCTAGTTATAAAGTGATCAATAAGAGGGGATAGGGAGAAACAGGCATAAACCTGCTGTTATCAAAAACTAATCTGTTATGACTGCATTTTAAAAATTGACCATGTTACTAATGATGACTTTTCCAAAAGCTGTCTTGAATGGCCAGCAGAAGGCCCCACACAGGGCGTACAGGTTAACAAAAGGATTTTAGATTCTTTGCTTCAGTTTATAGTTTAGAAAAACACGAGTTATTGTGCCACAGACTGAAGAAGCAACCTCACTGTAGAGTATAAAATGTTTCTTAAGAAAAAAAAAAAAAGCCTCCTGCAATCATATGCCACATACAACTTCCATGTCCCTCCCCACCTAACTAGAATCTCTCAGTCCATAGTAAACATTTAAATCAACCACTGTGACAGAAAACAACCTCTGAATAGCTTCATTAAGGGAAGGCCACAGCAAGAGGCAACACATTATCAGACGCCAGAGAATCTGTAATGCAGAGAAATTAAGAAATGAAAAGAACATGCACTCTACTGTGCCTACATCAAAACAAGCACCACTAGTTCCACTACTCAAGGAAAGTTACATTTATAACTTTGTGCACAGAAGCAACAATACAATCACATTCTTCTCTAGCTATTTACTGTCAGTAGAAGCAGAAAAACTATATAATGATACATCCTTAGTAACTTCTACCTTCCTGTAGTTCAGAGACTTCTACAAAGAGAGGGTAGTACCTTTGCAGTTCGCGTCACACATTAGGTAGGTGATCAGCTGCAAGCAACTTGAAGCTCCAATATAATTTAGAAAAGGAAAATATTCAAAGTGATGTTAACTTTTACAATGTAGATATGCCAAACTGACTAAAGTCTTAAATAACAAACGAGTAAGCTATTAAACTAGTCCTTCGTGGAGCCACCAAGTGATAGTGACACTCTGTTTGGAAACTGATAAACAGGTAAGGAAATTCACAGGTGTATCCTTACAGCTGGTCTGCGAGGTTCTCCAGGCAGCTGCGGAGGGTAAACAATCCTGTTCTTTTTCTCCCACTTCCCAAATTTCTCCAGAGATGTGCTGGTGTGGATGCACGACACAGGAAAAAGGCTACCAGATGCTAGCCACCTGCAAGACAAGACCACAGTCTTTGCTGCTGAACACGAGTTCCTTGTCCCTGCCCAGTTTATCTGGAAAATTGTCTTGATAAAGAGAATCAACACATTTGACCGCTTACAAAATAAAACCGTTCAAGTCCTCTATAGTTTACACTGAAAGGGTTTTTTAATTCAACAAGAAGCCTCAGGTTTCCTAAAGCAAACCACAGACCACAAGCGTCATTGATATAGCATGAGATTCCACGTTAAGTGTCCCTGGATCGTCACAAAGACACAGTCACCTCTTTGTTCTTACATGGGGTTCATTACCCACACAAACAATTTATATCTTCTCCAAGACCAGCCAATACTGATTTAACTTTTACCAGCAACATTTTTAGCAGGAAAAATTTCTAGTTTTTCCAGGGACTGAGTATCAACAAAGCATTAGAAGTTTATAAACATTCTGAAATTTGAAAGGAAAGATAGTACAAACTACTTTCAAAATGCAATCAAGTCAATAGTAGCTGAGAGCAAAAAACTCTAGTTTTCAGTCAGCTTGCTCACCCCAGATTCAGAAAAAACAAGCTACATGTTGCCCCCTGCTGACTAGATAAAGGCAGTACTGGTCAGCCGCTTGTAACTACAAGAAGCAGGTAAGTTCAAGACGAGATATTGTGAGTTTTGTTAAGGCTTGAATCGCTTCACGTAAAGCATTTTAGAAATGACTGGCAAGCAGAACACGTTGATTAGTTTCAAGAGGGCATTGTACACCATGAAGTTTTCACATCCTATCAGTAGGTGATAGCATGAGACACAAATTTAAGTGTTCTGGAATATTTTTTCAGATATTTACCAAAACTGTTTTATTTGCTTAATATTGAAAAATTTCACTCATCAAGAGAATTCATCAGACATAATATAACCAATTAATACAAGAAGATATCTGACAAGAAGAAAATGAGTATTATTTTGCAATTTAAGCAGTAATGAATTAAGGATTGTCTTCCTGGTATTAGCAGAACATATTAATACATTCGATAAACTAAGGAATCTTACATTCCCTCTATCTTATGGCGATCCAACCTCATGTGAGAAGCAACTCTATTTATCATAACTTTAGAAGAAAGAGAACACAAAAACATTGTAAGCGAAAGATAACAATGACAAGCAACAAACAAAAGTACGTTATATATGGGTAAGTAAGGGGCACAGGAAAGAGAAGAGCTGAGCACCTCTCTAGGAAGAATCATGCATAAGCATCAAGTGGGAGTCATACAGATGAGAAGAACTGAGTAAAACAAACAATTAGCACATAACTCCATTCAACTGCAAGGCAGCACAGGTAACACAAGCCTATTTCTTCTTCTTTCAGTGACACGGGTCTCTGCAGTTTACCTCTACCAGCTTTAGCAGAGACCAAAGCTCTGCACATCCACATCAGCCTTTCTTCTGAAGTCAGGGATACAGTCAGCAGTGACCAATGCTCCCTCAGCACAATTTTAGTTCTCTAGACCCAGCGGAAAGACCAGCAACCACAGAAAAGCAATGACTGTGGAGATCGTAGAGGGAAGCAAAAGGCACCACGTTACCGTGACCTGCACCGTAAAGAAAATCTGCACACCCAACACAAAGGGGTCAGGAAAGAAACCGACAACTCCATCCTGCTACAATCTCCAAGTACACAAAAACACACTACCGAGGCGCGGAGCGAACCGTTCCCCACAGCCCCGGGGCAGAGTGGAACAAAAAGCCAGTGAAAAGGCTGGGCCTTCATTGAGTAAGCCAACGACCAGGGGAGCCTCCAGCCCCGAGCCCCCCTCCTCGGAGGGACGGGCCTGCGCCAGGACCGCGGCTGAACCAGACTCACCTCTCCGGCCGCGCCCAGCCAAGCAGCCTGCACGCCCAGGCACTCCCTGCAAGAAAGCAGCAAAGTGAGCAAGGAAAAAGCGGGCGAGAACTCCCAAGACCAGCGCTCCGTTCCGTCCCCTCAAACTTACCCGCGTTAATCGCCCACCCCGCCGCCATCTTTCCCGCCTCGCTTGACGGCAGGCGCTCTCGGCGCATGCGCAGCGAGTTGCATTGCTTGCGACGGTTTGCGACGGCGTGCGCGGCGCTTGGTGGCAGCGCCTGCGGCGGCCCGGCGGGGAGCGTGGGGCGACGCGGAGGGGCCCGGGGCGATGGCGGCGGTGCGGGTGCTGCCCGCCTCGCCCAACTGGTACAGCAGCCGCTGCAGCGACACCAGCGGCGATGGCCGCCTCTTCGGCTTCGCGGCGAGGCACCGCGTCTGCCTGCTGGATGTTAGCGGCAGCGCACCCGCCTTTTACGGTACCGGCACGACCTGCTCCTGCGGGGACCCCAGCCTTCCTTGACTCCCCCGGCTCGCCGGCGGCCTTCCCTGATCCCTCCGGCCTTTTATAGGGGTGGCCCGGCCCCGTGGGACCGCCCCTCCGCCGGGAGCCGCTTGGGCAGAGGAGCCCCGGTGGTCCGGGAGGCAGCGGGAGCCCCGGGGGACACGGCGGGGGGCGGGTTTGGGAAGGTGCCGTGCGCTCACCGGGGGTCCCATCGCGGTCTCTTGCTGTCGGTGCAGGAGAACTCATCGGGCACACGGACAGGATCTCCGGATTCGCGTTTTGCCAGTGCCCAGGGCAGAGCAGCCTCTGCGCCAGCAGCTCCGACGATGGGAGCGTCCAGATTTGGGACACGGAGGCCCTGGCTCCGGTGGCGGAGCACAGCCTGCACCAGGTAGGGTGCCCAACCGGGAGCCACCACTGCGGGGACAGAGAGGGCGAGACAGAAAGAACTCAGAGGGTGGGGTGGGTTTTTGTAGGTCTTGCACGCCAAGGAGGGTGATGTTACTTTAGCAAAGGTGAGTTTCAAACCCGGTGAAATTAAAACCGTTGAATGCTTCTAGCCAGCTTTTTTTCCTAGCCTTAGGTCTGCAGCGTTGTTACATCACCTTAATAGGCTGTTGGTTACCATCAAAGCCTCAGTAAGCAAGCATGCTCGCAGTGCATACTCATTGCCATTTAACCCAGCTCACTTAAAATCTTCTCAGCGAGTTATTGTTCCACACAGGACAGACTGAGAACATACATTTGAACAGTTATTGTCACCCAGGACACCGTATCTGCAAATACATCCATCACGCCAAAGCCCAAAAGAACTGAAACACTTTAGAACAAACTCAACCGATGCTGGGGGATACTCACAGATTATCGTCTGCTTGTTCTTGTGTGCTAGATGGTGGTAAAACAGCTTTAAATCTATTCAATTCTTTTTCTTCAGAACGCGATCTCAGCGTTGCACTGGTCACCTCTTGTGAAAGATCTGATTGTATCTGGTGATGAAAAAGGTATAATTGTTTGTTACTGGCACAACAGAAGCGACAGCCAGCAGTTCTTCCCAGAGCCTCGGACGATTTTTTGTCTCACTTGTTCTCCTCATCACGAAAACCTTGTGGCGATTGGGTAAATATTCATTACATTTTGTTTTCCAGTCTTCTTCTGCAAGAGCCTTACTGTGAATTTTTGCTGCACAATTGTAAGGTTATTTTTCAGAGGTTTTGGTGGCTGTTTTTTTCTTCTGGTATACAATAGTTTAGAAATAATGTTTAGACTTGGTAGACCTGAAAGACATTGAAATCCATAACAGTGTAAGGGTCCAGGTTTGGTTTGCATCTCTGAAGTTTGTTTAAACTGTTGTTTTTTAATTAGACTTCGCTGGTCTTTCTTGCATTATAGGTTACTTGATCTGAAGAGAGTTTTTTAGTTTTTCTAGGCTTTTGTCAGCCACTGCAATTCCAGTCCTTTAGACGCCCAAGACTATTGACCAGAGCAGGGCATGAAAGCCCTTTAGACTTGATGGTAGAGTTCTCTTGAAGGAGAACAAACACAAGAGGAGAGGTGGAATGAAAGTAATATGCATTTGTGTTAAAGGGAAAAGTTTTCCTTGTATAAAAGCCACTGCTGGGGTTTTTTTTAAGTTTCTGAAAGCTGTATTACTAACCAGTTGCTGTCATTCTTGAAGCCAAATGTACTGGTTGCACTTCTTGAACAGGCAGCTGCAGGTACACCAGTGCTATACTGGAGTCCCATTGACTGTTAGTCTGTTAGTCCCATTGCTGCTTGTGCTCTGTCTGTAAAACAGTGATAGTGATCCTGGTAAAGAGCTCGGAAATCAACTCAGATATTATTCCACAAGGATCCAAGAATCTCTTTGTTAATTTAAATCTCTGTTTGTAGCTACAAGGATGGCATGGTGGTTATAATTGATATCAGCAGGAAAAGAGAAGTACTCCATCGGCTAAGGGGCCATGACGATGAAATACATTGTCTGGCCTGGTGCCCTGTGCCTGGTGAAGAAAGGTTATCTGCTTGGCAAGATGAGCTCCAAGGTATGTAGAAGTAATGAATAGTTTGTGAAGTGGTTTTTAGTTCATGTAAATATCCTTCTAGAGAATTGAATTCCTGATAGAAAGTCAGTAAGTAGCTAAGCAAAGGCAACTGGAAAGTTCAATAAAGTACGTTCTGATACAAATCAATATATTTTAAGTTTTATAAAGCTTTGAATTTTAAAGTATAATAACATGACTTCAATGGTATTCAGTAGTTCCTTCAGAGGAAGGCAAAGTTCCAAATGGGGAGTTGACACAGGACACAACCACGAAGAAAGGCTGTTACCTGGCTTCAGGAAGCAAAGATCAGACCATACGAATATGGAGCTGTACGCGAGGCAGAAGTAAGTAAGATTAATAACGTGAGATAAACAATAACAATATGGTGGCAGAGTTCTTCTCTAACTGTGGCCTTCATTTGCTAACTTGATAGTTTAAAGCATAAGGAATGTACTTAAAGCTTCAGATTCACAGGACTTCTTTATCTCTCAGAGAATTTTGATGTACTAGGTCTAGATGATCCCTCTTTGTTCCATAGGTGTAATGACTTTGAAGTTGCCACCCACGAAGAGAAGAGGTGGAGCCGTTGATCCTGCTGTTAAAGAGCGCATTTGGCTGACCGTTCACTGGCCTTCTGGTCGTTCCACAGAAATTGTATCCAGCTCTTTTGGGTAAGCAGGGCACATAGCAGCCTGGGTACTCTCAGTAGCTGCAGATTAATGCTTAAGGAAGACCTGTGTAGGAAACCTGGACACCCCTTTCCTTCCCAGTATAACTGGAGAGAATACAGGCCAAGAGTTAAAATGGGAGTTCAGTAGTGAAAAACTACTGCTTGTTCCGTAATTTGTCTGATGATCTAACTGAATATTGACTGCTAATGGTTTGCCCATCTAATGGGAGAAAAATGATGTGTCAATTTTCAGTGTGGTTAACTATAGATAGCATTTGTAGGGTGGTGTTTGTGTGTGTGTCTGTGTATAGGCACATGTAGTAGATGTGTGTCTAGCTGTATTACTCTTGCATGTGTAATGTCAATATTTAGCCTACATTACTATTTTGAAGTGAACAATGAAGTACACCCTTTAAATTTTGCAGAGGAGAACTGTTGCTCTGGGATTTGACCCAATCTGGAAAACGCAAGTGGACTCTTCTAGGATCTTCAGAAGGACAAAACCACTCCCGCATTGTGTTCAATCTGAGTTCTGTGAAGCGACAGGACAAAGAGCTCCTCTTTTCCATTTCAATGGACAGAGATGTAAGAACCATTTATAAAATTAACATTAAAATAGCCATACCTCTACAGTTTGTCAGAGTGCAGCTACCCCTTTTAGGGCCACAGATTTACTCTTAAAGTGGGTTTATTGCAGCATTTTGTAACATCGTTGCTTAAAATTTGTTCTGAGCACAGATTATGTATATTTTTGTTAGTTTATAAACTCAAGCTCTTACACAGTGAAGTGAATGGTTAGGACATTCTGGACTTGAATGGTAAGCATTTAATCAAGGGACCTTACCTTCTCTTTTTCCTGTATGTTTCATTTTAAAAAGGCCTGGTTTTCTTTCTTAAAATTATTTACTTGTACAAACTAAAGCATCCATTTATTTTATTTTATTTTATTTTATCTTTTTAACTTTTTGCCTTTTGCGGGCAGCAGAGTGCCTCCTGTTTTGAAGTCAGCAGAGGACCATAGTATTAAAATATAGTCATTTTGTCCATTCCATTACATTGTTCCAACTATCTTAGTCTGTGACATGTCATCCTCTAGATGCAGATCACACACTGTGTCAAGCCTTGAATTTGACCCTTTGATTCTTCATCTCACTCATGCTTTGTTTTATCTTGTCATACCAGTCACTCTACATATTAACCATTCCTTTTTCCTTAAATATTCTTCAGGTGAAGTGCTGGGACCTATCAACTCTGGATTGTAGCTGGACCATGCCCTCTCTTGGGGGATTCGTCTATAGTCTTGCCTTCTCCCCTGTGGACACAGGATGTCTTGCCATCGGTGTTGGAGATAGCATGATCCGGGTGTGGAACACTTTGTCCATGAACAATATTTATGATGTTAAAACCTTCTGGCAAAGTATAAAGTCCAAAGTTACAGCAGTAAGTGTGCTTTTGATTCCCTTTTTTTTTTACCGTGTGTTTTCTCACTCCATATTTTTCTTTCTCTTTCACTCTGAAGAAGGCTTTTCCCAACTGAGAATATATAGAAGCAAGTTGTTCCTTTTGTACTTGACTCTTTTGGTATTCAGTACATTTTAGAATCTGGCAACAAACTTGTAGACCTCTTTACAGCCTTAGATGCTTCCATTACATCTAGTGAAAATCAGCTGAAGTCTAGCTGGCTGTTAAATTAATTTTTCACTTTTATCCTCCTTTGTGATCCTTCCTTGCTTCATCCATGGTTTCCCTTGGTCTGCTAGGAAGTTTGACATGCACAAAAATGAACATGGATGTATTCAGTTTGGGTTTGACCAGCGGTTGGCCAGGGGCTTCTGCCTGGTAAAATTGCTGGCAGCAGTAAAACGCAGTTATTCTTGTTTACACCAAAAGTTTTCTCACCATCCTACCATGTTCTCCATTTCTATTTTATAATGTAGATGTCAAATACTATTTTAATGATTTTAGTCCTTTTCATCTTAACCCGCAATAGCTGGTAGGGGGAGAGCCTTTGATACTCATAGCAGAGTAATCAAATCAAGTGGCTGTAGTTGAAAGGGTGGGTATAAGGGATGGTGCTTGCTCATCAGTTTCAACGTTTTCTTTTTGTTTATTACTTGGAAACAAAGTGTTTGTAGCTTGTGTCATTATGGGTCTCTTTCTATTTTGCTTGCAGTTATCCTGGCATCCAACGAAGGAAGGTTGCTTGGCTTTTGGAACGGATGATGGAAAAGTTGGCATATTTGACACCTTCTCCAGCAGGTAAGAAAGGAGCTTTCAAATTCATTAGTGTCAGATCCTGCTGGTATGCTACCATGCATAGGTGGTGTGGTCTTTCCTGAGGGATATCTTTACTGTTAGACAAGACTAGGATTAAATTAACTTCTCCAAATTACATGACCAGAGATCATCTGTGGGGGAACATCAGTCAAGAAAAACTTTAGCCAGAAAGACATTTTCAGAGAACGAAGAGCAACATGCAGATGCAGGTCATCAGGACAGTTTTGTTATGTTCTTAGTAGTGTCCAGAAGAAGGCTTGGTTGAGCCATTGCTTTAGCATGTTATAGCACATTGTGTTTGTTTTCGCCACTGGAAGTATGTTGCTTTTAATTATTTATTTTTCCCCTTTGCTGAAATCTGACTGGCCCTGCTTCCTTATCTTCCCACCCAGCGCTAAGAATAAGCCACCTCAGATCTCCAGTACTTACCACAAGAAGACTGTGTACACATTAGCCTGGGGGCCTCCAACTCCTCCTCTGTCTTCTGGTGAGTCTTCCAGCACCTTGTGACAAAGTAGAACATCCATGCAGAGCACACAGATGCCATGCAGTTGGTATGCCCTCCCTTCTTAAGAAAAGGAACCCCATTTGCTTGGTAGTAATCCTTCCTAACAGCTAAGAATGCATTCTGCTTGAGGAATTGTTAATAGTTTTGCAAGGGAGCAAAACAATCTCTTCTAATTCTAATAGCTTGAGGAAATAGATGGGAGTAGCGTACCACACCTCTGTGCTTGCTTCAGAGTCTTACAGGCCAGTAACTGTCTGCACAGGCGTCCTGCAGTAACTGTGTCAGACCAAATATGTGTTCCTTAGCTCCAGAAGTACATCTCTAACAGTTGAACTAAGCAGAACAGCTCCATTAGCTTTTCTTACACAGCTTGAATTTTTTTAAGGACCAAACTTTAAAGGGAATTTTAATGCACTGTGTGATTGTGCTATGGAGAAATGATTGTGCTATTGGTAGAAATGAGAGGTCCTTTCAGAGGATTGTACTGTGAGAGTTTCTTGCTGCTGGATCACAGGCAACTGAAGTGTGTATCTAGCCTTCTAAAATAATGTTTTGATTTATAGTGGCACTGATTGCATCTGGAAAGACTGATGAAGATCATAGTATATTTAGCTTTTTTTCTCTGTTGGACAGAAGGAGAAGGTGAACAGCCCTCTGTAACTTTATATAGTTGTGCTGGAGAAGGTATTGTTTTTCAACACAACCCCTGGAAGCTTAATGGAGAGGCAAATGACATCAACAAAGTCATCCGAGACACTAACTCAATCAAAGTGAGTATGATTTTAAGGGGGTTTTATGGATTCATGTTAACCATGTCATAGTTTCTGTGGTCCTGATGGTGTAGGTTTCTGATTTTGTCTTCATGATGTATCTGTAACAAATAAAAAATTTGAAACCTGCAGTGAGAGTATGCAGTGAAGTATCATCAGTCATTTCTTAGTTGAAAGTACAAAATAAGTGACAGGGATTAGATCTTCAGTTGCTTTAAGTCAGCATAAGTCAACTGAAGTTACTCAGACTATGTTGATCTATGTCAGCTGGGTTTTGGCTTCTTTCTTGAGAAGAAGATTCACTGGGGGTTGAGACTGATGTCACAGGCAATGAAACGATTTTTAGGTATCTAAATTTTAAATTGTAAGTAGCTTTTGTCAGAATTAGAAAGAATAGAAATAATACAAATAAACTTTGATTTCTTTTGAAATATGAAAGAATTTGCTTGCAATGTCTGGGCTTTCCAAGGAGCATAAGGAGATCCAGGCCCTACTGGAATCCAGACAAACTTCCTTTGAGACATTTCACTGACCTGATAAAGATAATCACTGGTTCTTGCATCAGTTCATTCAGTCTTTCTTAATTGCTCAAGCTTATTGTCACTGCTACAAAAGCAATGGACCCTTGTTTGACATTCATTTGGCGAACTACCTGCAACTCTGTTCATTTGCCAGTCTTGCTCTGTTGAATGTATGCGAGAGGGATTTAAGAGTTTTTGGTAATAGTTGTGTCTTCTCTCTATAGCACAAACTGCCTGCGCGTACAGAGATCAGCTGGAAACCAGATGTCAAACTCTTGGCTCTTGGCAATGAAGATGGGTATGTTTCACTTGTAGGTTAAGGTGGTATATGTGCTGATCTTGATAAGAACCACTATAGTGAAGCAAAAATACTTTCCGTTGCCCTGGTTTGTCTCTGTTCTTTCACTGGCTATGTATTTGAATTGTGATAATACAGCATTCCTTGCTGTCACTTGGTTTAGCCGCTCTTGGCATGAAGATTCTATGTCATTATGTTAAATTATTTTTCAAGGATCCACTCATGGTTGAAACGCACTTTTGCTGATGTACTAAATGAGGGTTTGAGAAGAAAAGAAAAACTCATTTAGTTACTCGTGTTTCATGTTCTGTAATTCTGCTCATGCAGGATAACAAAATGCCCATTTTCACTGGCTGCTGGAGTTCTTACACTTTTGTTCCTACATTTCAGGTCAATTGAAATATTTCAGGCACCAAACTTGAAGTTGCTCTGCACTATCCAGCAACATCATAAACTGATTAACGCTATTCGTTGGCATCATGAGCATGGGAGTCAGCCAGACCTGAGTTATTTGATAGCTTCAGGCTCAATCAATGCTACTATTTATGTGCATAATCTGAAGAGCATTGTAGGTAATGGTTTGCAGATTATATTCCAATTCTTGGCATCTCGTTTTGGTTTAATCCTGGTGTGTCTTGCTGGCCATACTTGATCCTTTTCTCTTTTTTTTTTTTTTTTCAGAGAGCACCTCAGAAAGTCCTGTGACAATAACAGAGCCTTTTCGAACTCTGGCTGGGCACACGGCTAAAATCACAAGTCTTTCTTGGAGCCCCCACCATGAAGGAAGATTGGTATCTGCTTGCTATGATGGCACTGCACAGGTATTGCCCCACAGCCACGCAGAAGTGTGTTTCTTTTAGTTTCAAATCATCCATTCTACAGTGTTTTAGAACCAAGCTGAGTAAACAGCAACGCTGCTTTCGTGAGATAAACTGGTGAAGTACTGCATGTTTACCCTTGGTAACCATCTCCTGGTTACTTGATACCCGATATGCATGCATCCACATGTTTTTGTGACTTGCGAGTTGATTTGTAAGTCCAGTCACTATCATTTTCATATTGGCACTTTTGGATCCTTAAAAAAGAAAGAAGTTACGCAAATGTATTGATGCAAACAAAGGAAGCCCTGAATTTTCTCCAGGTGCAAATAACTGAAGAGAAAATGCAGAG
Organism: Dromas ardeola; assembly: GCA_013398915.1. Taxonomy (NCBI): domain Eukaryota; kingdom Metazoa; phylum Chordata; class Aves; order Charadriiformes; family Dromadidae; genus Dromas; species Dromas ardeola. Next base: position 517,669 of record VYZM01017800.1, on the reverse strand, counting down.
TATTAGGGGAAGATGAGACTTTCAGCGTAATTGGATTTTTTTCTTGTTTATAAGGTATGGGATGTTATGAAGGAAGAGCCACTCTGCAACTATCGAGGGCACCAGGGCCGGCTGCTGAGTGTCCAGTGGTCACCAGTGGATTCAGATTCTGTTTATACAGGAGCAGATGATTTTTCTGTTCACAAATGGCAGATCTCAAAGCAGGAGCATACACGGCCTCCTCAGGGTAAGTATATCCAAACAGAAGATAACTTCCTGAAAATGATGTTGGAGCTGGGAAACAGAGCGTTGCCACGTTGAACTAGTACGATAAGTTCTTATGCGGAATTCCAAATCTGCCTGCTAGCTCTTCAGGAATAAACTTGTCTAGGTTTAAATTGAGTTTTATTTGGGAACTAAATGGTGATCTTGAGAGACAGACAGCTAATACACTAAAAACCTCTACAGATAATATCTGTGTAACTTTTGCAACTTTTTACAGGCAAAAAGAGTATAGAATTGGAGAAAAAAAGAAGTATGCAACCGAAAGTCAAAACCAAGAAGAAAAAAAAGCCTATAGGAAAGAGTCCAGCCAAGCAGGATCTGAGTGATGCTGTGAACGGAGATGAGAGCATGAAGGAAATGTTGCTAGAGGAAAATGGCGCATCGGACCACGAAGGAGAAAAAGCAGCTCAGGAGACAGAGTTGCCTGATAAAGTCTCCGTGATTGGTAATCAAATCATCTTAGTTCAATGGTTCCCAGACTGTTTAGCCCTCAGTGCATCACTAAGTTTAATATTTTCATGCAGGTTTTCTCATAACATGGTTCTATTGAAATAGTTCACTTGAACAAAATACAGTTCTGTAATGACTTTCGTAATTTTCTAAACTAGCTTAGAACTAACTGTCTTTAAATAAGAAGATTCTGGCCTAACAAACAAAAGTATTGTGTTTGGCTTGAAACAATGTCATTTTTGATCAATGTTGCCTTCTGGTCATAAATCTTATAATACTGGTAGACCTTTAGTGTCTGTTGACATCTTATTTAGCTTTCTGACAGTTCTGTAATGTTTCCTTAATATTTCCTTTCCCTAAAAACCTATTAAGTTCTATGGCAAAGCAAAGCTTGGTTTCTGTAAGTTTCAAAACTAATGTACTAGAATGTGAATATATCAAGTATTCTGCTATGGGCTTTTCCATGTATTGCTTTTCTTTTTTTATCACTTAACTCCACAGTGTCCAAGGATACATCTTCATCTGCGTATGATTATTCTTCATTCAGCTTGCCAAAGCCTTTTGTGACCCAGAAAGCCACTGCTGTGAAAAAGGATCCACCTAAAGAGAAAGCAAGTTAGTATTTTTCGGGGACTTTTAACAGTCTTGCATCAAGGCAGAGTTCCTCATTCTAGGCTTCTGTTTGGCTGCAGCTTCCCTTCCTAATGTGACACCAAATAAGTGCCAGAGAAAGAAGAGTGTGCTTTTAAAATCTCTTCAAAGTTTTAAGATGATGCTTCTTTTATTTGTCCTGCTTGTCAGGTCAATTGAGTAGTTGTTTAATATGGGCTTAATATATTGCATTTTAGTTGCTAGTTTCATTCCAGGCAAGATGGGCAGAAAAATAACGCAAAGTGATCAGTATTCAAAAGTCAAGAGTTGTCACAACAGAGATGCATGTGGCACTTGAGCATCTGGTTTTTGTTTTCCTGTGTGAGGAAGAGTGGGGTTTGGAATACATTGGAGAAATCTGCTGTAGGAGACTCTTGGAACTATGCAGCAGCAACTAAAATGTGTTTGATTTTTCAGCTCTTGATGCCTCCCTGAAGAAGAGGAAGCCTCGTTCTATTCTACCCTTCAGCACATTCATGGATCACAGATCAAAAGATGAATTGCATCAGGACTGTTTGAGGCTGGCTACGTGTCTGAAAACCAAAGGTGGTAGTCTAAAACAAAAATACTTAGAGGGTAGGAGCTCTAAAGTATTCAGAAGCATATGTCCAAGGACTTCAGTTTGAAGTTTGACCACTAAGCATGATTTTTTTTTAAATCCTTACCTTTATCAAAGTGTGTGACTAGTTGTGGTGTCTTGCCTAACTTCTCTTGTCATGTTTCAGCACTCTATAGCCACTTCAGACAGGTTTTGAGTGACTGTGTTGTGGAGATAGGGTAGAATTGTCTGCCTACGCGCAAAGTGTTCTTCACCTCCGGAAGTATAATACAGGCCGGAGAAAATAAGCCATGAGGGAGATGTTTGTATTCTCACAGTCTTGCTCCTCAGAGAATGCAAAGGAACGTGCTATGTTTGATTTAGAATAAATGTTCTGCACTAACACAGTCCTTCTAATCAAACTTAGATGTAAGTTCGAAGTGTTCATCTGCAAATTGTTAAATCTGCTCTACAGGAAAGAAAGTATTTGCCAACAGTTGAGTGTAATGGAGCGGTACAGTGACTTGGCAGGTCCCAGTTCCCAGTGTTATACCGAATCTTGAATATTCATTCTTTTTATCTGGTTTAGATAATAATGAAGATGTGTCCCTTGACCTCAAAGATCACATCCACTTGGGGCTGTTCACGGACAGGGCTTCTCTGCACAAGATGATTGATGTGGAAGGTAAGTGGGATAATGAATCCACTTTGACAATATTTTCATTGCAACTGTTACATTCAAGGAGAAAACAAATTGGAAAAAACACTTGGATTTTCTGTACTGTGGATTGAAGTATAGGATTAAGAATGTGGGTCTGTGTGTAAAGAAGACAAGACATTCTTCACAAATGGTTTTTACATCTTTCAGATGCAAACTTGCAATATCTTAACCTTGAATAATCTCACTTTTGCTAAGTTAGTTTAGCAAATTATGGTATTGCACTCATGCTGATAGGAAGTGTGTTTGCTTCCAACAGGAAAACATCACTTGGAGAATGGGCATCCAGAGCTCTTTCAGCAGCTCATGTTGTGGAAAGGAGATATGAAGGGTGTCCTCCAGGCAGCTGCTGAGAGGGGAGAGCTAACAGATCAGCTGGTAGCAATGTCGCCCATGGGTATGTTCTGGTAACACAAAAGCAGATGGAATTAACTGCCAAGAATAGTTTTGTTCTGATTGTTCTGGATTGGAAACTCATAATTGTTCCAGACTGGAAGGAAGTTGCTTCTTTAACTGTCTGATAACAGAAATTGAACACAAAATATATCCTGTTTATGACAAAGACCTGCATGTTTCCACAAGCATCCAAGATTTCCATTGTGACTTCTTGAAGGAGCAGGCCCATCCTTCCAAGCCCAAAGTTGGTACTTTATAATATGTAGCAGTCCTTCTGGCTTGCTGTTCGTTTAATTATTTTACTGATAGTGAAGTCCTACAGTTGTGTTCAAGCCCTAGCTTTGCCCTGTTTCATCGCCTCAGTGATATGTATTAGGATTGTTAAGAAACAAACTAATTTGGGGCAGAGAAGAGGTACATGTTGAAGAAACCAGTGATTACATCATCCCACAGGAATTCTTCCAGTTTTAAAACTTTGCCTCCAATTATATTGCCTTCTCTTTTTGCAGTTGGATATCAGGCCTGGGTTTGGACAGTAGAAGCCTTTGCGAAGCAGCTGTGTTTTCAGGAGCAGTATGTGAAGGCTGCCTCCCATCTCCTCTCCATCCATAAAGTGTATGAGGCTGTCGAGCTCCTGAAAGTGAACCATTTTTACAGGTTGCTGTATATTTATGTTTAGGATTTGTTCTTGTTTTCTAGTGGAGTAGATTTGACACTTTGGTTCACTTTTTGTACACGGTCAATTAACTTTTCTATCTGGTTTCACTTCTGTGCATTAGGGAAGCAATTGTAATTGCTAAGGCCAGGCTGCGTCCAGAAGATCCAATTCTGAAGGATCTCTACACCAGTTGGGCAGCTCTGTTAGAGAAAGATGGCCATTATTCCATGGCCGCCAAATGGTGAGTGTTACTAAGAAGAAGACAGAATTGGTTCCATGCCTGAAACAAAGCAGGTTCTTTGTTTCGTAGCAGCTGAAATCTGTTAACTGGTTTGTCTGGTCATTGTCTAAGGTGCTTTCTGAGCCCAATCTCACTAGACTGCCTCTAGAAGCTCCAGAGGTCAGTTCAGAGCAGAAGATCCAAATGCCATACCACAGTAGAGCCCTCTCTTTCCATAGACATTACTGGAAGTCTTTGAAAACTAGTCTAGCAAGACTTAAGATGAGGATGTATACAAAAAGACTATGTGATGTTTCCAACCTTTCCACTGGAAATGTGCAGTGCAATAGTTCATCCTGAGTTTCTTGAGGCCTTAACTAATATCCTAATCACTGGGTTATCCTCCTCCAACTACAGTGTTTCAAATTAGTGACTGCCAAAATCACTAATGGCGCTTGAAATATTTTGGCTGGAATAGTGTCCTTTGCTTGATGCTGATTTCAATTTTGGCATTTTTGAAGGTGTTCACATTTGTGAAAGGATTCAGATGAAATCCAGAGAAATGCAGTAGGGATAAACTATTGCATGTAACCTTTCTCTCTTGAATCTATTTATTTATATTTCTCATCCAAGCGGTGTGTGATATGCACACCACCAGAGGTTTCAGTCCAGATTCACCAGATCCAATCCAGGCTGTGTGACTTTCCCTTTGTAGCTTTCCATCAGATCATGTGCTGTATGTCTATCGTAAACTTTGGTAAGACAAAGTGATGAGAGCCCTGAGAACCTGTGGAAAATAGAGGTTTATCTTCATTTGAATGTTTGTGCTATAGTGTTGCATTACAATTTTAAAATGGTATTTTAGTACTAATCAAGTCAATTTACTTTTTATCTCTTTCCAGTTATTTGGGGGCCTCCTCACCCTACGATGCAGTTAAGGTGTTGGCAAAAAAGGGGGATGTGACATCCCTTAAAACGGCTGCGGAGCTTGCGCTGATATCTGGAGAGGAGGAGTTGTCAGCAAGTTTGTCTTTCAGATGTGCCCAAGACCTGCTGTTGTCCAGGAACTGGGTGGGAGCTCAGGAAGTCCTTCAGCAACATAAAACTTTATTTGTGAGTCTGGTTGTTTCTTTTCCGCTTTCTTCAGCGTTGTCTCTCTCCAGATTAACTTGATTAACTTTGCACCACTTCCCATACGTTAATAGTCCACAAGTAGTCCTTTGAGCTGGTTTTGCCTCAAAATATTTTTCTAGAAGTTTGTTGCAGTGACCCTATGAAAAAGCATGTGCCTTTGCAGAGGCAAAGGGCTCACAGGGGGGAGGCACATAGGTTCTATGCTTGTTAGTTATATGAGAGGTAGTTGAGAATGGGATTTCTTATTTAAGTATGTAATACCGATGATAAGAAGTGAAGGAAAGTATTTGCTGTTTACGTTAAAGGAACAAATGAGCTAACTATAAGTCCATCTGCTGCAGGCTTAATCCAGAAATTTGTTTTCATGTGAACTGAGAAGCAGAAGGCTAGCTTAGCTTGTTCTGAGGTTTCCTTCTGACCTGAGAGTCTCTGAGTCTTATCAGCATTGTTCTTTGGTAGCTGCAGTTGTGAAACAGTCTATCACCAACAAGCTGCTACTGGCCATGATGTTCTTAAATTTGTCTACCTGCTGTGGTCAGTAAGGGATTGTTTTTCTTTTAGCAGCAGCTCAGTGCTCTTTTTTTTTCTTATTATAGGGACAAAGACTTGTTTTCTGCTTTAACGAACTGCTTTGCAAGTGCCTTAGTGAAAGAAATCCCTGTGACCGAAAGAGCCCTGTGCCTCCCTGTTATCACAGCTGGGAGCTGAACAGAGAGGTCTCATTTTTTGACATGGTGATAGAAGTGTGGCAGAACAAATTGGGCATGGACACCACTGAACAAGCCATGTGTGCACGGGAGCAGCTGCGCAGTATTGAGCATCCTCCTTCTACCAGCAACTCGCACCCAAAGCAGGTAAATGGATTTAGATGTGTATACACACTAAGCAGTAAAATGCACCCACTTTGTGGCGTTCTGCCAGCCATTCCCAAGGGACTGATGTCTGCACCCTGCTGCAGGATGAGGTTATAGTCTGGGAGAAGCAGATGATAGGCAGCTGGGACTGCATGCGTAGCCACCAGTTTGTTTATGCATTTGTTTCTGTGCAGGGTAAGAACTGACATATGGTGTCAGTGATGAGCACTGAGATCATCGAGATGTGCTGGCTGGGTGGGAGTGATTGGCACAGCTGAGTAGGCTCAGCAGTGGTTCAGGGGTTTGTGTCGAACTGCTAGGAGAGGCAGGGCTGCTTGTTGTTAAAATATCCTGGAGCTCAGAAGGTCTGTTCATAGACTGGTGCTCCTGCAGCTCTTCTCTCTGTGACCACAGTGAGTCACTGACCTGTGGTGTGCTCCTGCTTCTCATCTGTTTAGTAAGACACATGGAAGCACAGCTGCTGATTCCACAGTTAGAAGTAATGTAAAAGTGCTCCATCTCCTGCATGAAGGAGACTATGTAAATTGCATTGTCGTTAGAATAGCTTTTGGTGAAGTCATGTGCTTCTGGGCTCTTCCACAATGGTTTTAAGCTGTGAGTAATTCATATGTTGCAGTAAAACTGTTCATCGTGCTCTCTGGTGCTTTCTGTAGGTGCTTTTCCATATCTCCCATGACTTGACCCTTGCAGCCCTGAGCTATCAGACCGCTACCTGGGATGAGACAGTGAAAAGTATTCTTGGAGCTGTGTCCCGCAGTTACGATGCTGGCAATTTCACTCTGATGCAGGAGATCTGCAGTATCATCCTTCCTGAAGGTAAGTCTCTTCTTGTGTATCTCCTGGCACTGACAGATAGAGGGATCTTCCTTGTAATCACAGCTGTGTGTCCATTGATATTACTAGGCATAATAATGTTTGGAAGGAGGAAGACATACCCATATGTGTAGAAACCTGTGGAATTTGGCTAGTTCAAGGGCTGTTGGATGATCAAAATTGCTGATTGTAGAAGGAAGTTCAGCAGTGTCAGCTGGTGTGGGTGATGTAAGAAACTGAGCAAATTCTGTTCTGTAAGGGAGATGGGGCCATTGGAAAGCTGTGTTCATCTCATAGTTCCAAATCACTCCAACTGGCCCTTCCCTTCATTCTCTGCAGAGTATGCAGTGCATTTATTTTGCAGCTCTTGATCATGTGAATATCTTCATGTGCAGCTCAGGACCACAGAAATTTCTTGTAGATAATGAGAGCATCCAGTCTCATGCTAGCTAGAACAGAGTATTTTGTTTAAAAAGATGCCAAAGATGTCTGCCTTGGCTTTTCTGCTTTCTGTACCATTCTGCCAGCATCTGAGTAAATCTCTGGTTTGAGTCTCCAGGAGAGTCATTCATTTACCAGATCTGGTCTTTTCTCTGGAAATCTCTATGAACTATTTGTAATCCTTTTTTCATTATTAGGCTGTGATAACCTGAGACACAAACTGGACGGCACAAATTCCCAGAGCATGGATGCTTGCAGAAGTTTAGAGGGCTTTGTGGCATATGGACTGCTGTATGGCCTGTGGTGGAACCCACCCAACGACTCCCTTGTCCTGCAAAAGGCTGTTGTGGATCCTGTGCTGCATCCCAGTGAGCAGACAGCTGTTGAGAAGAGTTACATTTCAGGTCAGTCTTCCTCTGAAGAAACTCCTGATCAAACTGCAGTTGAGATGGATGAAAACCTCTGCAATGCAAATGAAGTTCGTGCGTGTGAGACAGAAAGTGACTCAAGAACTACGTCAGTGAATTTGGTACAGTGTCAGCCAAAACTGAATGGCTGCAAAGTGCTTCTTTCAGAAGAGATGGCTGCTTTACAGAACACCCAGAGAGATATAGCTGAGGTCCAGCAGATTTTAGCAGATATGATCCGCCAGCATCAGCAGCAGAGGAACAATCTCCAGGAAAACACAAATGGAATCACCCAGGAAAGCAACCTGCAGCAGAGTTCAGAGACTGAATCGGACAAACCATGCTCTGACAGCAACCAGATGAATTGGTAAGCTTCAGAACATGAATGAATGGATTGAAAAGCGTTCCTTTTTTTAGTGTTTGTGCAGCAAATTTCTTAGTTTTGCCTCTAATCTCAAACTTGTCAGCCCGGGACACTTCAACATACAGCTCAAAAGTCTTGCATTTCCCTGGGGCTGAACTACCATGTGCATAAGTTTATGACGGCGGAATAACTTCCTGATACGCAGGCGGGGTTGGTATGGTGAATAAATGGGGAAGCTTGAAAAGGGGAGGATAATGAAAAGGACAAGCATGATCCAAGAGGTCTGTCTCTTTGTTGAACAATTATTTGGGACTTTAGCAAGATGAGCTAAAGCATGGTATCACTTGTCCAGCTCTCTCCTGTGCTCCCTGTACAGGAGGGAGCCTATGCAGTCATTTAAGCAAAACAGTTACTCATGACACCCGCTCTTTTCTTGACAGTAAAGATGAAGTAAAGGAACCAATTACACTCCCTGAGCTAACGAAGCAGCTTCTAAAAGCGAAGCAGAAACTAGCAGAATTTCCAGACAATTTAAAGGTAAGTTTTCAGAAGGGGCATTGTGGTTCTGAAAAAGAGACAGTCTTTTTGTAAGGGCAGCTTCATCATAGAGTCCCTTTCATACAGAATGTAAGGAACAGTGACTTTCTTGGTAATCCTGTGGCAATTTTCAGAGAGAATTGACACATGGCATGAGGATGGTATTTTTGTTTCAAGCATAACTTCCCCTGTGCCGCGGGAAAGTGTAGGTGAAGGATGGGAGAACTCGATGTGATGTTCTGTATGAATCTCTCCCGTGCGTTTTAAAAGTAATCCCTTGCTACTTACAATTATGTATGCAAAACCAGTTTTGATAAACAGTGAAATCAGGAATTTAAGGTATAAAATAGCCCTTCTAGATTAGGAACTGTAGAAACTACACATCACGTGTTTGAAAAAAAAGCTTCATAGCCTGTCTCATCCCCTCTGTTCTCTAGCCTATAATATAACTAAAGGTAATCATGGTGATTATACAAGAGGGGGCAAACTTGTTTAAATGTGAGCTGATGCGCTGGAAGAAAAGGAAAAAATGCATCTGACTCATGACTGTCTGTTCCAAAGATACTGTAAAGCAGTGTCTTTAGAGAGCTGGCTGCCTGAATATGTTGTAGTTGAATAATTGCAATTGAAAGAGTAGACAGTACCTCATGTTGCTTTTTTTGCAGGTCTTCCCGTTCCCCGACGTGCTGGAGTGCTGCCTTGTACTCCTTCACACCGGATCCCAGTGCCCTCCTGAACTACACGAACAGGCATTGGATCTCCTTAGGAAACACGGTAGCGCTAATATTTACAAAAAGGCTGTCAGGAAGTTTTTGACATGACATTTTGAGACCAAAACCTCTCCCCTTGAGCTGCCTACAGCTACTTAACACCAAGGCTGTTCTTTCTTCAAGTGAAGGCTTGTTTGGATGGCCGTGGTTATTGAAGACTACCGTTGGATAAAACTACAAAAAAATCAGGTTTATATACAGACTTACTTGTGGGCATCAACTGCTACTACTAAAGGAATTGTGTTAGAAAATTGAAAAGCAGTAGGTTGTGGCCTCGCACTGTATACAGGATTTTTGTATAGGGGTTTTTTTTTATTTGTTGGAAGTTGTATCAGTGAAAGCTCTTGGAATTTACGTGTAAGAAAAGCAGTTTTGAGCAGCGCTATCAGTCTTTCAGCAGAGGAGGAATAGTAGCTGCCCTCAGGAAAAACAATGGTTTCTGTAAGCAAACTGATCCTTAAGCTAGTATTGTTCTTAAAAGCATTGTGAGTTTCTTTTCCCTCCTTTAAATAAAGTCTTCTGCCACCAGGAACTAGCATTTAATTTGATGGATATAAATCAGTACTGATCAAGGGTAAATGCATTAAAAATAAGCCGGGGGGGGGGGTGTGGTTCTTAAAGATACTACATCAGTCAAACTTGGTAGCTAACCAAGTGTGTGCTATGACTTAGCTTTGCGTGGTGAAGCCACCTGCACAACATAAAAGGGAGGGCAAGATGTTTCACGTTTGATTCCAGCCCTATTAGCAAGAGATAAGGGATTTCTCCAGGTCAAGAAAAGTGACAGTCCCTGCTTTTGGCAATATCCATGGCTGAACAAACTGCTTTTTGCTACAGCGATGGTAAATTTGAGATACTATCAAGTTCTCTAGAAAAGCTGCTATTCTAGAAATGCCAAAAACAATCCTGGATTCTGGAGTCTTAAACATGCAACATTTTGACCAATCTTCCAGGTTACTTAAAGGCTTTGCCTGTCTTGATAGACAATCTGACTCTTCCCAAGAATAGAACAAGGCTCAAAAGCCTTAGTGAACATATCGTCAATCTTAGTAATTTCTAAAAGCAAATTCTTAAATGCAGCAGAAAACTTCTTGGTAGGATAAGGGGAGTCATGAATTTGGAAAGTTGGTAAGTACAATAATGGTTATTGTTTAAGAAAAAAAGTAGGAGGCATGGATTTTTTAGATCAAGAGCTGTTCCAGATTCTTCCAGCCAAATGCAGACTCTATACTGATAAATTTCCTGCTCCAAGCTGAGTAAAGCATCAGAAGAACTTGAAGAGCAGTAAGTGAAAGCCAGGTGTTATACCAAAACCAGATCCTTTTGTAGATGTGTTAACCTGGTAAACCGTTGCCACCAACTTGAACTTTCTCATTCTGTACAAAGTACTTGAAACCAGGAGGGGGAGCTAGTGGTTAACCAAACAGCCCTTCTATACTTAAGAACCATTAGAGTTTAGATGAAGCAGGAAAACTTCACACAGGACAGATAAGCAAAATGGATTAATCACTTTAAGTGGCTACGCTGCACTGAAAGAATACTCCACAAACTGCTAGCTGTGCTGAGAGAGGAGCAGAAAGAGAATACAAGTCCCCCAAAGAGATTCTAAGCTCAACTTTCATCAGCTACTGTACAATAAGCTCAAAAGCAGATTTTACTAAGAACTACCCCAGTAGCACTTCATAAACAATAAAAGAAGAAAGAAACTGGAGCATCTTCCCTTTGCGTATGTATCGCTCAAATTCAGATTCCAAAACCTGAACTTTGGGAATTTTAGTGCTTGATGGAAAATCCAAAACAATGCCTGGTTTAAAAAAATTTATTTTACAAAAATTAAAAACAAGTAGTATTTACAAGCATTTTAAATACCAGCTCTAAGCCTCAGCTCCTAAAAATGGATTGTTTAAGCTTGTTTAAAATGCAAGACAAAGTCTTAAAATTTTAAGTTTGCCATGTCCAAAAGGCTTGGTTTTTTTTCTTTTGTTTTTTAAGAAATGTCATTACAGAGCTATTGAAAAAAAAAAGCTACTATAGAGTAGCTCAGTTTTAAAAAAGTCAGAATCCCAGGTTGTTCTTCCATCCTCTAACTACTTTTCAGATGTTTATAATGAAGAGAAATGGAGCTGTTTTGTTGTCAAGCATATAGTAAAATTAGGGGCTGGAGAAAAGGAACAAATATTTACCCATCTGCTGAACTACTTGTATTGCAATGAGAAGAATAAAATTTGTAGGTTAAGCTGAAGAAGACTGAAGTCAGAGTATTGGTCCAATCCCCTGTCAAAAGGTCCTCGAGCAAAGGTGAACTTTTAGGCTCTCAATCTATTTCCAGAACAGTTTATTAATACCCATAAGAACTAATCTGAGGCTCAGTATGAGTCAAACCTGTACCGTACAGAATTAGAAACTATGGAGAGCTGATCAAATCAGCACCAGTAATATCCATTCCCACTGTTGTTAAAGCAAATCTCTGAATATTTTTAGCTGCAAGGATCATTTTTAATGTCATCTGTTCCCAAACCTCTGCAGTGATCAAAGGGAGCAATTTCCACAGACTACACAAAGATAAAATAAGCAAAACATGAGGTGAAGCAGTCACCCTCACAACATGCAGAAGTTTTAAAATAAGCTTTATAAAGCACAACTTGCAAATTTGTGTGCATGTCTGTGTCCGTTTTCGCTGGATCTCCAGACCCTTAGCTCTACTGAATATTCTACCATTAAGTCTTCCTTGCAGATTCTGTACAGTATAAAGAGGAAAAAAACAGAGGTATACACAGTAGGTTCTGTCTTTTGCCCCTGGTATTAAAAAGGTGGCAAACCACAAATGCTGGCGTTAGGAATTCAGTCAACTCTCTTCTTCTGGGTTTCAAATGAAGATGCAGCACTTCAGCAAATCTGCAGGCCTTCTGCAGGCTGTATACTGTAGATGCCTGTTGTTTGAGACACTATTAGGGAAAATGGCTGAGGACAGCAGCTGCCAATATGGTAACCATGTTCTGCTGAGGGGTACTGCTTATCACGGCTGCATGTTGTTGATAATAGCCAAAATGCTCATTTTCTCCTGGGCCGAGTCCACATCTTCATTTTGTTTCTGAGCCACTCCTGTGCCAAGGCCATACAACCGCCCACAATACTTTGCATCATCAATTGTATCCTCAAAAAACAACTGCAGATTAAAAAAAAAAAAAGAAGAAACAGGTATTGTTTAATTGTGCCTCTAAATCAGGAAGCACACAATGTTTAATTAACAGCTCATTTGAAGTCAGCCACCTCTAAGATGCAGCAAGCACGCGAATAAAAATAAACACACAAAAGAGGAGTAAACAGAAGTCTGTGCCAGTATCAGCAACTCCTATTATTGACAGTTTGAAGTGGGAAGGCCACAAGGCTCAAAAAAACCCAAAACAAACACATTGTGCATGGTGACATTTATGTATAGGAACTGGAGAAAGAAGAACCATAAAGAATACTGCAGTACCTCTTTCATTCTGAAGAATGCCATTCCCGTGAGAAGAGAGTCCGATCCTGCCTGGTGTTGTCGTCCAATTCGCTGCAAATCCAGCTGATCTGCCACTTCTTGAAGGCCACCCTGCAATGAGAACAGATTATATTTTGGAAGATCCATCTCTTACCAAAATTGCCACACTTCTCCAAAACATGAGGGCAAACACTGGCTACGATGAATCAATGCAGATTCCAGCCATACACACACACCAGCTGTGCGTGAAACAGTGGTAAATATTGTTCAAGAACACATAAATACCCCTCAAATTTAGGTACCATGTTTTCCTCCTGCAGATACTTGAGATGACTGTGGGTACATGCCATGCATACGTTACAAATGCTGGACCTTTCCCTCCCTTTCCTCAAACAAGGCTGTGATTCAGTAGATAAATTACTTTCAGCCCTCTTGAGTGTCTACCAGTTATTCAAGTCATATACTAGTTCATGTAAGAAGAAATACTCCACCTTGCACAGGGAAGATAAGCATGCTGAATTATAACTAGCCTCTGAAATTACTGATACACAAACCGGAAGGTTACGGCAATGTCCCCTATGTAATACACATATTGGTAAGTCTAAAACCGGGGAGGCAGTATCTATTAGATACAAATTTAGTCATAGGTACTTATGTGTGACTACTAGCTTTTATACACATTCCAGTTTAAGACTTGATATATGCAGCAGTTCTGTCACTTGTCTTACTCTACATTTACAGTGTTGATGCCCACCCATCACTTGCTTGCTGGGGAGATACAAGTACCTTGAGGTTTTTGCAGCTCTTCATTAAGTATTTTACATCATAGATAGATGGGAAGAAAAGGTTCAAGATATGGAAAAATTCATGTTCCTCTTCTGGTAACCTGGAATCTGTCAACAGCTTCACCATGTAGCCAAAGTCATAACCACTGAAAACAAAAACACAGAGACCAGATAAGCAGGAAACACCTATACTTGGTTGGTACCTAGATCTCATTTTTCACAAGAGTTTTTTATGCTGTAGCTTTCAAACATTAACATTTTCTGACATTCATAGAACTCCTCTGGATCAGAGCCAGAATTCATCCTGATCATCTCTGTCAATGTAGGACTTCTGAATGCTCCCTGGGTGCCTCCGCTAACCTCTTGCGAACAGCTAAGCCGTTGGGAAGAACATAATTTTCTTCACAACGCTGCAAGTTTATGTAGCTACAGGCAATATGGAAAAGCAGGAAACCCTGTAAGTATCTGTTGCCACCACCTCTTCCTCCCTCAAGTCCTTTCACTTGTGATGGTATCAAGGACCAGAGGCTTTGTAATAAGAGTTGTTTGAAACGCTACAAGACAGACAACTACACAGATTTCTTCCTCTTATGTAAACACAAGATGGAAGTTGAGACACCACCAACAGTGTAAGGAAGAAAAAGCAAAAATCTTACTTTACAGTGCACAAAAGTTAGTAAGTGTAGAAATCACATTTCAACTTGTTAATAACTTTTTCCATAGAGGAAGACTGTAACAGCAAAAGGATGTGCAAGCAACACATACACAAAATTCAGATCACAGTAAGAGCCAGTACGAAATGAAGCGCTAAGTGTCCTTTCTTCTTAAACTTGTCCTTTGTATCTTTAAGCTTATTTTAAGAACTGCCAAGCTGCTAATTTTTCTCCTTAAAATCTGTGTCAGTCTCCAAGGACAAAAGCAGCAGTATTTCAACCAAAAAGAGATTTCTCACTTCACAGTGTCAGTGACCATCACCTACCTGTGGAAGGACAGCCATTTCACACTGTCACTAAGGACGACCCCAGATGTCATAAGCAACTCAGCAAAATGCAGGGTATCGATCCCTTCTTCTTCGTGCTTCTGGAACTGCAGCCCAGAGCTGGCGAGGAGGTCTATGGAATCCTGAGAGTACATGTCCTCCCTGAAGGAGAAAAGCAGCTTTGCACTCAAGGTACTAACAAGTCAGGCTTATTTTAGAAAAATTCCCCCCATACTGTGTTTAAAAAAATTGGAGTGACAAGTAGGCTATCTCTGGGTTCCACATTTGTCTCTCTATAAAATTCAAATTAGATCAGTTTTAATACCACTGTTGCAGCCTCCTACATCCGTACCAAGCTATTCTGCAGTCGGAATTAGTTAATAATTCTGTTGCTAGTACAAATTCCAAAGAATCCACCTCCATAGAACTGAGTGATGTTTTGAAAAATGTCACTTCTGCAAGGCCAACGGAAGCACCACAGATGAGCGCACGGAGAAAAGGGGAGGTCTCCCAAGTAGGATGACATGCAACTCTAAAGCACTGAGCATCATTCCAGTCTACATTTTTCTCTTTCACTTCACAGTAGAAGCACATACCACCGTATCATCATCTCCAGTTCCATCTCTGGGAGTAAACAAAATTACATAATACCTAACTGAGGAAGGTGGATGGGGATGAGTGATGACATACCTGGTGGAGAGCTGAGCAGGAACCTGACTTCTATACCAGTTTGTTTCATTTAAGGGGCGGGGGGGCAGAGAGGGAAGGACATGACAACACACAGAGCAAACTTCATGCCAACTATAATTGAGTCAAATGAAGTGATCACACTATGAAAACCACTTCACTCTGATTTCAATATTTTTAAGAGGCTCACAAAGTTGTGGAAGTTAATATTGCAACTTTTGGGTTCAAGAGCTGTATGATCTGTGCACACTAGCTATAAATTTTTGTAATGTTTTCCAATGACAGTTCCATAAAAATACTGATTGATTTCCTATAAATGTGTGGTTTCACCAAATAAACCCTCTCATTATTTCCTGGCAGGTCTAGTGGTGATTACACTGAGTTTGTCTTTACAATTACAGGGGAAGGGATAATGAACCTTGTTTCAACTGTAATCCAGGATATTGCAGCATAGAGCTGACAAGAACAACTGCCACACTCCATTTAACAAGATCCATTCTCCTGAACAGGTGTGATGATTACACCAACATTTTTTTTAGATCCCCCATTTATATTTTAGCATGGATCTGTAAAGAGTATTTTCCTTTTTTCTGAAAACAGCACACTCATTTACTTTAAGCAGGAAGAGATGGATTTATATATATATATATAAAATGTATAAAGTTTAAGACTATCACATTGTTGCAGACAAAAAAGGTTAAGGCACGTACAATTATTGGGGATAGGCTATTTATCACAGGAAAGGCTATTAAGGATAGGATTTTAGCATGGTTTTGACTTCCAGAAATACTGCAAACCTCCCGTCATGCCAAAATAGGTTCCCACATAATCTGTGTTAGAATCTGATTTTTTTTTTTTATTGCTCAGAACCAGCCACTGATGATGAACATATGGACAAAAGAAAGCATTACTTCAGCAGAATAAAGTAGGCGATTATTCCCTAGCTCAAAAGACTCACGTAAGGTTGAATTTGAAGTTAAACTGCCAGGTGTTGATGCCGGAAGGATATTCTCCTTTCTCATTTGTGAAAGTCAGGCCCAGCTGGATAATTTTCAGAAGGTCAACGTTACACCGAAGGAGCTGATATTGATAGTCTATGGAACTGCGGAATTCACCAATTGGCCTTACAACAACTCCAGGAAACTCTGTGTCCTAGGACAGAAGTGAAAAAGCTTATTTCACCACTTACTTTACTAGGAGTCATTATTATCACTCTATTAAGAGTCTATTCATTTCTACGCTTGCAGGTCTCAGCACTGCATTCTGTGAATTCTTCTGTAAAAATCACTTACTTTCTCTTTTTCATATTCAGACAGATTTTAAACTGCTTCAAGTCAGACACTAGAAAAGCCCGACACAATTTGTTAACTATTGCATTCATTCATTTATTGCTGGTATCCTTTCTTGCCGTTTTGTTTTATTCCAAAACAAAAATGTTATAAAGTCATCCAATATGCACTATTGTATAATCTACACATCTCACTCTCGCAAAGGACTAACTCTCTCATTTTCCCTAAGTCTACCACAATAGACTTTTATTTATTCAGAGTTCTTTCATGTTTTAAATGCAAGTTACATTTCACACTCTGACCATCTTCATTCGACAGTCCAGATAGTGATAACTTTTCACTGTTTTTGAGGAACAGCCGATGCCTACAATAACGAAAACTACTGCCAATCAAAAAAGACCTTAACAGCAGAGCAACCATCTATTATGCAGAGAACGTTTTACTTGGCCAGTGACTGTGTGCTATCTTTGCTGAACCTCAAACTTCTACACTATTTTTACTCTTAGAATAGGTCACGTAACTTACACTGACTACAGCACATGCAAAAAACTCTCATGAAGAATCCAATGCTGTTTGTCTGACAAAATTTCTCCCTTGCCCAAGATCTTTTTGTGTCCACTCTTACAGCACAGCCACTAAAACAGGTCATAAGCACACTTTCAATGAGATCAAACAGAAGCATTTTCCACTGAAGTGGTAACAAAAACCTCATATTCACTACACTGAAATACTACACACTCTGTGGGGGCATGTGTTTTTATGCCACGCTTTTATTAAGGACTTTTCATATCTTGAAGTTTAGCGTTCCCAAGCAAAGTTGGCGTAACTTACAATATCATAACTAAAATGAGCTGTTTATGTCACTAACTGGCTCCTCCCGAGCAGATACAGACTTGGAAGCGCAGGAAGAGATTCCTCCCACCCGGGGGAGAGTCTAGTCATCTTAAACAAAGCTTTCTGAACACATTATCATACCTACAGCCAAAATATTTTTCTTCTGTAAGAATCAACATCTGACTCCCTTAAAAAGGGGGCAGCCCGGCTGACTAGTTGTTACTTGCAGGTATTTTGTCCTACAACACCACAGCATCTTCCATAACCAAAGGGAGAAACTTTCAAAGGACAAATACACTGGTGGAAATCTGAGGATTTAAACTCAGTTGTACATCTGACTCGTTTCATTTTCTGTTGCATAAACTAATACATGCTGAATAGATAAATATTAAACGAATTCAGGTTTTTAAGGTGGTGTCTCTCTTCCCCATCTTTCATTCAATCCGTACTCAACGCTGCTTCTATTAAATTCTGGAAAGCTTCTGAGCAGCTTCCTAATTTTTCACCACTTAACTTCTAGCTTGGTTTGAATAGGGACGGGGGAAATGATTCCTTGCTCAAGAATCAACTTATTCCCCTTCCCCCAAAAATCCCCCGACTACAGCAATTAGGTCAAGTATAAAATATTTACCATCGCAATGTAGCTGTAACTTAGAACAATCTCTCGTATTTTCCTCATCTCTTCTTCCAGATTGTTCGCCCATACTTCACAGATCACCTGGCTGTTCTCTGCAAGGGCTGCTGGCATCTTGCAGGGATCAGAGTAAAGACAGCTGATGCTGAATTCAGATGACAGCGTAGAACTGCAAGCTGTGCGACCTTATCAGTGTGCTGCATTAAACAAATAAATAATGCTTTATATGAAGAAAGATCTACATACAAGAATGAACGCCCCGGCAAAATCCGTCACACTTCCATTTTCAGATTCAAATAGCCCACTTACAAGTTTACACCAAGTTTTTTCTTGCTTGTATAACTTCCTGTAAACAAGCTGAATGAGAAAAAAAATCTAGAGCATCCGTTCAGGGTACAAGAGTGGATGCACAGTTAACAGTTCGGTTATTTATGAAAAGAGTCATTCTCCCTGTCTGTCTTCTCCTGGCGTACGCTCTGAAACTTTGGGCATAAGATGCACAAACAAGGAACCCTCACGTTTAATACTTTTCAAATATTGCGGCAGCTTTCAGAAACAGCAGCAGAACGCTTTACAGACTACACTTATAGACACGAGCTTCTCTGACGTAATTCAGGAAACACTGAATTTCAGCTCATGCTACCGGCGGTTCCAGCAGTGCTGCCCCTCGCACAAATCACCGCTCGTTCACCACTTCCTGCAACAACACCGGCAAAACCACCCCCGGGTTCCGCACGCGGGGGCTCCGCGCCCCCACCAACGGCCGGGCCCTGAGCGACCCGGCACCCGGGGACCCCCCCAACCGCCACCGCTCGGCCCGACACCGGGTGGGGTGTCCCCGCTCCCTCGGCCCGACACAGGGTGGGGGGTTCCCCGCTCCCTCGGCCCGCCGACAACAGCCCC
>VYZM01017800.1:479598-498405 GCA_013398915.1 Dromas ardeola | reverse complement strand
CGGAGGGGAGGGGAGGGGAGGGGCGGGGCGGGGCGTCGGATCGCGCAGGCACAGGGGTTCTGCCCGCAGTGCGCCTGCGCAAAGCCCGCAGAGCCGTCCTCGTGTCCGCCCTCCCCACAGTGCGGCTAATGGACTCGCCCGGGTTCCCCGCTCCGGGCGCGGTGGGCGAGTCCAAAGTCTGCCGGCGGGGGGAGGTAGGAGAGAGCTCGCTGCCCTCCGCTCCTTGAGGGCATGGGGGCGTCGAGGCCTTCCAGCCCGCCTGGGCTCCTGCTATGCCGGCGTGGCCAGCAGCTCCGCAGCCGGGTCCCCCGCGACAGGGCCCTGTCTGAGCATCCCCAAAAGAAATATCGGCCGCCCCTCCCTCACGGAAGGGAGGCGAGCGGGCCGCAGCAGAGACCCTGGGGCTGCGGCCTCCATCAGGCCTGGGCTGCGGCGAGGCCCGAGTCTCCCTGCAGGCTCTCGGGCCTTTCCTGAGCGGCCCAGCCGTGGGCACGCAGGGTTGTGGAGCAGGATTAGAGTGTATTTTTCAACAAACTGCTGGTGTCCTGGCACGCGTTGCTCATACATTGTGGCGTGTAGCAAGCTCATTAGTTGAGGAAGTTCTCCCTCTTCCTGCAGGAACTTAGAAGTCATCATTCAAGTGCCTACTATGTCTGCAAGCGTTTAGGCTGGCTTCTCCTGTTCCAGAAATGCTATTTAAATTACATTAGCAACAGAAGCTTGTATCCAGTAAAGCAGCGTAATGTAACTTCTTGGGTAACATAGCTGCCAACACTTGCTTTGCTGGCTGATGCTGATGGCAGATACGCAATTTATTTGGAAACTTGTCTACTAATAATTAAGCTTAGATAGTTTTTCCTTTTAGACTGACAGCCTTCTGGACAGGGTCACGCCTGTTCTAAAATACTGCAGTTCTGGTACTGCTGCAGAATAGTTATCTGCCCACCATTTGGGAGTCTTTCACTGAATCTCTGCTGCTTGCTTACCATTTTGCTAAAAGTATCTGGAAAAACAATTCTTGGTATCTGTTACACTTCAGACGTAGTTCAATGTCTCAAGTTTAATATTCACACCTCAGCAGAAACATAACTTTCAGGAAAAAAAAAAGAGGTTTTTCTGACTACTGCTCTCTATCAAGTGACCTTGGTGCTGTCAGCATCTTATGACATCCCATTATTGAATGTTATTTTGATTCAAAGTTTATCTTCAAAGATGATAGATAGTTACCATTTTGCCTTCTCAGCTTTGCAGTCTCTTGCATTGCGCAATTTATATATTATGCAATATGCTAGATTGGCAGAAAGTAATCACCTTTCTTCCCGTGGTCACTTGAGTTTGGGATTTTGTGCAAGAAAACATACATTGTTAACAGGTAAATATTGCAGGTTGGATTAAAGCACTCTGTAAATATCAGGTTAGAATATTATCTTTTTTCCTAAAGAGTTCAGAGTAGAATACATATTTTTCTTGCTCATAAACACAGTGCTTGAAGATACGCTGAATCCAGGGAAAATGGGAGGATGAGTCTTCTCAGGACACCGAAAATACGTGTGCCTTGCTACTTTCGTAAAAATATTGCAGAAAATAACCACTTGTGATAAATTGTGCTTGTAATGTTTAACAGTTTGCATGTAGTTTAAAAAAAAGCTATTAAAGGATGTTTACAAGCACTGGTGGTGAGAGCTGGAAACATATTTTGCTCAAGGAGATCAGAATTTGTTTTTTCAATCATGGCTAATTTTCATCATGGCTAATAAAGATGAAGAACAGCTGAAAAAGGGACCCTGCTCTTTAAAGAAGTCTCATAGTTCTTGTATTTGGAAGTGACCAGACTTCCAGGTCCAGCACTGCAAAGCAGGTTCTTGGAGAGTTCCTCATACCCTCTACATGGTTAAGACCACAGTAACAAAACAGTTTGTGTCTGCAGACCTACTGCATCATAAGGTGCAAGGAAGGGCTTTAGCGCTGCGTTTTGACATTAGTCAGCTGCTTGTCCTGGATCGTGCCCTGTTGGAACTGTTGTGCGTTTCCCTTAGAGCTTAGTAACAGCACCACAAATGGTAGAAAACTTAGTTATGGAAATAAAACATGAATTGAGAGCTGCAACTACTGCTGAACAAGTTTGAACCATAACGGCAAGGCCATCATTTACCTTTCTCTAACCCTTCCATTGCTCCACTGGTGTTTCCAAAGCGCACCGCTGCAGTGCTGGGTGGTGGCGCAGGTGTGCCCTGGCAGATGATTAGAAATACAGTTTAGAATGCAGGGAATTAATGATTGGGTGAAGTGTGCTAAATTCAGTTCCTCTTCAACATCAGAGGAACCATCAGCGTGAGTTTGTACAATCCTGAAAGATAATTCATGGTTTTCCTCCTCCTAATGTTTTTTTTCAAACAGCAAAACAAACAGTGACTATTACAAAAACTGTGGAGAGTGAACAAAGAAGTTATTTATGAATGTCTGACCAAAAAGCCTTTCTGCTGAGAAGAAATCGGACTTCTTGCATGCCTCAGCAAAGATTGCACTAACGTTGGAGGGGTTGTGGTGAAGACGCCAGTGCGGGGCACAGGCCAGCCAACAGACAGAAGCAGCTTTTAGATTACTGCCAACCCGCGCTGGACACAGGCTTGCAGCAGAAGGTAAATTATGTTTACATCCTTATGACTAATATGCTGAGCTGTCTGTTCCTATTGGGTGTAAACATTTCAGAGGTAACTTCTATTGGAATTGAATAGCAGTTAAAAAGAAACGCTGGGATCTGTGAAATTCACTGGCCTATCACTTGCTTTTGGCTATTGGTTGAACAGTTCTCCCAGTGTAAGTGCAAGTCCAAATAAAGATCAGCTCAGGGCAACGTTCCTATGGCACTCGGCTCTTGAAATAGCAATTTCCACTTCCTCCTCTGCACGTGCATAAACAGTTTGGAGGAATTACATTCCTCCCTCTTGAGTCTGCTGTCTATCATAAATAACAATTAGCAGCAACAGCTAAGAATTACAAACTCTTTCCCCACTAGGGGATAGTTAGCATTAGTCAAGAGAAAGTGTCAATGAAAACAGTAACAGTCTGAAACCTGAAATGAAGCAAGAGCAAATGTTTACCGCATTGAGAAGACAAACAGCACGAGGTTGGGAGACAAGTTCCGGGAATACTCTCATTCCAGAAAAAAAGTTAATTGATAAAAATACAGATGTAGTGGTAGGTACAAGAAACCAGGCACATACAGCGGGGCCCCACCATTATTCATGCTTGCCAATCTCTCTGCAGCTCCAGCTGCTGCTGGCTCGAGATGTTGCTTACCACACAAGGGCATGTGTTGCTTCACCTGTGAATGGCCGTGCAAGGCAGAGGTGATATTCCTTGTTTTTTCTTGTGTGGAAAAATAAATCTGGAAAGTTATGGCGAGTAACACCCTCAAATCTCAGAGCTTAATTCATAATAGGGCACCGTACATTAGGTAAGTAACACAGATTGGGGCCACATTTACATAATAAAGACCAATGCTAATGCAAATTGCATCTTGCTCTCTGCAATACCATAATTACAGACTTTATGGTCTGTAAACATCACATTTAAAGACAACTGAGCCCAAGCACATGCTAACCTATTTGCATCTTGTCTTTACAGGTGGGACCAATACCTGTAACTGGTTGAGGACACTACGTAGCAACAGTGTTGGTGTAACTTACAGATTTAGTGCAACACAATGAAAACTGGACTGCCGGGGTTTTTTTTGCCAAATTCCGCAGTAACCCCTACTGCTTTTAACAAACACACCTTTGACCCATTCAGTTGCACTGGCACTAACTATTTTGTGCCTAAAACATGAGTTAGTGCATTATAAAAACTACTCGCTTTTTTATTCTCAGATACAGCCATTAACTCTTGATGAAAAACTCTTACCTGCAGAGATGTGTTCCAAATGCTTAACCGAGTGACAGCACGCGCATATGCACAGGGAACACTGCCAGTACTCACAGTGACACGGCACTGGCTTCACATGACTTGTCTGGGAGGGGACAGCCAGCTCCTGCTTGGAAACACACCCCCGTCGCCTTTGCCTAAACCCTCATAAAGTTTCCACAGCAGTAGTGAAAGGTGAGGAGTTGAACTCTGGGCTCTGAATAGACACAAAGGACCTCTCCTAGGCTACCACCAGCAGGAGGTGAGCAAAGAATGGGCAGCCAGAGTTCAGGGGTGTAGTACCTTGAAAAGATACGATAGAAACTCTGAGGAAGTAATTAAAAGGCAATGTCATGTGTCTGTTTAAAGTGCGATTGTAAGCTCTTTTAGGAACTGTGGTTGCCTTGAGATCTGTGCAGTGCTTGGCACAGTAGGACATCCACCAAACACGAAGTCTAGTCCCGTGTCTGTCCACATAGCGTGGCTGATATGCAACTTTTCGGGTGACCAGGTAAGTTGTCCATACATTTTCCTTTCTCTAGTTGCAGTCTTTTTTCTCTCAGGCGCAGTTATTTTCCACTGTCTATGCACTATAAAGGTTAATTCTAGTGAAATCTAAGGTCTACAACGGAAGATTCAAGCAGGAGGGAAAAAGGAAAACTGAGAAACCGTGGTAGGCAGGCAGTGCATCGCGGCAGGCGTACCCTGTTACTCAGCTGCCCCTGCCAGCAGCAGGACCGGCTGGCTGGTGTCGGAAGAAGGATACAACCCAGTCCAATACTGGGTACAACACAAGGAGAAGCGGGCACTTGTGCAGCCTCAGCTTGGGACTGTCTGAGCAATAGAAATGTAAGGGGACAGCAGAGATGGGACATAAATAATAATGTAAATTTTAAAACAAATGTAAAAAATATGTCAGATATATTAAATAATATATTCTGATTATGTTGAGCATTTTAGAACATGACTTAGACAAAGTTGCTTTTTCTGATACCTGAAGTGGAAAATTCAGTGAAAATAGATCTGTGACTTAATGAACAGTTGTTGGACAAATAATGAAGTACATGGAAATAATAATAAAAAAATGTATTAGACTTCTTTATTGACTAGTGTATGTTTCCCCTTTAACATCAAGGGACTGCTTGGAAAAAAACAATTACTTTTATTTTAGGGTTGAGAATTTGGTTTGGATTAAATTTTGTGTTAACTAGTTTGAAATAACTGAAAAGGAACTGGTTTGTTTTTTTTTTTTTTTTAAACAGTACCATTTCTAGTTAATATTTGGAAATAGCTGTGGGCAGCTGAGATCTTCACTGGCTGATTCGGGGCTGGTTGACATGCCAACATGAGATCAGTGCCAAGCAGTTGAATGGCTTTTTTGTTTGCCGAAACAGCCATGGTTACACGAATGCTTTTTAAATGTATTTGGTGTATTCTGAATCAGAAAATCCATTATCCCACAGAAAAAGAAAAAAAAGAGTAGGTAATGAGATGTTGGGGAAAAACATAACCCATCAAAAATTATCTTGCTTTAATGTAAATAATGTAAAATTTTATCCCGTAAATGTGACTTAGTAAAGGTAATGTACTGAGATTTTGGGGAGAGGCAGGGTAAGCGGACTTGGCAGTACTGTTTTGAACTTGCTTTTGCCCAAAGAAGACTTCTATCATAATTTGATTATGCTAGAAATGGGATTACAGTTTTAACTCTTTCCTAAACTCAAAGAATATGAGACTCGATCAAGCACTGGCTTTTTCTCCTCCTAAAAACTCAAAGCAGAGTCACATTTTCTGCTGTGCTCTGCTCTCTAGCTCTTCACATGGAAAAGATTCAGCAGGGTTTGACTCAGCACTGCTGCATGGAGGAACCATTCTGGAGCATCAACCGCCCAGCAAGCAGCTAACAGTAACTGAGATACCCCTTTTATATCTGCCTCTCTAAGGTCTAATGTTTTCTGCTACAAGGTCATCAGAGCAGAATCATTTCTTTAACTACAGAAAACTACGGCCAGCACTATTTACTGCACTGTCCCAGCAGAATAATTTCATAGTGCTCCTTCCAGCTCCCTACTGAGTGGTTGTAGAGAAGACAGGGAGGTGCACAGCAAAAGGGCAAGGGATATGAGTTATAACAAGGGAAATTCTGATTAGATACTGGGGGGAAAAGAAATTACAGTGAAGGTAGTGAAATACTGGAACAGATTTCCCAGAAAAGCTGTGGAATCTGCCTCAATGCAGATACTCAAAACTCAACTCTTCAAGGCTCCGAAGAACCTGCTAAGAAAGCTGGAATGAAGCAAAGCCTCAAAAAGGAGTGGGTTATTCAAGCTTGACGTATTTCAAGTATTAGTAGTGTTTTCTTGGAAACAGTGGGCACACCTGCACTGAGAGGACCTGTGAGACAAGATGGACATATAGTGCATCTTACATAACGTAAAATGCCTCACTGTGATCAGAAGGTCTTTTGGAAATGAAGATAAGATCAATTTGTCCTGTGGCAAATTATTTACGCTGCTCTACCGAGGCCAGAAGGTTATTTGTGATTGCTACTTATAGGTATTCTTCATCAGATATGTTAGAATCCAACTGTATATTTTCAATAAGGTTGTAGTTGGCAAACTTGATATATCAGAGGATATAGTAGCTCAAAGTCAAATAGCGAGGAGCTCCAGATCTAGGGAAAGACGAGAAGTCCTAGGACACTGTGACTTCCCTAACATATTCTCATTTTAAGCAATAGCACCTTAGGGCACTTCTCACACTACTTTTTGTGGCCAAGGGGGACAAAGTTAACTTGTTTATTGTTTTTTAAGGCTGCTACCCAAAGTTAGCATTTCCCGCAGGAGTATATACAACCCTAGTGTCGAAATAGGGGCTCAGGAGTTTGGGCTCATGGTTTCAAGTTTCAAATCACTTTTTGCCTGATTATTATTTTTTTTTTTCAGAACAATTTAACATGAGTTTCTTCCACTAAAATATGTAGTTTCCTGGACTGGCCTTGTCCTTTTTTGTCCATGGGTAAGCAGGAACCCAAGCAGGAAAAAGCGTCCAATTTTTCTGTCTCGTGTCCCTCAACCTGCATACTAACGTGTAACGCAAGGAAACAGAGCTGGAAACACTTGTAAATAAACAGAGTTGCATTTGTAAGAATGTACCCAGAAAGCTATCATTTCAAAGATAAAGTGTGATCTCCTGGCTAATATGTGGACTTCTTTTTGGCAGTGTATTCCTCCTTTCTGAAACATTCCAAGAGGAATACTCCCAAGAGCCTTGCTAGCATCATAAATGTGACAGAATATCATCTTTCTCATGAGTAATTTTCCACCTGTTTTTCTTTGTGCCTTAGACAGGTGCCTTTCTACCTTCTTTGTACTTTTCTTTGTTACCTTAGGTAACAATCTTTGCCTGTGCTTGAATATTCTTCTGGGTATGAAAAGCAAAATGGGTTAAATTCTGCGATCCTCAGTAATCTGGCCTTTGTATTATTAGAGTTCATGTGTTTGTTCTTAAAGACTGGGTGAAACCAAGAAAACCCTAAGGAATGTTTTGGTAGCTTTTGCTAATTATAATTTATGGTAAAAGGGCAGCAATGCAAAAACAGCTACACAATAATCCCTAAGACAGCCACAGCACGTCCTGAAATACAGAGATCTTTCCATGGCCGTGGACAGCAGTGAAGCCCCAGCAGCTACTTAAACCCTGGGCTTCATTATTATTTTTTTTTACCAAAACTGGCAACAAGTGGTCAAGCCAGAGCCAAACGCAGAGAGATTTATTACAAGGTGGCCACCTGTCCGTTTAGGACTTCAAGTTGGCCCCAGTGGGACTTGAAGCTAAGATGATTTTGTCACTTACCGTGTTCTTATGCTGTAACTTACAGTTCCTCTGCCACGTGAGTGAGGGCTGTGTGGGGCTCTACTGTGTTCATTCTTCGTAGCACAAACTCACATTGTTGTAGTCAGGTTTTTGTTTTCATTCTTGTTAGTTTAACAGCATGCCGTCTTTATGGAAGAGCCCATGTCCCATACCATCATTTGCTTGCAGTCTGCGAAGGGCTGGAGTTCCTGCTGACTGCAATGGGCCGGGTCAAGGGAGGCAGCCGTGCCACAGCTCACCAATGCCACGATGAAAAGCTTTGGTTTTGGCTATTCTCCCATTTTTCTTTGCTACCCTTGCATCCCTGTTGGTTCTTCTGGGACAATACTTACTCATCAGGAACTAGGGGCATTTTTCTTCTCAAGAGCGCAGCTTTGCTCCATGGCCAACATGAAGTAGGGAGGAGCAGGACAGAGCACAGAGAGTAAATATTGTACAGTTTTGCAACTGAGCTCGAAGTTGAGGGCATTTGCTGTTGTCAGCAGTGTATTCTTCCACTCTCCAGCTGTACAAGGTTCACTTACTGAGATCACCTCTTATTTCAGATGAAAAGAGACTCTGGATATTCCGCCATGGCTGAGCAGCAGAAGCAGGTAAAGACTCAAGGTCATCTTTTAAAGGAAGTGTTATGCAGGTGCTTTGGAAGGCTGGATGTGTTGGATCACCTTCTAAGAGAAATGACAGAAACCGCCACACTCTGATCACTGTAGCACAACTAGGAGCTCATCACAGCCACGTTTTCCCAGCACTGTTTCCCTTCCAGTGGTCTGCAGCTACAGCACCAAGTGGTGAAGGGCCTGTTACCTTTGCTTGCGTGGCAAGAGGCCACAACACTCCACCGTAACCAGGAGCTGTGCCGCCTAACTGGGCCCAGTTCTCAAAGTGGTCCTGCTAAACAACGTGCTTCCCAGCTGATGTGCCCCAGACCATTTACCTTGCAGGCAGCAGCCCTGTTCTGCACTTAAGGAATTCGTCAACTTGTACAAGCCCTTTAAGGGCAAGATCTCAAACAATCCATGGATCGGAGTTTGGAAACTACTGTGCTGGAGCTGTTGGCATGAAGAGAAACAGGGTGTTAGCACTTGAACTTGATGAGCAAGATTTTTTCTTTCTATGTAAATTTCTCCCCTTCTACAGCTCATGTAATTACACTGTGTGGGATTCATTCACGTAATCACTTCATCACGTGCAATAAAAACAGCCTCAAAACAAGACAGTTTCTAGCCAAAGGGCTTTTAAAATAACTTAAGTACTGAGCTTTAGATGCTCTCTGTCCTATCTCAAAGAAGGACATACACAGTGTCTGGTGAGTATTAGGAGTTACTGGCTTTTTAAACTCTCAGTTCTTCAGCTGGAAGATGCCAACGACTCTAAAATACTATTTGGTCTAACTAAAAATTCTGACACTTGTAAGACATCAGGGTTTTCTTTGGTATGTTCTTTCTTCATCCCAGGAGAAAGTAGGTTTTATAGGATATGATTCTGTTAAAAAGCTCTAAGCTTTTTGTAGCTTTTGTAACCTTTTTTTCTAAAGAATATGTAGATGGTCTTCCAGGGTCTAAATATTAAGAAAGTCTTACTCATGTCAGCATACGTGCAGCATAACGTGGATGCAATTGCAAATATGAAATTGCTAAGAGAGCAAATCTTCAGAGTCCAGCACACACTATCTGAAGCTGGAATAGATGGTTTTCGCCAGCCTTGCATTTGTAGTCCAGTACACCCAGTGATAACGCTGGCAACTGATTGCATTGCTTCTAATATAAACCCATAGGGTTCACAGACATCAAGCTGCAGGGCAAGAGTCCTTTAAATTACTTCCTTCCCAGCTGCTAACTTGATTTAAAAAAAAAAAAAAAACAACGATAGGAGAAACATTTGTTTGTTTTAATGAGGAAAGTTTCAGTGCTAATGAGCGAAGTTCTGTCCTGGGACAGATAAATATTGCTGACAAGTCCTGGGTGATGTTTAATGTTCTGTAGCCATTACAGAGTCTTAAAGAAGCTCTCAGCACTGAAAGCCATGTAGAGAGGATTCCTCTATATTGAATTACCCTAAACACACCTGCATTCAACACTTATTAGTGAGCCATCCCTCTTGTTTGTCCTCTCTGACAGGAGACAGGCAGGACAGCAACTATGAATCATGTTATTTTTACTCCAATCTGTTTGTGGAGCGCAACACCACGGTTAGAAAACAGGAAGGACAGAGTAATGAACAAGGCACTAGCTGGTTATTACACTATATTATTTTAGAATTGCATTGATTTTTAAAAAATATTTATCCTGCAGGTAAATATAATGCATATTCACCTAAGGAAATCCACACTAAGATTGATGAACTCCAGAACCAGTTCCAACTCGGACTACTCTAAAAGACAGTTAATTATACGTTTGTCATGTATTTGCTATACAACTTGGTTTTGAATATTTAAATGCTTAAATATATTGAATACTGCTTTCAGAATATACTTATTACTGGAATCAACAGGTCTCACTGGTAATTTTCTGACTCTCTTGCAATTGCTTTGTATAGTTAAAATCCTGTGATAAAAGAGTCACGCTAACATCACAGCTGCCCTTTTGCTGTACACAGGAATATTTTCTCAGTCGATAACATTTCTGTGTATGAGAACAGGGATTTAGAGAACTTTATACTTTTGAGAAGTTGAGTATTGTAGCTCCTTGTTACTGTGCAGCGGTTCTATACAGATGGCATGTGGTACCCACTAGACAAGTTGTACTCTCAGTACTAGAACCAAATTGTACCCGTGATGGCCCAAAGGCACAGCAAAGTGAATTATGCAAGGAAAGGTACTATCCTGTATGAAACCCCTGTTACACTTGGGGAGAAAAGGCAAGCTTTTGGGCACATGAGCCTGTCTTCAGAATTGGTCTTCAGAGCACAGAAGAAAGTTGAGAGGAGTGGTTCTGGATTAACTGGAGCCGTTCATCAGATCATCTGAGCACAACGGTTCTTGACTGCTGCGGGGAGAAAGCATACGGCATACCGGGAGGGAGAAAATACTGAGGGAGAGAGGTGTTGTGATGGAGCACCATTCCCCACCCCAGGTCTTCCTTTCTTACTGCTCTGAGTTATCCAGAAGCCCCTTACATTATAGTCCTCCAGGTACCGAGAAGCACACCAAATAAAAACAAACCGGGAAAAATCAGCGGTCTTTTCTCTCCTTTGGTTATTCCGGAGAAATTCCATGTCAGTGACGCTTCAGGTCTCTGTAAGCATGGCAGATGGATGTGTGTGTAGTCCCCCTTTCAATTACACACAGTATCCCATAACAGCTTTGCTATTATGCTCTTTAGAGAGTTTGCAAAACAAAACAAGCCATCATAGGACTACCTTTACCTCCTGCATTTCAAACACGGAGGATGCTAGCGTAGGACACAGCAGCACACGCTTACTCTTGTTGCTTCTCACAGGAAGAGAAGCTCTGGCATGCCGTGAAGATCACTGCCTACGTCCTCGGTACAGGCCTGCTCATATTTGCCGCCTTAGTGAACTCTCTTTCTTGGTGAGATTGTTTGAACAAAGGGGTTTGGGGAGAAACTTTTCTGCAGGGAGGAGAAAAAATGGGTGATGAAAAGATGGGCAACCAAAACCACTTATTCCCACAGGTACGCGCAGAATATGTGGGACATCCTAGGCCATTTCTGTCAAACAACATGGCTAGAGTTCTACTACCTGTTTGAGGGAGACGAGTGGACAATCTTCCTCCTTGGTAAGTTTTAAGAGCTCTCTGCTGTGGGAGGAACCATCTATGTATTACATCTAAAAGGGGGACGTGGACATGCCTTCTCAAACTCACTAATCCTCCCACTGAAAAAGCACATGCAGGCTTCACAGCCAGCCACAGCTGATGTAGTGCGACTGGTTCATCATTACACCCCCCATACAGATTAAATATTTGATCTTTTTGCTGCCGCCGAAATGACTTCCCTGTGAAAACACCTTCTTTGTTTCTGTGAAAGCACACTCTTTGCTCCTGTGAGAACTGAATGACTCTGTAGAGCTAATTACTGAAAATTAAAGTAAAATTAGTGAGTTTTACTCTTGCTGTAGCACCTATAAAACTCTGCTCTGTCTGTGTTTAACAGCTGGTGAACAGGCCTGGTAGGGACCTTGCAAGGTCCCAGGGATCAATTCGACCTTATCCTACTTGTATTTAGAACCCACCCGTGACAGAGATCCGCCCCCCTCCCAGGAAAGCCCTTTCTTGACCTCAGTTGTGGCATGTTGCAACCTGTGAGACACTTGTCTTCTCTAACCTCCTCCCCATTCCCTAGGTCTTACCTGCACGTCAGAACTTACCCATATTCCATTTTAAAGCATCTCAGGGCAGGGGATACGCACCTGGCACATCTGGGTCCCAGCAAGGTCCCCCGGATGCTACGCCGCTGCATTTTGTTCCCAATTTAGCCATAGCTCTCAACTTATTCACACATCTCTGCCCTTTCCTCACGCCACAGGGGCTGCATTGGTGCCTGGCCTTGCTTTCTGGTGCTTCAATGGAATCCTTATGGTGGCTGATGTAACAGGAAAGCCAGCTTTTATTACTCGCTATCGCATTCAGCTGGGCAAGAATGATCCTGTAAGTATTTCTCACTCTGCCTCTTCTGCTGGCTAAACACTTCCTGCGGCCTCTTAGGCTACGAGCGGGGAGAAGAACCTGTTAGGCTTTTCCCTTGCAACCAGATAGGATTCAAGGAGAATCAAGCTGAGTCTTGTATATCCACTGCAGAGAGGAAGGCAGTTCTTGTAATTAGGCTACCGATCAGATCTGGATTGGCTGCTTGTTAAAAAGTTGATCCCAAAACTAACACAGAAACAGCCTACAAATCTTCACGCTCTTTATCCTCCCAACTCAAAGCCACATTGCTTCTGATTTAGCCTCAAGTCAAGTCCTCACTTCTCTTTTGCAGGTGGACACAAAGAAATTGCGCCAAGCCATCTACGTAGTGCTGTTTAATCAGTTCTTTATCTCCTTGCCCATGCTTGTGCCCATGTTCTCCGTTATGAAATGGTGGGGCAACACCTTCAGCAAGGAATTACCCACCTTCTGCTGGTTTCTTGTGGAGCTAAGCATCTTCACCTTAATAGAGGAAATTCTCTTTTATTACACACACAGGTGAGTACAGGAACAGGACTCTGTGGTTTTCCCCCACGCCTTTAAGCTTATACCCATCTCCTGCAACAGCAATAGTCCCCGTCCCCACTCTTCCACCAATCTTGTATTTATATGGGAAGACTTACAGGTCCTGGAATCCACCCTTACAACACGAGGCCTGGGTGCTGCAATGCTGCTACTAACTTGAGGAAGAAAAAATGGGTAAAATTACATAGGTGGAGCAGCTCAGAGGCTAAGAAAAAAACCAAAGCAGCTAGCTTCACACAAAAGCTGTAACCCAAAATTCTTCAAAAAAGAAAACAAGACTGACTATCCTGAAAGACAAAAGCTTAACAAGTCCGTGACCGATCTCCCGTTCACTTGTACGGCACCTACGAAACAGGGCCTGGCTCCCGACACTGCAGGCTGTGTAGTGTAAGCACTGTTACCAACGTTAAAGGGAAAACATAAAGCAAGGAAGAAAAACGCCTTCAAGGCTGCACAGAAGCAAGCGCAGCATTCTCAGAACTATGTAGGTCTTCCTTTTGGACAAACGCACACAAAAAACCCTATAAAAACCAATTTCTTACGGGCTCACAGAACCTAAAATTCTGCCTCTAATACTTGCCAGAAGGTGAAGTCAAAACAGTGAAAATATAAAGTGAGTCTTCCCCTCAAAAGTACTCCCGGGTTTGAGCAAATCAGTCATTCAGGGACCTTGATTTATGGGGTTTATCTGGGCTTAAGTTTGACATCAGTCAGTGGACACATATATTGAGAGCTCTGTGTGAAAGGAAAAGAGAGAGAGGGAAGGCAGGAGTCCTACACTCTTATTCCCAGCTGCTCTAAAAATCTTTATTTTAAAGAAGAGGCACGAGCAAGTCCCCATCAGAAATTCTGCGTTAGGTTACTCTACGTTCCCTTCTCACAGAGCTCAAAACCTACATTTCTCTGTTCTCTCTACTTAGGCTCGTTCACCTCCCACTCCTGTATAAGCACATTCACAAGAAGCACCACGAATGGACAGCCCCCATTGGCGTGGTCTCCATTTACGCTCACCCACTAGAACACATAGTAAGTGGATTCTCCCATGGTCACCCTCCAGTTCCCGCGTGGAGCGTGATTTCCATGGGATGAGGAGGAGTGGTAAGAGAAGAAAAGCAAATGCGCCCTTAGACTCTTCCTTCTTAGGTAAGGGGAAGCTAAGCTGCATTGCCAAGAAGCCTAGCTGCAGAAGGGTGGCAGTCCCTGTTCATACTGGACTCCACTCGCTTTAAGAGCCTCCAACAGATAAGGAAATGACTGAATGGTGCTCCCTTGAGCACAGAGAGGGCAGGGAGCACAGACGGTGCTTTCAGCAGGAAATGTGGCACTTACGCAGCCTGGGTCACTCACTCCTGCAGCCACAGACTCAGAATTCTGTCAAGATTTTCATGCTGGTGGCTGGGATCGGTGTTTGCAGGAGCATCCCCCAGCGCTGCTCCAGCCGAGGCTTCTCATGCAAACACGTCCCACCTTCAGAAGATTCCACTTTCAGTACCATCTCCTGTTCACAGTAGTCCTGAGCTGCAGCACCTGCTCTGTGAGTCTCCATAACTGGCAGTCTTTGGGCAGCAGAATGACTTTGTATTTAAGAGTCCAGCTGGACCAGACCCTAACTGGTGCGGTAAGCTCGGTCTGGGCAGTGACAGGCAGTTGTGCCACTGGTAGGACACAATGAAGTGATGCAGCCGGGATCATCACATCGCTACCTTTGGCTGCACGTGTCCCCAGGCCAGTGCCCTTTGACAGCTAGGCTTCCCAAGAGCAGCTTCAGCATTATCCCGAGGATGCTGGAATTCAGACCTCCGACTCCAGGGTGATTTACTGGAACCACGCTGCCCTCACACCCCCGGTTTGATCTCGCATCTGACTTCTACTGCGAGCTTAGGGAGCTTGGGCTGTGGCTATTTCGCAGTGACTAAAACACAGTTAGCTCAGAGTAAATTATTTCTTCCATGAAATTATGTAATTTTAGTAAGGTGTTTGCAGAGGGATCTTCCCTTTATGCTGTTTGCACAAAACTAATGTGATGGATCACCCAGGTGAAACAATTCAGCTCCTAGAGAAGAGGCTGCTTGTTGCGGACCCGTTAATGAGGCAGTTTTCTTCTCATTTCCAGCTCTCCAACACGCTGCCTGTCATGACCGGCCCGATGATCATGGGGTCTCATATCGTTTCAATCGCAGCGTGGTTCTCCCTTGCTCTCATAACAACAAGCATTTCGCACTGTGGCTACCACCTGCCCTTCCTCCCGTCGCCGGAGTTCCACGACTTCCACCACCTCAAGTACGTCTGGGCACCGCTCGGCTTCCCCTTCCCCTCCTGCCTGCGCCCCGGCACTGCTGATGG
Organism: Dromas ardeola; assembly: GCA_013398915.1. Classification (NCBI taxonomy): domain Eukaryota; kingdom Metazoa; phylum Chordata; class Aves; order Charadriiformes; family Dromadidae; genus Dromas; species Dromas ardeola. The sequence continues at coordinate 483,113 of VYZM01017800.1, read as the reverse complement.
GCAGAACGCCTTTCTGAGTCAAGTGGGTTTGCGTAACTCACGTACAAGCAGAGAAATCCAGGCAATTCACCTGCCAGCAGGCGGAACGCTGTCAGTTCTCAAAGCAGTTTAACGGAGATTGGGATTTCGGAGGGCTCCAGCTCACGCAACTGCCAGCCACCTCACTGCCATCTGCCCTCCTCCATCAGCTGACTTGGAAACTTTCTCCAAAGCACAAACAGCCCAGCTGAGGCTGGGGGTTTCAAGTTTCCTAAGATTCCATGGGAGGAAAGAAAGCACAGAGCGTCTGAAGCAGCAGGCATCACCTGGGCTTTCCCCAGCACAAGCACAGGGTCAGAGCCGGTTCCCTGCAAGGCTCTTCCTAGAAGTTTAGCAGACACTGCATGTGATCGAGAAGACAGACAGAGCAAGGGCAAAACACACAGCTGAAATAAATTTGCAGGGAGCCTCTCTGTTTGTCCCTCTCCCATGCACTGGGCTGAGTAACACCGATCAGATAACACCTTGCCCAAACAACCGCAATTAACCCTTCCCGGCAGAGATTCCCAGCCTCCTCCTACACTGGCAAGAGCAGAGTTTCAGGGATTCCTACCACGGTAGTGGAACAAGCGTTCCCATCTCCCAGGTGCGCACTAAATTCATAGATACACTCCCTTGAACCGGCAGAAACAGCCGATGCAGTCCTATCGCCATGCAAATGCTGGGCAACATCCAAACCACAGTGCCAGTTCTCCTCACCAGCCGTTTTCTCCGGAGCTCGGCTCGTGTCAGGACATGGACCCCAGCGGAGCCGAGACGCTCTCTGGGCAGAACGGCTGTGCCGGTGTCCCGGTGCTGGAAGCCCGGCAGCTCTGTGTCCCAGGGCAGCCGGGTCTCGGGAGCAGGCAGATAGAGCAACCTGGCCATCCAGCTGCTCCTGAAGCTCCGAGATGCCCTGGAGAGAGAGAGATGGCTGTTGTTCAGTGCCACCGTTTCTGGGTAATGATGGCACCAGAGAGGGAAGTTGCAGAAGTTTCACCCAGGCTTCATTAGGGCTGCGAGGGAGACTGGTCCAGTGGCAGAAGTGACATGGGCGGCTTATCAGGGCTCTGAAAGATGGAAATAAGGGTGAGGCAACCTCAGTAACTTCCAGCCATGTTTAATCTCTGTTTGGTTTCCAGGTTCAACCAGTGCTACGGAGTCCTGGGAGTGCTGGATTATCTGCACGGAACGGATAGAGTGTTCAGACAGACCAAAGCCTATGAGAGACACAGGGTCCTCCTCAGCCTCACGCCGCTCTCCAAAAGCATCCCCGAGGCGCCCAAGAGGGCGGACTGAGCCCAGCAGCCCGCGGTTCCTGCAGAGCTCAGCGACGAGCAAAGCAACCAACAATTATTTAAGCCAAATAGTATTTTAATTGGGAAACAAGTTATTGTTCACACATAACAAAACCTAAAGCTGAACTTAAATCACGCTACTTGAGATGACTGCACTTTTGCTGCCTGTTATTTTCTACTTAAGGCACACAAAAAAAACCTGCTCTAGAAAGCTGTTTTTAAACAAAGTTTAGAGGGTTTTTTTTCCTTAATTACTTGCACTGTTCCTTGGTTCTAGCTGCCTGCGTGTAAGGCAGCTGCATTCTGGGCCACGTGGCTTTGGGGAGTTCCTGGGGAGTTCTCATTGTTAAGGTTTTAAAGCACAGTTTTCACAGGCCACACTTTGGCCTCCTTCAGCAGCATTCTATAGAAACACCGGCAAGATCACTGTAGCTACATATGATAGGAATTAAAACCACTATTTTTCTGAGACTCAGAACACCTGGGATACAGGATACAACCCCACGGAAAGTCAGCGGGGTCACAGCTTTGGAAACACCTGCCCTGCACACGCAACAGGGGCCTGACTTCCCCGTTTTTCTTCCCGCGAGTGGTCAGTACAGGTCTGGATTAAGGGCCATCACGTCCTCACGTCCGCTCCACAAACTAATGTCCGCAAACACAAAGCGAGTTTCCCCCTCACAGCACAGGGAAGCAGGGCTGGGAGCTCTGGCAGAGGCCCTGGTACATCACCTCCTGCCGAGCCGAGCCTCTCTCCCCACAAGCCAACAGGAGGCACAAACCAACACAAGCAGCTCTGTACAATGATAAACTATGGAAAGAGACTTCCCAGGGAAAGAAGAGTCGCTGCTGTCCCGAGCCGTGTGGAGATTAGTGAAATCCCGTAAGAAAGGACCCAACAAGACGCACCCATAGCTTATGCATATCCGTAAGTACACACACAACCCATCGAGACACGCCGTGAATTTTCTCCAGCGTCTTTCTAAGCCCGTCTGGGGGCCTGGGACAAAAGTGCCACCTGCCCCTCAGCATTGCTAGACCCGTGTCCTAAGCACAGCCTCCAAGGAGGGGACACGCAGGGCTGCCCTGCCCTGCCCTGCACTTACCTGGTGCCAAGCCCAGCTCTACCCATGGAAGCCAAATCTCTTCCCCCACTACAGCCGCAGAGGGATGAGCCCTCTCATCCACCCACGGCCCCCCAGAGAGGGCAAGTCAGCAGAAAAGAAAACCCAGGCTGCATTGTCTTTTGAAGTTTTTATTTTTATACATTTTTTTTTGTATTAAAAAGGAAAAAGCATAATTACCACAAATTACAAAGGACTAAAGCATTACTAGAATAATGAATCACATCAGCCTAGAAAGCAGATACTCTGAATAATATTAATGTTATAATACAAGCTCTCATTCAAGTATTTTACATTTTTCTCTTTTCCTTTTATATGTGATGATGATCCTAGCACATGGGTCAAAGATTATGTCCTATCGACAGAAGATGGATCATGTACAGCGGGCCATATTAACAAGATTTTCCTCCCAAGTGATACATGGTCTGTGATGAGTCATTTTAAAGTTTGTCTCTACGATAAATGCAGCTGAAGAAGGTTGCACACACTTTCTAGTTTTGGGAAACAGAAGGCTGAGGTTGGGACACACAGGGTTTGAGAAGGGCCAGCACATCAAACCATCACCCCTTTTTGAGCAGCGAGGGCCACCCTCGCTGGGGTGCAGCTCAGCGGGGGTTTCTGAGCCACAGATCCAAAGGTTCCCATCCCCCAAGGGGACCGGGACAGGCTGGGAGAGGAGGAGGGGGAGCGGGGCTGCACTGGGGAGGCTGAAGGGACCAAGTGGTGCCAGGGACACTCTCCCATGAGGGCCACCACCGGCACGAGCCAGCCCCGGCGCAGGGCTGACACCTGGGGAGCGAGCCGCAGGGGGACAGCGTGGGGACCCCGGGGGTGACCCCAGCCCGTTCTGCTGGCCGCAGGGGGGCTGGCTGGCACCCGGGGCCCTCCCCGCTCCACTGGAGCTTCCCACCAAGGGATGTGCTTGTCACAGATACATCGGTCCTATGTTCAAGTGTCTGCAAAAAGTGAAACTGTAAACTACTCATTGAAACGCTGCCCTCCAGCCACCCGCTCCACGCCACCGAGATGAACGTTTTCTTAAAAAATAATAATAAAAAAAAAAAAAAGTCATTCA
>VYZM01017800.1:448020-479570 GCA_013398915.1 Dromas ardeola | reverse complement strand
CTGTAATTGAAACTTTAAAAAAAAAAAAAAAAAAAGAAAGAGTCAGTGAGGCTTTTAACATCAAGTGTAGCAACCCTCTCTTAAAAAAAGCCTAGCATCCATTTCAAAATAGTGACAGTGACATAACCAGTCTCAGAGGAGACAGGAGAAAATAAGCATTGCAAACACAGCTTGCTACATTTACAGTTTTCCTTTTTTTTTTTTTTTCCTTTTGATAAAATAACTGGAAAGGCATTAACAGCTAGAAGGCCCCCTCTGCACTGCCATGCGGAACGTGTACGGACACGTGGCAGGACACTGAGGTTAACGCATCGTTTTGTTACAGTACAGTCGGCCAGTCCTAAGCAAGACGAGCAGTTGCCGAAACTCGAGGGACCCCAAGGGCTGCAGTGACAAGCCACCACCGGTGCTGCGAGGGGGGCAGCAGGAAGAGGGGCAGACAGGCGAATGGAGCAGCAGGATTATTACTTTTTAAATTTTTTTTCTTTTTTTTTTTTCCCCCCCAAAATGAGCATGGCAAAGCAACAAAGCCTCCTCTGAAACACACCTTCCACCTCCACTCCTGACCCCACGCCAGACCTCTGTACCCCTTGCAACCGCCTGCATCCCACAGATGAGCTGACACACTGGGCCGCGGCAAGGAGCAGCTGGGGACCTCCCGAGAAGAGGGGTGAGATGGGGAGCGCTCCCCCCACGGGCCCGATGGCCTCCCCCAGCCTTTCCAAAAGCAGCCAGGGCTCCCTCCGGCCGTGCCGGTGGCTGGGCGCCAGCACCACGCAGCCCTTGCGAGCTGCGGGATAGATCAGCGTTCGCAGGAGTACACATGCCCAACCACTCAGACCACTAAAATTTAAAAAAAAAAAAAAACAACAAAAAAACAAAACCAAAAAACAACCACAAAACATGATCGTGAAGTATCCAAACTCAAAACAAAACCCCTCTCTGGACAGCTGTCCCTTTGTCTGGCGGTGGAGCGAGCCGCGTGCGATGCCTTCTGTAGGCAGCACGAGGGGAAATGCCTCTGCAGACCGGTCCCCTGCGGAAGCTGTACAAGCTGTAAGATGGGGGAAAGCCTTGTTGTGGTCTCAGCCTGGCACAGACCACGGCCACCGCACAGCACAGGGATGCGGGATGCTGCCCTGCCACCAGAGCACCGATGTCCCTGTCCTCTACCACCACCCACGCTGTGACACCGGGCATCGCACCCCGGCAGAGCAGAGCCATACTGCCCGTGTTCCCCAAGCCCGGAGGGGGACAGGCGGGAGCAAGCACCACCGCCTCAGGCTGTCACATCTTTCCTTCGCTCCCTGGCTATGCTGCTACCCAAAAAAGCAGTAAGACAAGGCACAGAGTCTGCAAATCCGGAGGGTGGGGGACCACTGGGATTGCTCTTCTGACCCACCTTTCCCTGGGAAACAGAGGGTTTCACTCAGGGCCCTCAGCCACACCGATGTGACAAACCACTGACTCAGCAGAGGGCAGGAGGGGGAACCAAAACGCACTCTTCCATGCCAAGACTAGAGTCTCAGCCTTAGAAGTTAAAAAATAATTTAAATCAGTTCAGATTTTGGGAAATTTCCTGGGATATTTCTTACCTCTTCTACCACCTAAGCGATTCCAGTCTGCTCCACAAGCAACAACTCCACAGTACGAGTTGTTCCACAGAGGAGCTCATTCCTCCGCGTTTCCTATTTTAATTTGTTGCTAAAACGCAGACAATCGGCTTCAAAAACAAAACACGCCCCGATGAGAGGAGCACGGGGACACAGCAGCAAGGACCACACGGCACGTCCAGACCCACTTCTACTTGTGAACAACCAGCGACGCATCTCCAGTGTCCTTGACCAGCCCCATCTCCAGCCTCCGAGGCTCCTTCCCAAATCAGGGGCAAACCCGGCCACATCCATAACCTCAGAGACCTGACTCCAGCTCACGAGAGAAGGGAAATCCAAAGATAACAGTCACGGCCGCAGCACTGTACAAGAGTTACTTGCCCACCTTGCCCAGTTACTACCCTGCAACCCCAGGGCACTGCTGCTGTAACGGAGCAAGCCACGGCCTCAGACAGGTTGCCACGCTGAAACAGGGCCTGCCAGCGGTCCCGAGCTGCAGGGTGATGTGACGGGGGCGGACAGACCAGGGCAGGATCACACCACCAGGAAATGGCAAAGCAGCAGCTCCCCAGCCTCCCTCAAACCCAGCTGTGCTTTCAGTTCTAGCAGCAGTTCACGAAGCTGCTCCGCGCAGACCAGCCCACCTCCACCCCAAAAACTACTAAAGCAGCATCTCCGGCGCAGTGTCAGTTCGGAAAGGCGCCAGCTTCAGCCAGGGCCCCCCCAGCACCCACAGCCGCTGCTGATGGACAACTCGCCCAAGCTCCCCCTCCTGACCTCGGCTCTCAGCTCCTGGCTGCTCTCACCCACCAGTCCCGAAGCCACGGAGACAGCCCTGCAAAGATGACTCCTCCTCCCAGCTACGAGACACAGCACTGGATCAACTGGATACCTTGGGACAAACACTGTTTGTTATCAGTTTGTGATTTTGTAGAGAGGGTAACGCAATTACCTACATCTTTGAGTAGCCCACTGCGGTGCCCACTCCCGTGGTGCCGAAGCCACAACCAAGCCAGCTCCAAAGCAAGTATCCCGACCCAGGAGACTGAGCACAGCGCAGCGAGGCAAGCGGGTCTGGCTGAAAAGGAGCTTCCACCCTTATGGTGGGAACACAACTTTCCAGTGCTACTTCTGGGTGCCAGGAGCAGATCTCACCCTTCCAACACATGCCCCCCGCGAGGAAACACAGCTCATGAGCCTGGGGAGGGTTTGCCTGCCCAAGCCCACCCAGTGCTGGGTGGGGGAACTGAGCAAATGCCACAGCAGCTCTGCAGCCATCCCCCTGCCTCGGCTGAGCAAGGAGCAGGGCGGTGTTATCTCAGCCCTCGGAGATGCACAGGGACGCTGCCCTGAGCGGGAGACTCCACGCAGCCCCCCCACCAAGACATGATGCACAAGGAAACCCAGGAGAGAGCCCTCCTTTGCCAGGCAGGTGTTCGCTCGCGCCCAGCAGCAGCCAGTGACGGCTGTGAGAGACGGGTTCCCCAGGGCTGCGTCGCTCCCTCATCAGCCTACAGCATTAAGTGGCACCAGGGACACGCCAGCCCTCCCACTTGCTCGCAGCAAGGACCAGTCCCTCCGTCTGCTGTGACGGATCTCCCCGCTCACCTCCCCGCCAGGCTGGAGGCGCAGAGCAGAGCAGACCCCCATCCCGCCCCAGCCTGCCCAGGGAGACCCTGGGGGGCCGAGCGAGGCCGTAAGCACGTACAGTCACTGTCGCAGGGAGGATGCTGCAACGGTATATACACAACATAGCGGCTTCAACTACTTCGTCAGCATAAGTCTTGGATTTGACTGCCCTCGGCACCTTCCCCCAGGAGAATCAGGGCTGGCAGGGGGAGCTCCGTGATGGGGAGAGGCATCCGAGCAAGCTGCGGGGTCAGAGGAAAGGCCATGGGGAAGATCAGCCGGCAGCAATGCCGTGAGGAGTCTCTGGGCTGGGGGGGCTAAGAGCCCAGCGCGCCCCAGGGTGCAGGAAGCCAGCAAGCCTCCCCAGTCCAGCTCCACCATAAGGCAACTCTTTTTTTTTTGTGTGTGTTTTTTTTGTTTGTTTTTTTTTGTTTGTTTGTTTGTTTTTTTCTTCAATAATATTTCCAAGGAAGAAAAGTAAAGGGAGATGTGTCTTTTTAAAGAGTTTTTTTTCGTTGTTGTTGGTTTAGAGGGGTTTGTGGGTTTTTTTGTTGTTGTTGTCGTTTCACTTTTCCAAGGGAAAAGGAAGGGAAAACCTCCTTCGGCAAAGTCCTGTCTTTGCATGCGATGGGCGTTCCTGGGGCAAGCGGGTGCACTGTCCACGCAGGCTCAAGTCCAGGTGCCTGCTGGCCTCCCACCAGCCGTCCTCGCAGGAAGGAGTCAGAGCAAGCCTATCCTTGGCAAAGGTCCTTTGGTTGACTTCCAAATTGTCCGTGATGGAAGGGAGAGGCGGGCGAAGGGAGAGCCAGACCCTCGGGAAGGTTGAAGGTGAAGACGCTGGGGAGGAAGGACCAGGACGACAAACAGGGTGATGCTCCTGTCGCGGCGGTCGGTGTCGGAGGGGCACCACCGCACGTGGAATGGGAGACGTCAGCCAGGTCATGGAGATCAGAGGCTCCGCAGCATCATGAAATGCTGCGGCTTCGGTCCCCCATCGGGGAACCTCGCTCCTCCGAGCTTCCGAAGCAGGCTGCCCTGCGATCCGAGGGGGGACACAGAGGGAATCGTTGGGGCCGCACAGAGCAGACTTGTTTTGGTAAATCCAGACGAACTTCTAGCAATAATTTAAAACTTGATATATATATATATAATAATAAAAAAATCTCCCCTTTCCAACCCAGCCAAAACTTTTNNNAGAGACACTAAGACATGAGTGTGCGCACAGGAAGGGAGGGAAGGGAAAGGTGGGTCTGCTGGGAGCGGGTCTGGCTCTGGTCAGGGTTGTAATAGCAAAATGGTGGTTTAGATCCAGATCGTTGTTGCTTTCCAGCCACAAGAGAAAAAATCGTGTGCGTTGAAGTTTCTCCCAAGCAGCCTATTCCTGGGCACCCACCTTCCAGCTCCCTTCCTGTCCCACCCCCTCACGTCTCCCCTTCTCCGAGCCAGTCCCCCACCAACCCACCCCGTCCCCTGTCAGGAAGCAGATGCTGCAGCCTCTCTACTTCCCCACTGTCTGCGATTCTACAGCCGACGGGGCGGGGGATTGCTGGCTCAGGTTTTTGGCATCCTCTTGTGCAGGCTGGCTGGGTGAGGCGTGGGCTTGGCTGGAAGGGCACTGGCTGACCGTTTTGCTGGAAGACTGGGATGGGTAGCGCTTCCTGCCATCTCCCCCTGACGTTGTAGGGTATCTCTTGTGTCCACCTTCCTCCCCCATGGGTGGCTGGAAGAGAAGCACCCCAGTATCAGCACAGCCTCCTCCGAATGCAGATGCCCTCCCCCTGGATCAGAGAACAGCTTTCCTGCAAAGCTGCAGTTGCAAATTCTCTCCCTGACCCACAAGGAACACGCATAACCACCCCAAGCACACAGCTGCCCTCCTCTCCAAATCTACCGCTGCCAGATTTGATGACAGAAAGACAAACTGACTTCCAATCAAGCACAAGGGTGACTACTTGCTCTTAGGCACCTCCTTCCCCCAGAGGGGCACAGTCCAGAAGTCTGGGAGCCGAAGCTCCACACAACGCTGGCTCCACTCAAGCCATCAAGGCTCACTTTCCTCCTCCCTTCTCAGCTCATCAAGGAAGATGGGCTCATCCAGTTCCCCAGAGAGCCACCCTGAAGTGGATTTGCAATATTCAAACCCTGAAGTTTTTTTCTGGCCTGGCTGCAATGATAGGGCATGACACTAGGTGTCACTGACTTCCCCTGCCTAGCACCACTTGGGGACAGACCACCGAAATCCTCCTTGGAGGGAGCCACGGGGTGTTTGCAGGGGCCATCAGTGTGGTGAAGGCATTGCTTCTACTCACATCCACTCGGAAGTCCTCGAGGCGCTTGAACTTGCTGAGGTATTCTTGCAGTTTGCTGTTAATGTCCAGGTTTTTGGCTTTGGAATATTTTAAGAAGGCCCAGAACTTTTCCAGCCCGTAGAGCTGTCCTGGACAGGGAGAAAACCAAACCAGACGTCAGCAGGACAAAAAGCCAAACGAGATGATCAGAACCATTCCCTTCAGGCTTCCCCACTGCTCGCCCCACAGACCCTCCTGTCCCACTGGTGGGCACAACTGAGGCAAGAGAGAGAACCTTGAGGGAAGCAACCTACATCAGTACTGGGCAGCCCTCTTAACAGGGGATGTCCCCAGGCTCAGCTGACCTGGTAGTGACAAGACTCAGGTACTGCAAGATCCTAGAGAAATCAGAGCCTCGCTACAGCTTCCCATTGCCCTTCTCCAACCACCCAGCAGTCTTCAGGCTGGTAAGCATCCGCTCAACCCTCTCCTGTGAAGCGGGCAACAGGACATCCAGCCGGTCCCCATCGCATACATTAGTGTACAGCATTACGTGGCTTCCCCAAAGTCACGAGAAGAGCCCCAGGGACAGCCATGCAGCTGGGCTACATCACTGCCAACCCCAGGGGAGGCCAAAGGAGGCACCTACCAGCTTCGTAATCCTTGATGGTCTCTTCTTGAAAGTCCTTAAATATGTCTGGCCGGAATTTCTTCTCCAGCCCGTAGCTGTAGTATCTGAAAAGGCACTCCAGACCGTACCTGGGAAGAGAGCAGCGCGTGGTGCTCAGACACCAGTACATACAACACCCGGGCAGAGAGGCTCTTGAGTCAAGAGCCCTGCTGTGTACCAGCAGCAGGAGGTGACTGAGGGTGGCCACAGTCCTACCTTTACGCAAGGCAGAGATGCTGCCTTTGTTTCGCCATGATCGCTGCAAAAGGCCAAACCCTTCCTTCCCTCACTCCCGTTTTTCTCTCCTACCTGTATCCCTCCTTCCCGTCCTCCACAGCCAGTTGCTTGAACTCCTCATACATTTTCTTGTTGAAGTGATCTCGAAGGAAGAAGGACCAAAACCGGAAGAGCGTGTTCATCTCCTGGGACTGACCAATGCCCAGTCGTTTCCGCTCTGTTTTGGGAAAAAGGGGACAATTACAAGGCAGATCCTCTCTCAGGGAGGCAGCTCTGCACAGGGGCTCATGTACAGGAGGGCCCTGTGGCTACACCCAGCCCCAGTCAGTGCTGGACACCCTGAGCCCACAGCTCATGCTTGCCACAGACTGTGGGCAAACAACAGCTACCAGCAAGGTTGTCCTGTAGGACCCTGCTTATCTCCGCGTGCATGCTCTGCCGCTGTACCCTGCCTCCTGACACAGTGGAGCACAGAGACCCTGCCCTATGCCCTGCAGTGCAGGCATCCTTACCATTAAGGCAGCGCCGACGGTACTTGTGGTAGACATGTTGCGTGAAGCCATTCTCCTTGAGCAGCTCGTGCGAAGGATGCTGAAACTTGGGCAGGGACTGCGGGGTGCAGCCGTAGCTTCCGACGGCTGGGGTCCCCTCCGAGGGGCTGGAGCTGTGCATGAGAGACTCCCATCAACACCCTTCCTTGGCATCACCCAGCCGGCAGCAGAGTGGGGTCACGCTCAACCCTGCGGCACTTGTCTCTTGGTCCCACTGACTCTCTGTGACTGTCTGCTCTGGGTTTCCGACCTGAGCCATGGGGTACCCTACTAGGAAGGGAACCAATGTTCCCAACCAAGTCTCATCTCATTATTCCAAGACTTCAGACTTTTCTCAGCTCCTTCCGGGGGGACAAGTTGGATCCCAACCCTTTCTACAGCCACCTAACACAAGACCTCCCCTGCAAGACCAGATGCTGCCTTTCCCCTTCCTTCCCACCAGACGTTCCCTTTCCCATTCCTGGCTCCTCCATGATCATGCATGCCCGCCTGCAGTACCTGATGGAGGCAGTTCGGGGCCTGTGTTCCCGAGAGTCCATCACCCAGCCCACGTGGCACTCCATCGGAGGGTTTGAACTGTGCCTTGTCTTCCTCTTCCGTGGAGTCTGCAAGACACGGTGCATCAGGAAAGTGTTCCCTCCCTCCCCAGTCCCCATCCGGGAAACCCCAGCTCCTGTCCCGCACCGCAGCCCTGCTCTCACCTTGGCATCTATCGTCCTGCCCTCTTTCACCACCGGGTAGAACCGGGGCGTCTGCGTCGGGTCCTTCAGCTGAGGCGTGCGAGGGGTCCGGGGGGTCCTGGCGTTGCGGTAGTTGGGCGATTCTGGTACAGTTGTAGGCAAAGACCGGGCGATGGTTGAAGGCTCAGGGACTCCAAACAACTTGTTAGCCAAAGCATCTGTAGGTACTGCAGAGAGAAAACCCCCCACCCTGGGTCAAACTGAAATGTGAGCACAAGAGCATCATTACAGCCAAGGGACACCCATCTCGCAGATGGGAAGCAGCGGAGGCAGGAATGCAAGGATACACATCCCAGCCCTCTGAGACAAGCAGCTTCAAATCCCGCATGTCACCAGCCTGGACAGACAGCCCAAAGCCTAGCTGCAGGTCCAAGGACTGAGCTTCCAGGGATCCCACAAGGTATCTGCTTCCCAGTGGCTAACAGGAGCGACAAATGCCCCATCCCCAGGAGAAGGATGGGGGAATGCACAGGCAAGCAAGGCCCATCAGGCAGCTGCCTTCCAGGTACTCAAAGAGGGTCCAAAATAAAAATACCACCTAGGGAATTACATCAAAGTCCGCCAAAGTTTCCTCACTGCTAGGACACCCCTGCTTTTGGGCCTCCTCTTCTGGAGCCCCAAAACATTCAGCTAGGAGAAGGGCATTGCTCTGGGAAAAATAACCCCACACACCTGTGGCCCCAATTCCTTCTCCCCAGCTGCCACCCAGCCTCTGAGGACCTCTCACTAGGAGGAAGGGATGAATTCAGTCCCACACGCTCATGTACCCTGCCTCTTACCTTGTTGGAACCTGGGGGGACCAGGAGGGACTTCCTGGTTTGGATCCACAGGGGGCTCTGGCGTCAGGGTGTCAAACTGCTCTCTGCTGATCATATTTACCTTCTTGAAGTTCTCCACTTCTTGCTGCATTGGAAGAGGAAGACAATGAAGCAACTAATTGCCCTATTTTGTCCTCATCCCATCAACTCATCATGACCACCTCTCTGCTTGTCCAGCAGCCACAATGCCGGGCAACAAGTGCAGCCACAAAGCCTCAGTGCCCACAAGGGCAACGTGCTGCGCAAAGGTAGGAAGGGGAGATGCAGCAGACAAAACAGGGCCATGCACGGGTCAGATCTGAGCCACTTGCTGCTCCCAGGCTTTCAGGGATCTTACAAGGCAGCTCCACTAATTGCTTGCTTCTTTCAGCCTTTCACCTGCCTGCGTCAGCACTAGTCCCGCAAGGTTCAAGGCAAGCTAGGCCAGGACCCCACTGCCCCTGCCATGTTCTTGAATCCCTAGAGCCTCCTCCCTGCATCCTCCCTGCCACACCAGCAGTGGGGCACAATGCTCCCGTGCATTTGAAGGACCCACACCCCTGGCACATGCTGTCCCTCTGTCACCTGCTCTCCCCACACCCTCAGTTTCTGCCACCTCAAAGGGCAGCACTGCTTCAGCAACGTGCCAGGTACCAGACATGGTAACACTGAGCCCAGCTGGTAGCTCCAGCAGGCCATCGCACCTCACAGCCAAAATAACTTCAGTCACTGAATGAGTCTAGGCAAGTCCCTGACCGTGAGAGTCACCAAGTTGGGACTCAAATGCTTCAAAGCAGCAGATGGGTCTTCTATAAAAAGCCCGTGTCTATGCAAACTGGCAGCAAAATGGAAAAGAATACAGGCCAAGGGTAGCCCAGCCATTGATGAACCCATCCCCAGTAAGTGTGGTCTCCAAGGGACTGTGCCATGGAGTGCTGGGCACTACAAACAGTGCTGAGACACCCGGTTCCCTCCATAGATTTGGCACTGCCTGCCAACACCCTGGCAGACAGCAGAGCAATGGACCTCGTGTTCCAGGTCACCTCGTTACTGGCACTTTCTTTACTCGGCTGCAGCCTTACGCCACGTTACAGAGCTGCGTTTATCCCCAACACAGCAGAGCATGTCACTGGGAACCAGGAATCCTGAGCTCTACAAGAGGACTAATCTTGGCTTACCTCTACCCCAGGAGCGGGCTCTAACCCGCTGTACTACCTTCTCCACCCCACACCCGCAAGGCAGCCAGCCTGCTGCACACAAAACTCCCTGTGAGGAGCTCCGCACACACATGTACTCCCTTCCTTGGATCAACTGCTCTCACCTTGATCTGCGAATACTCTGGCTCAAACTGCTCTGTCCACAGGTCCTGCTCATAGTAGTACAGCCCATCGTTGATCACCTTGGCCAGCTCTGAGCTCATTTTAGCCCTGGATGTGTGGTTGCCAGTCCGGTCCCCACCAGGATGCCGGCGCAGGTAAGGAGGTGTCTGTGTCACGATGAGGATCTTGTTCACGTCCCGATCGTCGATCTCGTAATCTGAATCTTCATCTGACCAGTCAGTGAAGGTGTTCTTGCGGCCATCCATTTGCTCCATCTCCTCATCAAAGAGGAAGTCTAGCTCCTCAGGTTCATCTTGGTCCTTCTGCTTCTGCTGCTGCGGTGTCTTTGACTCCTCTGGTTTCTACAGGTAGCGGGGGCAAGGGTGACACAGGGTAAAGACCACATAGCAGCACAAGCCTACTGCTTGGAGACCCAACTATTGCCCTGTGTTTCCTTATCGCAGCCAGAAGCTGCCCATCTGGGGAGAACACCTTATTTACACCACTGAGAAGCAGCTCCAAAGGGGGCCAGATGGGGCTAGGAGAGATTAGGACATCACTCCCACGACCAACAGACCTTATTTGATCTGAAACCTGCCTACCTAGGACTCAAATCACCCAGACAACTGGGAGATCCCCACCCCAACAGCTCCTACATCACCACCTACCTTGGGCCTGGCTGGGGAGGGCCGAGGTCTCTTCTTCACTTCAATCCACGTCTCTGAATCCAGGTCTGGCAGACTTGCGGACAGGCCCTTGGGCATCGTCTTCAGGTTACTGACCTCCTCCGTTTTGGTGGGGACCGGGCTGGCAGGACGTGGGGAGCCAGGAGCAGACTCTAGGGCCAACAAGAGCCATGAAGTGCTTTAGAGTGAGGCAAGGAGCCAGTGGGGTTGTGTACTTAACACACCTGACTGAAGATGAGTTATTTTGGCAGCATGGCACAGCTTGTGGCACTAACTAGCATCCAGTGGCCAAGGCTTACCAACACATTGCCCACAAGTCTTGGGGGGCAGGGAGGTGGGGAAATAAAAAGTCACCAGTTAAGGCTGTGATGCCAGAGGTGGCCACAGAGCTCTGCAGGCGACAGATTCCCAAGCACACAAAGCTCTAAAGCAAGTGCTCTGTTGCTCTTGGGGAAACATTCCCAAGACAGTCTGCAGCCAGTGGAAACAGACCTCCTCCTGCCAAAACTAACTCTTACGACAGCACCAAGAAGCACTCTTACAACAGCACCTCTTGGGACAAGCCTGGTCTCCTGCCAGCCCCCATGGAATAGGGTGACAAGAGCTGGGGGCAGCCCATGAAGGACAGCGGACCCTGCCCCAATACTTGGTTGACAGCCCCATACCTGCTGCCCCATTTGTGCCCAATATCTCCTCAGCCATTAAGAAATGGATGGGTTCATGAGCGTTCTCTGCTCTGCCCAGCAGTAGCAGAGTATTTCCAGGCACAGCCAAGAGACTTCCAGCAGGACTAACCCTGCCCGAATCCCTTCAGCCCCCACAGCGGAAGAGTCACAGAACCAGTCTCTTCCATGTTTCCCCATGTACGGAGGTGGCACTGCGCTAGGGGTCTTGAGGACAGAGTCCATACCAGCTCCCAACACCAAACATAAAGCAAACAGCAGAGCCTTGCCCTGGGGAACACTCCTGATGACTCTCAGGGTCTCGGTCCTGCTGCAGTACCAACACCGCAACCCACACCTCCCTCCACATTCCCCCAGTGCTCACCTGTCTCTTTCTGGAAGCTTTGCCGGGGCACAAACTCAGGGCAGTTGATGAACTGTGAGAAGTCTGTTTGTGTGTAGTCTGCCATAGGAGGGCCAGGCAGAGCCCATTTTTCTGGCTGCTCTTTTCTCCTAATCTTCTCATCCACGATTTCCACCACCTTACTGTCCTTCAGAGCCTGGAACCAAATGATACCTGGTTAACTTAGGGCCCTGCACGTTAAGTGGCTCAGCTCCAGCCTTTCCTCCCTAGGAGTACCAAGTCAAGGACATGGAAAGGCTCCCATTTGCATCTCACCCATAGCCCATCTGGAAAACAGGCCTCAGACAGGGGTGGCAAGAAGCAGAACAAGGAGGAAAGTTCGTTTTTATTGCCCTCACCTTAATGATGAGGTTGATGTCAGTGGTCAGCGCCTGCACCCGGTGGAAGCTGGCGATCAGGGTGATGGGAAGGAAGCCGTCTGAGTCCATCTTCCGACGCAGGAAGAAGTCTCGCTCCAGGTTGTCCACGCTGAAGTAATATTCTCTGTATGGACAACATATCAGTAAGAAGCCAACTTCCTCTGGGTACCCCCGAGAAAATATTTCCTCACACACACAGTCCTGCTACCGCGAGGCTGAAAAGAGACAGTCTGGGGAGCCCAGACAAGGGGCAAACTGGTGCTGTTAGGCTGAGTGGCACAGAGTCAACACACCTCGGCTCTAACCCTAACCTATGCAGCCTCCATGGAGGGCATCTGAACATTCCACCAACAACCAACGCTCAGAGAAGAGGTGGTGCTTACATCTGACGCTTGATGTAGTCCTTGAGCAGTTCCTGGTCCACGCTGTAGAGCTCGGCGCTGCTGATGTTGTCAAAGTAGTAAGTGATGTTGCTAGCATACTTCTGGGTACGGGAGCCATCCGAGCCCTCGAATTTTCGGTATCCATACTGGTAGTCAAAGTGCCCTGGGGGATAACCAGTAAGGGTCAGCACAGAGTCTCTCGGATCTACTAGACAGGCTGCGCTGCCAGATGGGGCCAGACTCCTGCACAAATAGGTCCCTCTGCACTATTCCTGGGGCCCCATGGCAGCCCACGGTGGGGCATCACTGACCCACATCCCATGTCCTCCCGCTTTCAGCCTCTGCCACAGAAGGGATTCCACTGAAGCCTCAACACACCAAGCCAAAGAGGCCAGGAGCAACTAGGCAGCCCAGGTGACACACGAAGACCCTACGCTGAAGCTGTGCACAGACACTGCCTTGCCAAATGCCAGGGCTGATGTTGTTCTCCATCCAAGCCAAGACTCCCGCTTGGCTCTCAACACGACAAAAAGCCTACGCAGAGTATCAGCATGCTTCAACCCCTCACACAGGGGTACTGCAAGGGGCAGAAAACAGGTGGAAGAGCTTGGCCTGAGTAGCTGAAAGACATTTGCCTTTATTAAAATACTAGCACGAATTATTTGCTTTTATTAAAAGCAGCTCAACTTATCAGCTGGGATGACCTGCCACAATATTTCCCTGTATCCCTACAGCACTCTGCCCTCCCCAGCCCGCTTTGGAGCCCCAGGTCTCACACACACCCCAAGCCCTGCATACTTCAGCACATCCCCTGTTCTCTCCCTACTGTCACAAGACCACATATACAGTGATCACCTCCTCTGCCACGGCCCCGGCCCCTGCCGCGGCCCCGACCTCGGCCCCGGAAGGCCCCTCGCACAGCTCCTCCCTCGCTCTTCACGCTGGAGGTTTCATCATGGTCCTGCCAGCTGCGTTCATGCTTGTTGTCCGGGTGCCAGCCTGCAGCAGATGGGGAAAGAAAGGCAGGAGGAGTGTTACAGGATGAAAGCACCTCCCTGGAGAATGCCCGCTGCACCCGGAGCCATTTGAACACAGGAAGAGCGCCCAGCATCCCATGCCGTGCCTGGGCATCAGCACTTGCTCTGCCCCGCAGCCAGGGCATGGAGAGCGGGTCCCCAGCCCAAGCCCCCACCTTTCAGCTCGCTGCGGTTGTTGGAGGGGTGTCTGTGCTGCTCGTTTTGCCGGTTGTTCCGAGAGGCCGTTTTGTCCCTAGGCACCTCTGACTTCATGTCTATCTGCAAAGGGACCCACTTGTGTTTGTTGCCTGCAAAAGGACAGGGTTTGGGTGTGACACAGGTTCAGAGAGCGTCTGCTTCCTCCCCCGCAGCCCCTTCTTGCCACACAGCCCCCAGACATGGAGGAGAGAAAGCAGGGGGGGGCCTTCCAGATCGACTCCGTCCTCAAACATCCCTCCAGGCCTCAGTGGATGCAGAAAGGCTCCAACCAGGACTCTCAGGGACAGAGCAACACGACACAGAACTCGCCTGTTGCTTCACGGCACTTGTCCTTCCTCTGCCCCTTTCTGCCTGCTGAGGCTCAAGACAGATAGAGCCCACGTGTCAGCTATGGCTGATGCAGCCCAGTCAGGGGCTTTTCTGTGCCACCACAGAGCACAGAGGGCAGACTACTGCCACTGAAGCCTGCAAACACCTTTTCACCCCAGCTGTCCCTGCGTTGGGACCGCATCCCACAACAAGACCCCAGGGAAAGAGGTGGAGGCTTCCACTGTGGGTTGCAGAGGGGGAGACAGACCGAGCCTGGGGTACTGTCCCTACCAGGTCCTGCCTTACCTTTCTTCTTCTGGGCTGACTTCTGGTTGTCATCGTCGCCATTCTTCTCCTCCCCGGACTCATCCGATTTCGTTTTCAGGCTCTCCTTGCCGTCACTTCCATCCCCTTTCTCCTGCTCTTTCATGTCTTTCTTGACAGGTAGCTTCCGAAGGGATGGTGCTTTGTGCGGCTGCTGGAGACATACCAGTGAAGGAAAGATGTGAGAGGTGGGAGAAATGAAGAGCTGGAAGCAGAGCCCAGCTGTCCCAGAAACAGGAGGACCTTGCCCTAGGCTGGGAGCATGCCTGCTCTGTGCCTCCCACAGCTGTCCTGTTCCTGGGAAAGGGCTTACGTCTGAACAGGGCAAGCGGCTCTACACACGCTCACAAGTACACAAACTGAGATAAAAGCCCCAAGCACAAAAGTTACCAAGACGGACTGCCAAGGAGGCCTGGTGCTCCTAGACGGGGGTATCCTACAAGGGACCGGACTGCTCCAATGGGAAAAGGGTGAGTGACCCTCATGCCCTGACAGACAGCCAGGAGTTGCTAAAGCAGCATCCAAAAATAGAAAAGTTTCAACGACACCCATGTCCATAGCAGGAGAGGAAGGCCATGCCCCTCGGGCACATCAGCCCTTTCTTACATGTGTTTTCAGTTTCTCCTGTGGAAGTCTTGGCTTTTGCCCAGGCCCCTTCCGAGCAGCCCTGAGGGGAGCGGGTCTGGGAGCTGCCCTACCTGCTTCACCGAGCCCAGGGGTTCAGACTGGGCTCCAGGCTCCCAGAATAGCACCAAGGGAGAGAGCCCAACACACAGGGCAGCCCTAAAAGGAAGTCCCCTGCACACTATTCCTGGCTGCCTCCGCGCTGACACTCAGCACCCCAAATGGCCTGGCTCGGCCAGTGCTTCCAAAGGGACAGGGAGGTCTGCAAGAGCCTTATCCTGCTCAGCAGAGTGATTTTGTGTTCTCACCTGCACGCTCTTGTGGGCTATTTCTCCAGGTGTTGGCCAATTTGTGGCATCACCAAAGTCACCGACCTTGTATCCAAAGAGAAAGGTCTCATTAGTGCACAAGCAGCAGACGCTGTTCCCTGCATCAGTACCCAGAAGCCCTTCCAGCCACAGTGTCACCGCCACCACCCTCCAGTGTCCTGCAGATAGCTGCCCCCAGGAGGTTTGGGGGTGACACCCAACCTGCATATACACAGGCCATGCAGGGCCCCCAGATTAATCCCAAATAACTACAGACAAGTTTATGTCTATCAGGGACTGTAATGAGGCTGCCACCAGCCCTGTAAGATACCAGCCTCCCAACTCCCACCAAACATTTTGCCCCAGCAGTAGCCTTTGGCAATAAGTTGCCCAGGGCAACTCACTCATCATAGGCACCATCCCTTGGACAGGGAAAGCACACAGCCTTCAGCATCCTAAATGCATCTGAAGCAACCACATCCCATTAAAGAAGCTGCCTCCACCTAGTGGCAGGTTACAGCCAGACATAGCTTCACTTCAGTGCCCAACTGCAACCAAATGCTGGCAACAACAAATCAAGGGGATCACGTAGTAGTAGAACTGGTGGAAAAATTCAAGCAGGTATCTGATGGTGATGGGAGCTCCCTCGTTCCCAACACCCCATGGCCACACGGGGGACCACCAGTCACTTCTCTGCTGAATAAGTGACCTGGCCACTACCACCATTTCTACCTCTTCCAGGTTTCAGAGAGGACCTGCCAGACAGAGAAAAAAGGACCCAAACTTCTGTCCAGGTACACGATGAACCGTGTCTGGGGACTGAATTTACCTGGGCATAGAAACTCCTCTCCCTTGTGGGATTATTATTTCTAAAGTAATTTGGAGTCACAGAGTCCCTCAGGAGATCACATCTCTACACCCAGGTGCTACACTCTTCTCCCCAGAAGGCAGGGTTCCTGGGAAGACCACTTCCAGTGCAGGGCCATGCCTGTTTCACAGACAGGAGCACCTTCCATCCCCAGGGCCCTCTCTCTGAGATGGAACAGATAAGGAAAGTCATATCAAGTTTCAGATGTGAATTCACTGGCTGCTGGGAGCCAACACCAACAGCCCATGTCCCTAGCTGTGCCCCAGCAGCATGCAACATCCTCAGAAGCAACTGTCCCTCCATCACACCTTGATCCCCTGGAACAGATTGCCCTGGTTCCTCCAAAGAAGTTGCTTTGTTTGAAATCAATTACCCTGACTCTCTGTGTGCCAGTAAAGAACAGATTGCACGGAGAAGAAAGACCTGTGGACACACCGCTCTCACACCACTGCCCTCTCTGCACTGCAAAGCAGGCAGCCCACAAGGGACTCGGGGTGTCCTTGGGATAGGGGGAGAGGCTTTCTACATCCAGGACTACGCTCCGAGTGCTCCCCTACGAGAAGGGAGGTGAGAAGGTCTCCTCTGTCCCAGCTGGGCAGAAAACCAGTCCAGGCAGCATGCAAGACCACTAAAACGCTGAAGAGAAACTGGAGAATCACGATGTTCTTCTCCACGCTCTTGGAAGCCGCCAGGCCAGCACCTCAACCCCTCCACAACCAGGCTTGCGAAGGAAGCGGTCTGCTCACCAGACCCTCAAGATGTTCATGCAGCGCTGACAACTGCGCCAGATGCTGAAGGCCATCGAGGCACAGCCTTACCTTGCTTCCTTTCCGCTGTCTTGGGTTGGCAGCCCTCACCACTTTTGCAGGAGTTGTATGTTCTGCAAGAAGAGGAGAACAAAACTGTTAAAACACAGCTGAGGGTTGTGGAAGCGTTAGCTCTGGAGGGAAGCAAGTCAGCTCCCCCTTCAGCAAAGGAGGGCTAAGAGGAAAAGGTGAACAGAAAACAGAACCAACTTCTGCCCTGAGTCTCAGAAGGGCCCCATCAAGATCACAAAACTCCGGATCAATCCAGGTGGCCAAGAAGTGGACCTTTGACCCCATCCGGCCGCAGGAAGGCACTCCCTGACTCAGCTCAGCCCTCCCCACTTGGCCTCGCCAGCCGGGGAGGAGGGGTGGCGAGGAGTTCAGCTCACTCTGCAAAGTGCCACGCAGAACTTGATCTGCCGTCATGCACAGCAAAACAAACGTGCCCTTGAACAGGCAAGGCCCATCACCGCGCCAATGTAGCTGGCCCTCCCCAGGGAGCAGGAGGGATGCACAAGTCTGCAGCACACCGGTGCTGCTCGCCTTGTGCTTTGACCTCCAGTGCATCCCAGCACAGGGCAGCAAGCTCACAAGAGGGAACGTACAGAGAGAAGGAGCCAGATCTGGAAAGTGCATAAATCCTGCTACAGCCAGAAGTATTTAGGCACTTGAGTGCCTCCGGGGCGTTTTAATGTATTAGAGTGCAACTGTTAGGGTTCACGCCACCATGGACCTCACCACAAGACCTGCAGCAAGTCAAGACCTCAGCCCCACCATGACTCGTCTTTGTTCCTGCTCACACAGCACCTCCTTATAAGCAGAAATTCAACTTGTTTTCACCGTCCCAGATTTGGCTGCAAGGTCTCCAGACCAGGAGTAGGCTCACACAGGGCATGCACAGAGTCAACAGAGCGGCACACCAGTGCCTAAGACAAGCCAACCCCACGAGGACCACATACAAAGGTCTCCTCCACGACAGCAGTGCTCTGCAGGGAGAGCAGAACCCACTGGCCCCTGCCCCAAGGGGCAGCCTGTGCCAGGTGCCATGCACCGAGCAGAAGTGAGTGCTTCTGCTGACTCTGCTGGCTTTGTTTAAAAGAAAAGCACCCCAGACTGAGGAAGAAGAGCACCCTAGATTGGGGTAAGGGGCGAGGGTGGGAGGAAGGCGAAGAGAAGAGCCCCGAGGAATGACAGAGGCTATCTAGGGACGCCCCGGGAAACACCCTGAATAGCCTACCCAGCTCCACTCAAAGCTGGCTTTGATCTCCTGTGTAAGGTAGGACAACTTTGCCTAGATGATCAAAACTGGTCCCCTTCAGAGCCTCAAAACCTGTGATTCATCCTGCCAGCCCAGCCTTGCTCAGAGCTGGAGGCTTTGAAGTGTCAATAAGGCGGAGTCAGACATAGCAGGACGGAGCCACGTGCGTTCCCCTTCCCCAGTGCCCTTCCCTAAGGCTCCTGCATGGGGATTTCACCCCCAGGAGAGCCCAAGCTCTCAGCTAGGTCCCCAAATCCCCCCCTTTCCCCCCAGGACCTCCCCAGCCCACCTGCACTGCCTGCCCCCATGAGCAGCGGCAGTCCCACATGTCCCTCATTTATTCCACGTGCATCTCATTGAGAATCCCAATTCTGTGGCACAAAGCTTGCCACACGGCTTTTAAACTTTCCTGCTAGCGTAGGAAGAGCAAACGCTTTCAAAACAGCCCCTAAAATCCTCCACTCAACACCCACATATGTCACCAACTAAATATAGCTTCAAAAGGCACCAAGTGCTACAGCACAAACCCGCAGCCAGCCTGGTTTTCCACAGGTATGGAGCACCCCTGCCTGCTCCAACAGCGCTGACATGCCTGGCATCATGGAAAAAAAAAACCCCTGAACTTGCTCTGCAGCCTGATTAGGCACCAGTATCTGTCTGGGGGAGAGCAGGGCTCCCTCTCGCACTGCCAGCATCTCACCCGGGCGCCCGCTCACACCGCGCTGCAGCCCCGGGGTTCGCGGCACTGGCATCCAGCCCTTTCCTCCAGCTGCTTCAGCTCAGGAGCCTCATGGCCATACATGTTGTTCTACTTTTTTGGGGACCAGTTAAAGAGAAGCCCCCTCACAACCTCTAATGAAAGAGGACGCAGGGGCACAGGCTGCAGCGTGGGTGCCACAGACTCCATCATCTTTGCAGGGGAGGGAGGAGATTGTTTAAAACAAGTTCTGCTGGTTTCCTTATCTGCAAGATAGGAACAGGGATCCCTTATCTAGCTGAGGTGCTGAGAAGACTAATTAGCATTTGCAGAGCCCTGCGGAAGACAAAACACAAAGCAAAGCTGCAGTGCTGGCAGGGAGGCTGCTCCAGGGAGCGCAGCCAGGCCAGCGCCACGGTGGGGGCTGCAGGCGGCTCTCGCCAGCATGGATGGAGCTGAGATCTGCAAGTCACGGTGGAGACCGGTCAGACCAAGGTAGGAGACCGAGAGGGTGCGACTGTGCTAGAGAATAGACAGAGAGACACACCACCTGCAGAGCAAAGAGCCATGCCAATCAGAAGCTGTGCATGCCAGGCAATCAGAAGCTACAGGGCATGCCAGCCTAACCAAGGGCCCCAGCTCCAGTCCATCAGCAATTCCATAGTCAAGCTCCTAGGCATCAAACCCAAAACTGCATATGTTCCCTTGCAGGCACCCTAGCAAACTCTGGTTTAAAAAAAACCAAGTCCAACCCACCCAAAACACATTTAGGCTAACCCAGGTGGCTCAGGCTTCAGATGAAAACCTTCCTACAAGGACAGCAACACATCTTCTGGTGGACAGCTAAAAAGGACCCCTTGCCAAACCCCACTGCCCTTCGTCACTGCATCAACCTGGGAATCAGGGAGCAAGTGGGTGTTGCTTACACCCACAGAGGAGCTCAGGACAAGCAGTGCTAGCAAGAGATACCAGATACTGCCCCGGTTGATGGCTGAACCCTTAAAAGCTGCTGACAGGTGTCTCAGACCTCCTGGCATTTCACAAACATCCTTTTTGCATTTATTTGCTGGCAGTAAGTAATTTTCAGGTGCACTAGCACCCCCTGAGCTTCCCCGCAAAAGACAGGGCCCCTCCACTTGAGGGGACAGACATGGGAGCCGGGGCTTTAGTGGTTTGATACTGGCAAGGGGACAGCAGGCAGGAGAGGCTTTGCCTGCAGCCACACAGAAGATGCTAGCACAGCCAGGAACAGAAGAGCAGGTCTCAAGTTTTGATGTGCTGCCTGCAGCCAGAACCAGATCATTTACCCTTGGGGTTGCCCAGCCAAGAGGAGGTTATTTCTTAACAAAGGAGGGAACAAGGCATGGGTAGAAGCACTGCAGTCCCGATGACAGTATTGCAAATCCCTCCTGTGGTCAAGGCACAACTAAAGCATTCGCTGGCTTTTGCCGCTTGCTCCCTGACCCAGCCAGTGGGCACCAAGAAGGACAAGGCTGTGCAGACACCTTGTGCTTTCCTTCCAGCCCGTGGCTAGCTGTGGCACAGCAGCCCTCAAGGTGGGAAGCTCACAAGGGTGTCCCGGTGAGCAAACACCTCATACCTGGAAGGAGAAAAGCCACTGCACAAGGACCTGGCAGCCAGGGTGACAGCAGCTCCACAGCTACGTGTGTGTGTGTCGTCCCCCCTCAAAGAGGAACATGTGCTGTAGGACCACTGTGCTCAGCCCGGGGAACATATTTACTACCTTACCTGGGCAAATCAAGCCCAACACCCAATGGCCTGGTTCCCTGCCTTTTCTTGCATCCGATGCAACCTGTAACGGATTTTTAGAGAAGGCAAAAGAAGAGGTGGAATAAATGTGCAGGGCTGGGCAGAGACCTGGTGTTATACAGCAGAAATACCTGCACCTCTAGCAAGAAAGCAGTAGTGCCTGCTCCTGGTGCACCACTCGTGCAATGTGGACAAGGGCTCAGAGCACCCCAGCACCAGCTAAGACAGCCTCAGAGGGCAGCCCAGGCTCCCAGCAGGAATGCAGGGTCCTCTGCTCTGGCATGTGCTCTGTCCCTGCCACAGCACACCCCTCCTTCCCCGGCAGCCAAGTCAACAGAAAGGAGCCGGCCTGCCCCCGAGCCGCTCCAGCCCACAGCCTGGCACCTAGGAGGAAGTGCTGATGAAGGAGGTTTTGAAGCCAAGAGCCTGGACTTTGTGCTGGAGAGGTTGGGGCAGGGGCGCATGCTCCATGTCACAGGTCCTGCAGGTGCTGAACTGGTAGCCCCAGTTTCCCCGGAGCCCTGGCAGGAGCCCGAGGGCGCCACGCAGGACAGCCAGCCATGCGCCCAGTGGTCCAATGGGATCCAGTTCACCACTAGACAGTCTCCAAACGATCCTCCCTTCTCCCCAGACTCCATGGGATGGCACCGGTACATGTGAGGACCACAGCTCACATCCAGTGCTAAGGAACAGCCATGCCAGCAATGCTTCTTTGAGGTCTCCAAGTGAGGAAGAGCAAGTGCGGCTTGGGCAAAGGCGAGCTGAGCCCCGAGCAAGCTGGGGGTCTGGGCAGGTTGCAAGCGAGAGGGGGAATAGTGCCCCAGCCAAAATGACATGGCACAGAAAAGGTACTGCATTAACTTCCTGAGAAACCAAAACACACCCAGGTATGACAACTTCTGAAAAGAGTAAAGATAGAAACCGTTAGACAGCTTACGCCTAAGAGGACTAGTACTTGCTCACACTATTTGTACATACATGCTCATTGTCCAGGCACCACAAAACAGTCCAGAAATTAGCTGTTTTCCCTAGAGGTAGCTATTTCCTTCCGAGTCTTTACAGGAGGGCAAGAGAGTCCCTGAGGTACGATGCACAAGACAGATGTGGTGGGACAGCACGGACCTGCAGGGCAATTCCCATATGAGGGACCACGCAGGCAGCCAGCCACAGCCAAGCTTGCCAGGACCCCACTGTGGCTGCAAGAATCCCCTTCCTTGATCCCAAAGGAGACCTAGGCAGTCAACAGAAGGTGTGTCCCCACCTTGCCAATGTGGGAAACTCAGAGCAAGCTCTCTCCCAGGGTGGCTTGATACACGCAGCAGCAGGGGCACAACACTGATTTGGAAGCTCTCCCATGGCACCCATCACTGCCCATGCACTCAAACTCCACAACTTGGAGTTTGAGCCTGACTGAGCCATCAGAGGAGACAGCTGGTAAGCTTTGTGCCCACCAACACCATGCCTTCTCCAGAGATGTTTGCAGGATCAGTCCTGCAGGCCAGATGCGACCCAAGCCAACAACAGCCTTCCCCCTCTCACCAGCAGCCTGCCAGCTGCAGAGGATGCTGACGGTTTTTCTTGTTGAGAGTCCCCCCCGAAGTTACGGGCAGAGAAAGCCCTGAGGAACAGGAAAATGCTTTCTGCCAACCACCCGTGGGCTGCACCCATTTCTTCATCAGCAAGACGGCAGTGGCGGGCAACACATCCTTACTGTAATGGAGCTGGGAAGCACAGGCAGACAGGAATGCTCAGCATAGGGGACCTTGGTCTCCCCAGAGAGCGATTTGGTAGCACCCCTCTGTGCAGAGAGAGCTGCAGATATCCCCAGTGACCAAGTAGCAGCTTCCACCTCTGCCTGCCTCCCAAGGAGCTGCTCCCAGCACCAGCCTCAGCCCTGCGTCAGAGCTAATGTCTGACTGAGGTGGGCAACGCTTGCCTCCGCAGCTCCATGCACAAGTGAAGAAGCCTGGGATTTAAGGCACCGACTGCATGGCATGCTCATGTTTTGCTGAAGGCATCACAAGGTACGCAAAACCAGAAAGGATCAGGGTAAACTGGGCATGCAGACTGCACCTCTTCTAGGTATGCAGTGTTTTACAGCTCTACCCTCCCACCAAATCAGGGTTGCAGCCAGAGGTGCATGCATGTAGGGGGGAATCAAGGGAGCACTGGGATGGATTTCTCCAACAGCTTTAAATGAGACACGACCACAAGGACATCTTCCAGCATAAAGGAGCCTGTGTCTCCACAACAGGGGCTCCCACCTGCTCCTGGGGACTGTGGAGAACCACAGTTGGCCCCACCACTTACAGCACACAGTCTTGTGGCTCCCAGCTGGCAGCAGAGCACCTAGCCTCGTCTACAAAGGGAAGAGGAGTATTTGCAACACCTCTGTAATATCAGAAGTTTCTTACAGGTGCAAGAAAAACTGCTGTAGAATGGTCAAGGCCAGGACCAAGCAGAAGACCGGATCCTTAGGCTGCATGGCTGAGCGGGATTTGGGCTTGTAAAGCATGTGGGAAGCCTGTTCAGCAAGAGACAACCTGCAGGCACCATGGCTCAAAGACTTCCAAGCAATTTTCTGCAGCTCCTCAGCAGACAGCTCCACCTTACAAGCCTTACTGTAACAGCAAAGGAAGCAGGGAGCTGCCTACACTTCTCTGCAATGTAAGTTCTGCAACTGCTGCAAAGATCACTCGCTAAAAATAACTTCAAAAAGGGCATCTGACAGCTCCACAGAGAGCACGAGAACACTCCCACCTGGGTGTCCTGGGCAGGCTCCATGAGCTCGGGAGTTTGCCCTAGGAAAGCGCAGGAAGAGAGGCCAGGGATACAGGCGGGTTCAATACAGCGTGCGGGGCAGTGCCGTCACAGGCTGGCAGTGCGGGCACCCGAGTTACATTCCCAGCTCTGCAAGCCCTCACACCCCTCGGCTGATACTCCTAAGACAGCCCCGGAGCAGGGGGAGGTGAAGCAGCTCAAGACAGTTGCAGAGCCTGTCTCTATGCTGACAGCACCCTGCAGGCAGCGCAGGCCTGCACAGAGACCTTCAGAGCAAGCAGGGGCACCAGATGTAACAGCCCTGGTCGCAGCGAGCTGACGAACAGTATTGCTTTTTAAATGCGCCTAACTGTTACAAGCTCTAACACACGTTATCTTCAGGGTCTGACTTTTATTTCCAGGGCAGGTGAGGGGCAGGAAGGGTACGGACTCACCATAGATGCAGAACCCTCCTCCCCGTAGCCTCCCAGTCCAAGAAAAAAGCCTTTCAACTTATGGCCAAGATGCACTCTGGAAGGAGCAGGTTAAGAAACGCCGACAGGCATTTCTAATGTTAACACCAAGAGTGAAACCACCACGGATTCTTCCTGGCACAGATGGCTACTATTAAAGGTAGCAAACGAACTCTCTCAAGGGCGAGTGACATCTTTCCACCGCCTTTTCAAGCAATGCTCTTCCCCGAAGAGGACTTCTAGGAAACTTTTGACACACGATCCACACTCATGCACCGCACCGATCGCCGAGATGCCGGGCTCAAGCAGAACAAGACGGCACAAGGAACCCGCCCAGTTTTCTAAGGAAAACCAAGCCCTAAACTAAGGGGTCTCTGCTGGGAAAGCTGGTGGTCCCCAGACCACAGGAAGCATCGCACTGGGATGCAGTGACCAGAAACTGACAAAACCAGGGTGCTGGGCTGGCTCAGGCCCCCACAGTTGCTGAGCCACCCTGCTCTCCTTCCCTGGGCAGGGAGAAAGGCACCCATCACCCCACCACCCCTGCGGGAAAGGCTCCTCCAGCACCAGTGCCTGACCTGGCTTGTCTGGTGCAGACAGGCCTCCAGCCAGCAGAGCATTTAACCAGCAATTCCTCTGCCGTCACAGAAAAGCCTCCGAGGACACCTGCAAACACTCTCCACCGGGTTACACGGTTCAGAGAGAGGGGCTGGAAAATCCGGCAGCGATCCCAGACCAATGCCGCATCAGTCTGTCACGGGCGGGCTGGGGCCCCTGAGAAAAGGCACAAGTTGATCCAGCTGGTGCTCAGGACATGGAGGCGCAGCAAGGACACCCCGGCGTGGGGAGAGGAGGGCACCCGAGGCAAGGCTGCGGGCGCTCCAGGGCATGCCAGCAGACCAAATCATGGAGGAGCTGGAGGGTCAGGCTCTCCTCCAAGCCAGCTCAAAGACCAGCTGATAGTTCATGACCTCAAAAAAAAAAAAAGCAGCAGTGGGGGAGAGGGAGGGCTGACACGAGCAAGAACTACAGGAGAGCAAGGACAGACACATAAGGCACGGCGGGACTTGCGACTCCTTATAAAACACAGCAAAAAAAAATCCAACCCACTCACCTTTGGGGGCAACTGATTTGCAAATTAAAGGGGAATGTCCACCCTCCAGGAGGGACCAGGAGCAGTTTCCTCCACTCCTGCTGCACCGCTCTGCCTGTTCTGCCAGGCTCTAATGAAAAGCTAGTTAACAGTTAATTATTACCCATTCAGACACACGATCCCCTACTCTGACCGACTGCCGGCCGGGAGGGATAAGACAGTCACGTGATGCAAAAATCCCGGCCTTATGAAAGCACGGGCAACTATATTTAGTTGGAAAAACGATGACCTAGCGAGCCCGCCCCTCCCTGGGCCCCCCCCTTGGAGGAGCTGACCTGCCACCTCCGGAGATCCTACCTCCACGGTACCTGGGAAGTCCCTCATCCAGCCAGGAGGTGTTACACCGAGATGGGGACGTCCCACACAGGAGCGAGCCCGGTGTGGATGCACATGCACAGGCTGTCCCGGGACAGGGGGGCCAGACCAGTGCACAGCTCCGGCTGCGGGGACCTTCCCTCCCCTCAGCGCTGTGAAGCAGGTCACCTTGTCAGCGGCAAAAGCTGATAAGCACGAAGAGCAACAAACAGGGCCCAGCCCAAGGTCCTGGACCTTATCTTAAAAATGGGGAGGCACATTGGGAACGTGACCAGTGTGACCAGTGCCGGGGTGGCATTCAGCAGCGATGCTCCGGCTGCCAGCCTCTGCGCGCCCAGGGCTGGCAATGGTCAGAGCTGGTGACGGGAGGTGCCTTGCCTGGATCAGCCCACCCCTGTGTCTCCACAGGGCGGCTGGGCAAAGGAGACTGACACGGCCATGCTGAGAATGGAGAGGGAGCAAAGGCAGCCGTGCAGCGATCACACACATGTGCCACCACGATGGACAGAAGGTCCCTGAAAAAAAGGTGTGCGGCAACAAAAGGCAAGAGCATCACCCGCTCCCCCTCCCACCGCAGTGGAAGAGCTTCAAAGGGGAGGAAAAAAAAAGAAAAAAAAGCCTGAGGACCAGACATCATTAATCTCTTGTCATCAGCAAAGGGGTGCTCTCTGCCTGCATCCCGCTGCAGCCGATGAGACAGCACAACCAGCAGTGAGCGAGAAGAGGTCACTGCGTCGCTGCCGAGCCCAGGGCATCACACTGATGCGATCCCTTTAATGGCCGTCAGCCTCTTCTGCAGCTGCATCTGGGGACTTGGAAGCTGACAAAACCCTTCCTGGGAAGCATCTGCTACATCTCACTGTAAATATTTAACAACGAAGAGACAGGAATGGAGAGCCAAGCGCCTGCCGCGAGACCCTCTAGCTCCACGCGTTCACACTGTCTAGGAGAGGACTACATGGCTTCCACCACCCACGCCAGCACAGCGGGGTGAGGGGTCGCACAAGGCAAAGGTGCAAACTCTGCAAAACATGCCTCTGGAAAACCTGCCATCTCGAACAAGAGAGCCAGAGACTGGGTTTCTAGAAAGGAGACCGAGAAGTAATTTAAATAACATCATTCCTAGTTCTTCCCTGCTGTGATGCCCGTACCCGACTTTGGCTACTTCTACAGGGGACCTCTGCAGGACCAGTGTGTCCCCAGTGCAGCGGTCACTTGCAAAGCAACCGCTAGACCTCGCCCTCAAAGCCTGCACCAGGTCAGCTGCAAATCTGCCTCCCCACGTGTAACAAAAGGAGATACAGCAGCAGCTCTGCTTGCGAGGCCAAGGAAGACAAAGCCACTTCCAGGTAGAAATCCAGGCCCATCTCTTGGGGCAGACGAAAACAATAGCGATTTAGTGGTAGGACCAGGTGCAGCAGACATTCCCAGGAACTTAGGGAGGCCAGACCCAGCTCATCCACTAAGCAGGGCGTCTCCAGAAACGAGCTGAAGAAATCCTACAGTCCCATAACCACCTGGGTTAAAACGAAGCACAGGTACAGGGGCTTCCTCCTGTTGGCAAATCCAGAGCATTAAAATTGTGACAAGGCAGCCAAATATCCTTCAATCTTTGACAGCTGGCAGAAAGGCTCCTTTTTTGCTACGTAAGGATTACTGTACCTCAGATGGGTTGGTTTCAGAGCACCCTCTCCAAGCACAAGACACAACATCCTCACTTATGCCTCCCACCTTAAGCCAGATGCAGTGAAATTCAAGATTTTTCTAAATTAATATAATAAATGCTGCCAACTTCCTTCCTGGGTGCACAATCACGTGGATCCTGCTGCATAAACCACTCTCTCCAATCCAGGTAATTCCAGTGCTACAGGTGGCTGCCTCCTCTGCCTCAATACACAGTATAAGAGAGCAAAAACACCCTCAAAGTGAGCGTTCCCAAGAGAGTCAGGAACACCCAGCTACAAAAGAGTGCAACACAGCACTTCCTCTCCTCATTTCGAGATCCATCTCCCCTCCTTTTCTTTATAAAGGATGAAAAACCGCTTCCTTGCTGTGGGAGCATCACCCACATCTCTTCATGGAAAACTTCACAACATTTAATTCAAAATGGCATTTACAACTCAAAGAAGATCTCAGCCACTACTGACAATTCTCCAAAATTAACAGCTCAGGGTGCAGCAGAAGATTAAAAAAAAATAAAAATTATCAGGAGTAGCGAGATCAAGAAGGCAGAGCACCACTTGCTGCTGTGTTTCACAGCAGCGCATCCACAACTGCACCCTGCAGTCACCTCTGTCTCTGAATTTCAAGCAGTGCTACAGATGCACAGAGAAAAGCAACTAAATCGCCCAGAGGCAGCCCCTTAAGAGGTGAGACTAAAAAGGCTGGGCTCCTCCACCTCTGAGAGGAGGAGGGCTGGCTGCAGCGTAGGATACCAGAAGGGCACAGGAACAGCACACAAAGCTCGCAGGAGAACTGTTTAAAGCAAACAGAAGTATTCCCTTAAATAGCAGGCAAACTTCACCACCCCATGTGGCAGTAAGTCCTGGGAGGTGGACAACATCGGCAGCCTTGCAGAGGGTTTAGGTGTTCATGGCTAACTCATCTACAGAGGTCCAGGTGGAGATGTGCCCTCACAGGCCTCCTCTAACAGCAAAAGTGGGGAATGGAGAGTCCGTCCCTCTGCTCTGCCGCCACATCGCCAAGCCCAGCCCCATGTCTCTCAAAGATGTTGAAGTCGCTCAGCTTTCCACCTGAACTCCAGATCACAAGATTTGAAGTGGCTTCTTCTGAAAAGCACCCTACAGCTACCAAATCCTAGTCACTGGATGTGGGAGAGGAGAGGACCGAGGAACTGCCGTGCCAGACAGAAGAAAAGTCAGTCACCTCTCGGAGAGCAGCTTCATTTCCAAATGCTGTTAGGTAACTGGGACGCAAACATTGCTGCCCTTCCACCTCCATAGCGCTTGCACGTGACACCAGGCTGAGGGCAGAATGCCTCCAGCATCCATACGCTAACAAGCAGGAACATGCTCTGGGGCACACTACAGCTACCGTGCCTACAAAATGGCTGATTTTTGGCTCAGGCTCCCCACCTATGCAAGTCCCAACTCTGTTACGGCAACTCAGCATCCTCTGTCACTATGCTAACCTTGGGCAGAAGAACAATGGACTTCTCATCAAGAGGGGAAACCAGCTGTACAGACCCACCTGGCCCTACACGATTAACCTTAAAAAATAGGCAGTGACACAGACACAGGAGTCCTGGTGATTTGCAGTAACAGACTTGAGCAAATTAACTCTTTGAACAACCTCAGCAATGAAAGGGAGGCGATGGACTCAAACCCAGCAGCCTCAGGAGTGCACAACAACTCTGGTGCTAGGAGCCTGCTGCCCCCACCAGCGGGGCTACCGTGCCTTCGCCTCCTGCATTCACACTTCACTGTTTTGAGATATTAGGGCTTCCAGATAAGCCTACTGTATGGGAAGAAAAAGCATGGCACCAGCTTTAAGGCTTTTCTGGAGAAGGCATGAGAAAGGACTGTGCAGTGTCCAGTGTAGCTACCATTAAGAGGAATCCTGTTTAAGCTTTCTCTTATCTCCTTACAAACACAAAATTGTAAAAAAAAGCTGAAGCTCTGTAGGTAATGTTTTCTGCAACACTAGCGACACATAACATGCACTTACTGAAATGCTATCTGCTGCAGACACACACTCATGCCCCACCCTGGAGGCAGCTGCGAAGGTCCCCAACCAGCTGGAGGGCAGAGGATGGAGCTGTGCCAACCAAAGGACATCTCCAAGTCTGCGCCACAGGCAGACAAAACCCAACACCCGATGAAGGCAGATCTTCAGCAGGGTGGAGAAAAGCCTCTTACGACCTCAATACACAGGAATACACCTTTGCTCCCTCAGTCTTAATATTTCACTCTCACACATGTTCTGAAAACAACAAAACCAAGAAAGGCTTACAAATGGGTTGGATTACTACTTGGGCTACTTCTCCAACAACTATACAGGCATCTTCTGCAGTGCCGCCACAGTGGATCTAGTTATATCCCACGGCCTCGTTAGCTGGCTAGAGCTCTGGAAACACACACACGCATGACTTCCAGCCCTCTGCTCAGTTCATGAAGTCAAATTACACCAGAGCACTCAAAACCAGCAAGTTATTTTTACTGAAAACAGCTTTAAGACAATGGAGCTGACTTCCAGACTTTCAAATCCTGATCGTGGAATGCCTCCACAATCAGCAGCGATTTATCCTCACACTATCACATGGACTGAGGAAATACAATCCCATGCAAAGCCAAAGATGCCAGCAGGAGGTGGCCACAGTGATGGAGTCCAAGGTTGCACAGGGCAAAGCCCACTAGGTCCCATTCCCAGTGCCTTTGCTGCAGAACATCTCCAGAAGGCACCACAGCTCTGAGACAACATGATCTTACTGACTGGTCTTGGTATCATTGGGTAAAACATAAACCTTCCCTTCAGTCTTGGTACTTCAACAACAACAACCTGGCTGAAGAGTTCCCAGCAGTTTGGGAAAGGCAAGAATTGAGATAATCGATACCTGCTTTTAAACACTACACCCCCTTCCTGATTTGGGACCTACATCCAGAGTAGCCTCCCCTCCCTCCCTCAGGCACCAATCCATTTCTGCAGGGTCCCTCCTGGCGAGGCTGTCACACATTACTGGGGCCAGGAAGTTTTCATTGGTCTTGCACTGATGGCAACGCAGTGTGTATCTCAGTTGTCATTAACAGCGATACTCGGTAGCAACACACAGACTAAACAAGCCAAGGGGGAAGTCTGCATATTTTCAAAGTATTGCAAATTCAAATATACATCTTCAGGGCCATGGACACATCAAGCTGTACACAACTAACGTACAGACTAACAGCAGCAGTTCTGAGTTACATTTGCATCTTGACACATCAATGTTTTCAGTTACGTGTGATCATCAAGTCCTACAAGTTCCGAAACTCTCTCACCCTGGACACCCAAATCTGTCGTGCTATAACAAATGGGAGGAAAGTAACTTTCCAGCAGCTGCAGTCATCACTACATGAAAGCATCAAACATGTCACTGTCATGCAGGAATGGCCAAATATTAGAGGGGCTTTTTGGTTTTTTGTTTGTTTTTTTGAAGTTTTTTTGATTTGGGTTTTTGGGTGTTCTGGAGTTTTGTTTGTTTTTTTTTAATTAATGTCTGTGTGTTGCATATTCCTGTACCAGTCTTCTAAATATGGTTAGTGCTGACTCTTCAGAAAGAAGTGCAGAAAAGGCATGGGAGAGGGAGGTTTGAAGAACTCCATTTTTAATTAATACATACCAGACTGGCTGTCAGTTGGAAATATATCTGTAAAAGAAAAAAAAGAAAAATTAGTATTGGTTGCAGCTGGAGCGCGAATCATATTTAAAAGGTCCCTCCTCTCTTGATTTGTTTGCTTTAGCTAAACAGAGGAAGTATTTTCTTAGTATCCCAAGTTAAACATCAATCCAGCTTGGAACCCACCTCAATTCAACCACTTGTTGCGAGAAAGATTTTGAAGGCGTCTGTGTTTACCTGAATGTATTTCTCTCATAAATAACCTTCTGTATTGGCTTCTATCAGACAGCGGTGAGGGATAAAAAGCTCGTGAGATGTACAACACTCCACACGATGAGCTAGCTGATGGCACCCCCACGCTCCCTTGGCCGGTGTTATCAAATAGCAAACCAGAGAGAGAACATCTAACATGGTGACCAGCTGGGGAGCGCAGGTGGCAGCCAAAGTAAAAAGCAAAATGAGTGTTTTCCTGATGGTTCTTGGTTTTCATAGCCACAAGAGACATTGGGCGGAGAGAAACCTTATGAAATTCAATAAGGGCAAGTGTAGGGTGCTGCACCTGGGGAGGAATAACCCCATGCACCAGTACAGGTTGGGGGCCGACCTGCTGGAGAGCAGCTCGGTGGAAAGAGACCTGGGAGTCCTGGTGGACAACAGGATGACCATGAGCCAGCAATGTGCCCTTGTGGCCAAGAAGGCCAATGGCATCCTGGGGTGCATCAAGAAGAGTGTGGCCAGCAGGTCGAGGGAGGTCATCCTCCCCCTCTACTCTGCACTGGTGAGGCCACACCTCGAGTACTGTGTCCAGTTCTGGGCTCCCCAGCTCAAGAAGGATAGGGAACTGCTGGAGAGGGTGCAGCATAGGGCTACCAAGATGATGAGGGGACTGGAACACCTCTCTTATTAAGAAAGACTGAGGGAATTGGGTCTGTTTAGTCTGGAAAAGAGACGGCTGAGGGG
>VYZM01017800.1:432771-447998 GCA_013398915.1 Dromas ardeola | reverse complement strand
AGCATAGGAACTTCCATCTCAACATGAGGAGGAACTTCTTTACTTCGAGGGTGGCAGAGCACTGGAACAAGCTGCCCAGAGAGGTGGTTGAGTCTCCATCTCTGGAGACATTCAAAACCCGCCTGGACGCGTTCCTGTGCAACCTGCTCTGGGTGACCCTGCTGTGGCAGGGGGGTTGGACTAGATGATCTCCAGAGGTCCCTTCCAACCCTATGATTCTATGATTCTATGATCAACAGCTGTGCCTGGCTCCAACACAGCACCTATTCCAGAGGATGGACAGCCAGAAGCACGCACCCATCACCCAAATGGGTGCCTGGTGCCATGGAACATCGTGCACGACCCTGGGGGAACACCTTTGCCTTCCCCTCAGGTGGCTCTGTTGGCCAACACAGCCCGCTGCACAGAGCTGCTGGAGGGTTTCAGATCCCAAAACAGATTACTCAACCTTCCCACCCCCCAAGCTCTTTCCAGTCAGAGCTACAGGCCTGTCTCCTCCTGATGGGCTCTATTTATTGCTGGAGGAAGACATCCACACTGAAGTAGCTGGGAAGCATCAGATGAAAAATTTGTTCTTTTGAGGAGCACGCAGGACAGCATGTGTCGAGAAATCCTGTTGATAAAGGCTCCCAGAGAAACTATGAAAACAGCACTTTTGAGAGCACAGTACACTGTTTTCTTCAAGGAATTTGGAAGAGGGGGATGGGAGACTGCCAGCAAGCCAAGGTCCTCCTAGGACAGGGGCAGGCCCCTGGCTCCTGCTTATCAGCTGCCCAAAACACACATTCAGCTGAAAAGTCACAAAAGTTGCAGCAAGGACTACCCCTTGGACAGGGCAATGCTCTCTGGCCAGGGCTCAACCAATGCAGAAACAGCAAAAACACGCCTCTGCCGAAGAGCACCTATTTCTCTACCTTTGGGACTGCCCTGTGTTCAAGGCATCCTCAGGCAGGGATGCTTTCATCCCACATATGAGCAGCAGAAGCAAGTAGGGAAAAAGAAAAAATAAAAATAATTTGTCTGTGGCCACACTGAAGGTATTATCTCAGGGAAAATACCCAGAAAATCCTCCAAGCACCAGTCTGGATCCTTTGCAGACTGCATGTTCTACTGCAGCCCTCCACCATCACATCACCCAGGTGCATCTAAACATCCTGTATTTTTGTGATGGTTGCTGACGAGGTCAGGTTCCTACAACAGTGAGCACTTGATCTAACAGGTCCCAAACAACAGGCGATTTCTGCATTTCCCTACCCGGGTAACTCCCAGACAGCTTCTCCACAGAGGAACAAGATAGAAGCACTGGTTAACAAATATCCCACCTGTTTGGATCAGCTAGCTGTAATGCCTATTAGCAAAATCCAAGATTTTATTAGTGATAAATAGTTTGCATTCCTGCTAGACCATCCAATCATTCAACTTTGTGAAGTGCATACCGCAGCCCGGCCAGACACCTGCACAACCAGCCATCCACAAGAGGTCCAGGCTACCGCCTTCTAGAAATCATAACAACTCAATAGCAAATTTGCCACCACATTTACTAGAAAAGCAATGGAAACTCCTCTGTAGCTTAGGTCAGTAGCAAGCAAGGACCACGGATGATGGCCAGGGGCAGATACTGCTCATATTCACCTCGATGGTTTGCCAGTGGAACTCCTGTCAATGAAGGACACTTGCCTCCAGTCCTCATCTGTCTTGTCTGGGAGAGACTGAGCTTGTCCAACTCACCAGACCTACGATTAATGCAGATTTGACTCCAAGCTCTCAAAAACAGAGACAGAGCACTGGGATAGCAGGCCAAGAACGAGCAAAGAGCAGCCAGTCTGCAGGACTTGCTCATCTGAAAAATAGGGCTGCTGGGAGGACACATGAGGCACGGCTGGTCAGGGACTGCCAGGCACGATGACCCTTTGGGACGCCTTCTTCCCTTGCAAGCACAAGTGACTAGATTAGAAATTAGCCTGCCAATTAAGGGCAGCACCTGCAGTGCCCAAGAGAAGTCTAAATCAGGCAGCACTTTCTTTCCCCAAGAAAACCACGGTGGGGCAGGAGGCACAAATATGCGTGGCTGGCAGGACAAAGATAAAGCCCTAGGGCTGCTCTCCAAGGAGCCTGTCTAGCGTACTGCAGGACAGAGGCTGCCTGGCCAGGTCAGCTCCCTTCCCAATGCTCCCAAGCTTAAAAATCAAACACGATGGAGACCAGGCTGTGATTTTGCTCAAGCAAAGCCCTAACACAGAAAGCCAAAGCCAGCAAACCAGCCCCACCAATTTCTCCCACCACACACACACCCCTCTCCCACCCGCACCCCGATGCTGGGTATCCCGACGCAGGCCAGATGCTGTGGAGGGTGATGCTCCGCAGCATCTCTCCACCATCTGACCAGCCACCTGCCCAGCAGCGGGCTCTCCCCATGGGGGAGCCAGGCAGCTCTGCCCCTGCCTCCACCACACCTCCCAGCCAAATCCAACCACCCCGCTGGGCCAATACGAAATAGCCCCCAGGCAGCCAAACGAGAAGGAGCAAGAAGTAATATCACGATGCAAGCAAGGAAGATCCACGAAATTTGGGCCTCGTGGTCTCGCATTTCCTTCCCCTTCTTGCATGCAGACACTTTTGTTACACAGCGTGAACACAAAAGCAGAAAGAATTGGTGTCTAAACAGAGGGATTATAATCACCACAGGCACCAGCGATCTCTTCTTCATTGTAGTGCCAGTCTCTGCCGAGCCAGGTTATTTCCCAAGTTCTTTACCGTCCTACTCAGCTCTGTACATTACCCATACAGCCTACAACACCTCAGCAGAAACCACGTTTTACGAGTCTCCCTCCCAGCAAAGTGGGGTGGAGGAAGGAGTGAGGAGGAGGAGGTCAGGAGTGCATGCTGCAGCCGGCAGGATGTCGGGACAGGTGCGGAGCATCCCCTTCAGGACCATCACACGAGGGTGCAGACACCATACAGAGGTGCTTGCTCTGAACACCAACACCCAGAGCTGCTGCACAAAAAGCCCAGGGGACATAAATAAATCGAGGGCAGTCATCCTTATTTTAGGTGGTGCTGGATACAGAATCCCAATTTTTGCCTGATGGTATTTTTAAACGCAGGAGATTGTATGCTAAAATGGGGCATTTAAAGAGAAAAGCTGATGCATCCACACACATACCCCCTCCCCAGGGGCTATCTGGCCACTGCCGCTATTCAGGTATCTGGGACAGGTCCAGAAAGGCTACCCCATTTACAAGTCCACATTTCCCCTCCATTGTTCCTCCATTCACAGCAGAAGCATGCTGCCAGCCAGGGCCTCTACCAGCCACACTTCAGTGACGAATCCAAACGCCCTCGCAGGAAACCCACCCTCTCCCTGCTCAGGAGCTAGAGCTGGGAAGGGACCTCCGCCACCCGCTGCCTGTCCCCAGCCCCCCTGCCACCAGCACCCGTCTTCTACCACCAATGCTGCTTCTTCCCGGCCCAGGCGGCAGCGGCTGAAGAGCAACTCATTAGCCCTGACGCAAGAGAAATGCTGACTCGTTATTACAGCAACCCGCAGCCGTAACTGCCGAGAGGGGCAGCATGGCCGCAGGCTGAGCACCAGTGAGAAACAGCTCCCTGCACCACCCCCAATTACTTTTCTGCTCTCCAAACTGGGGGGGGGGTGGAATGACCTCAGTGTGCTTTATGTCACCTGCCAGTCACCAAAGCACACTGACTGGTACCGCCACACTGGTGTGCTGGGCGAGGGCTGCTCCGCTGCATGCACGGGTACAAGCACACATGATGGCACGCTCCTCAGCTGCTCCCAGCGGGACACGGGGTTCATCCACACTGCCACAGGAAGACACCAGCTGATTTGTTCTGGCATTCGACCCATGGAGTTGTATATAAATCATCCTCCACGTTTTGCAGACAAAAGACTTGGACGTCAGCATAAAAAAAGTGACCTCTCCAAGGTCACGCGGGGACTCGGCAGCAGAGACGTGACCAGAACTTGGTCGTGATGGCTCGAAAGCTGCAGGGCTGCACTGGCTGTCTGGGAGAGGGACAGGGAAGGGAAGTGCTGGCGGACGGCAGGATCGCTGGGGATCTCTCCTCCTAACCTGACCTGCCGCCCGGCGGGGACGATTCAGTTCTGCTCCTCTGGCTACGATGGCAGTCCTCCCAGTGCAAACAGCACAGACAGGGAAAAGGTCCAAATTACATAGTCCACCGTCTGCTGCAAAGAGACCAGTGCTGCTTGAATCTCTTCTCCGTCCCCAGGCAACATTTCAGCTCAAATCTCTATCACCTGGCTCTCCCTCGGAGGGCAAGGCAGTGTCTGCACAGGTTCCCAAGACAGTTACAGGCCTCTTCAAAGCAATGCTCAGCAGGGAAGGGGGAGAGGTCTGCTAGGAAAAAGCAGCAAAGCAAGAAACCCCAAACCCAAAGATTAGCATGGCCAATTAAGCCCCTCCTGAGATCTTTCTTGCTTCCTGCTCCCCTCATTCGTTACCTGCCAAGCAGGCTTGGGGAGGGTCCGGCTGTCAGCCACCCAGATCTTCCCAACCCTCCTCAGCTGCCAGGTCCAGGCAACCACTTCCCATGCCTCTTAAAAACGCTTGGCTACTGTAATAAGAAATACCTTTACCCCCTCAAAGAGGTGATGAAGCTTAAGACAGGGGGATCAACTCTAACCTGACATTGGTTAGGTCCTAAGACACCAAGAAGGTCTGTGCAAGATAAAAAGCTGTAGAAGCATTTATCGGTCCCAAATCCGTTTCTCTGCAAGGGTATCCAGACCACTAGACCCCAGTAAGTGGTTTTCTGCTCTCCATCCAGAGGAGAGGCTTGGTTCCTTCTCAGACACCCCCCATCACCTACACTGTCTGAAAAGCTGCATCCAGTGTGAGCTCTGACATCGATTTCCCACAAACCATGTGGAAACCAATGCTTGAAAGAGGTTTTCAGTGTATAAATGACCGTGGTTTTGGTGAAGCAGAGCTGGGGTGCCCCTGTTAAGTTCATGCAGTTGAAAGGGATGAAGAGTTCCAGCATCACTGAGCTGGAAGAAGAACACCCCTGGAAAAAAAGTCACCTACTCCAAAATCAGAGCATTATCTGCCCGAGATAGCTCCCTAGCTTTAACTTCACACCACACACAAAACTTGATTAGTACCTTAATGCTGACGTTCAGTCTCTTCTGGACAGAAGGGGAGCAGAGCTGCCCAGGCAGGGCTGCGACTCTGGCTGAACACACAGTCACCAGTGGGACCGGCACTGTGCCTGGCAAAGGCACCTTTCAGAGATCCACTTGGAAGACGGTTCAGGTCTCTTCTCCAAGCACCAGAGATGCCAACAGGGTTCTGGGGAATGCATCTGGTCAGCCCGACCAGAAAAAATGAGAGCTCTCGAAACAGACAGTCCTGTGAATCCAGCACTCACATATGCGCAGGCACACAAGGAATAACTGTAAGGTCACGGCTGTTTTTTCTCCCATCCACTTATCAGTGCTTGCACTGGAGAGAACAAACACTGGGTGTTCTCTCCCATTAACCCCTTCCCCCCATCTCCAAAATGGAGAAGCAGAAAAGCGCTGCTGCTCCGAGCATCAGTCCTAACACTCCTGATCACGAACCCGACAAAAAGCTGCAGAGAAAGTACAAAGCACATTAAAGGTGCTTGATTGCTGTTCCCATGAAGCAGCTGGTGTGACCCAGCTCTCTGCCTCACATCCTTTAATCACCAGTAAGCCTGAAATGACACTGCTGGAAGTCTCCAGCCTTCCAGGAGACCAACCCTACATGAGCCTGGGCCCAATGATCACAGTCACCCTCCCCAAATTGTTCTTTAAGCTACTGGATACTGAACAGGCAGCAAAATTTCAGGCATGATCAAGCAAAATTAACATGTCTCAGAGACTCTTGTTGAAGTACAGGCATCGTTTTGGTGAGGCTCAGAAGCCAACTGGACCCCACACTGTGGAAACCAATACAGGAAAGGGTTTCCCTCAGACAGGGTTATCACATGCTGCTCTGCAACATGCTTTTCTGTGTGCACATCAAGGGCAAGCAGCCTCAGACACCACAGCGAAGCTTTGCCTAAGGACAGCTCAATAAGGAGCAAGACAGATCCTTCTCCCTGCAGAGGAAATCTACCAAAAATTAACCAGAAAACCAGCCTCTCCATGAAAGAGGATCCCCCCTACCTCCCCAAGAGCACCAGTATCATGGTCATGCCCCATAACATCAGGCAGGGATGCCATAAACCCCTGTGAAAACCACAGGAACTGAAAATTGCAAGGCTCTCTCCACCTTAGGGCTGCAGGCAGAGGGCCAAGCAGGGGGTCTGTAGGATACACAAGGCAGCACAGTGAAGACAACATAATTAAATCTCTTAACTGAATCAGAAATCATCAGACTCACAGTCTGAGATGCTCCCCCCCTCCGGTCCAGGCTATCTGCTTGGTTTTAATCAAACACACAGCTTCTCCAATCACCCTCCAAACTCCATTCTTGCTTGGTTCCACTTCTCTGCTGTTAATTAGATGAACTCAGATTCCAGCTCCAACTGAAGTTAAGAGGGTTGTCTGCCTGTAATGTGCCATGTCTCCTCCAAATCATCTTCACAGTTGTACTTACAGGTTTAATTTTACATTTTAAAAGGGTGGGTCACTTACAGCAAATTCCTCCCTGCACAGCATGCAAATGTCACATCTGTAATTCTCGGATTAAAAAAAAAAGGGGGGGAGCTAGAAGAGTTCATCTGAGATTGGGAAGCCACAAAGAAATCAGTCCCCCTCTCGTTCAGCTCAGTGCAAGACCCTCCGCAGCGACAGAGGATTTCTGAGCTCTCAGAAGATGCATTACATCATATTAGGTATTCCCCTGAGCTCTCAAGGTTTAGCTGGGAGTTGGGAAATGAAATTTAATATGATTACAGCCAGCAAAGTCTCATGCTTTGTCATCTGAGCACATGGTGGAGAACACCTCCGTGATTCGCTTTTCTGTCTCGTTGGGTGGGATCTCGTGCACAAATATCCTATTGCTTCTATTTCAGTCAGAGTAAAACCCCCTAACAACATTTTTGGGATGCATTTCTCCACATTTCAGCATCTGCTGGTACAGTCACATAATTTCCCAGCACCATGCATACTGGGGTCGTTCTTTACACTTAATTCTTTCCTCTGCTTTTCCTTTTACTTGCCCCCTTGCACTGCCTTGTAGCTGACTTGCCAACATGAGCCCATCTGGAGGTACACAGG
Source organism: Dromas ardeola (assembly GCA_013398915.1). Classification (NCBI taxonomy): domain Eukaryota; kingdom Metazoa; phylum Chordata; class Aves; order Charadriiformes; family Dromadidae; genus Dromas; species Dromas ardeola. The sequence goes on along the minus strand of VYZM01017800.1, from coordinate 440,764 downwards.
TAGGGTGAAGTGCTCACTCCTTTTACTATCTTTTTTTGTGCTAAATGAAGCCAAGAGCATTGCTATTTTTCATTATGGTCTTTATTTTCAGTAGGTTTGTTCTGTGAGGCCGGGAAACTCGACATAAACAGACATTGTTCCTGAGCTACGCTGACTTTGAGACTATTTAGAAGGGCTACATTAAAGGTATAAAACTATCATAGTGAGAATCCTAAGTGTCTTGCAGGAATAAACTCAGTGCTTCTCTTGCAACATTTAATACAAAAAAAAAAAAAAAAAAAGGAAGATCTGACCTTGGAGAATCTGAAGAAATTAATTTCCTGTAGTTTGAAGTGAATGCTGGCTTATCAAACATTTGAATGTTGCTTATAAACCATAAGCTCTCACTTCCATCACTAGCTTCATCATCTTGTAAGTGCGCAAACCAGATAGTTTGGTAACTAACATTTGGTAAATTAATAATCACTCATTCACACCACTGGCCAGAAGCTTTCAAAAGCACAGTTATAAAGGGGAAAAAAAAAAAAGAGTAGAGTAAGTTTAGTGTGAAGGCTGAATATATATTACAAATAATCTGCTCTGAGATAGTGCTAAGTATTTAGCAACGTACCCACCTTCTGGCAGCACCTCCGAGTTACCAGGCAGGTAAGACACCAATCTCCCCACACACCTTTTCTCTTACTTTCCCATCAACAAAACTCTACTAGTCTTTCCCCATTTTTGTGGCTTTTCCAATTTCATACTTGTTTCCCCACATACTCAGTCAGGAAAAACTCACCTCTTTTGCTAGTGTTTCAGACTTCTTAAAATCTAACTTATCTAGCCCTGAAATCTCTCAGTTCTTTCCACACAGGCATCCGGCAGGCAAGTTGAAGAAGTCAAATGACTACCAGGAAAGGAGAAGCAAGAGATAAGCAGCCCCCTGTGCCCTCCCTCTTGCCGGCGGATCCCTTCCAGCGCGGCCATGCCCTGCAGACTGCAGAGTCACTGCAGGAGCGCGGCACACGCCGCCGCTCAGCTGGAAAAACGTGCTCGGCGGTGTGCTGGTGTGCTCGGGACCGGCTCTGCTTCCTCCCACCGCCCCCCCAGCCGGCGGGGCTGCACCCCCAGACCTGGGCTGGGAAGAGCGGAGCGGCACTGGACTCCCACAGCACCTCCGGCTGCACCAGCGCCCTGCGGGAAGGACACACAGCACATTTCCGACCCCCCGCCCAGCTTCCCAGTCACGGTTTAACTCTGCCTCGTGTGTCAAGGACACGTGAGGTTCACAAGCCCCATCCGAGCTCCCGTGTCTCTCCGTTGCCCCCCTGGCTATCACTGTCACCAAGGGATCTCTGCAGAGCCTGCCAGAGACCAAGTAACGCTGTGGAGCGCCAGAGATGCTTCTCCTCCACCACCTTCCTCACGGGGCAGGGATGTCTCTGCTGGGCCCCACCAGAGATGCTTCTCCTCCACCACCTTCCTCATGGGGCAGGGATGTCTCTGCTGGGTCCCACCAGAGATGCTTCTCCTCCACCACCTTCCTCATGGGGCAGGGATGTCTCTGCTGGGTCCCACCAGAGATGCTTCTCCTCCACCACCTTCCTCATGGGGCAGGGATGCTTCTCCTGGGCCCCCACCAGAGGCCAGGGCCGCTTTGGGGAGCAAGTCAGGAGTGAAGAGAGGCACCTGCGGGCATGTGGCCAGGTCACGGGCCAGCTCTGCCTGCTAAAGCAGCAGGTCACAGACCTGTTTGCCGCCACTTCAAGGGGTGCCCAGCAGGAAGGGAACGTGGCTCCCCAGGAGCGCAGGTCGGAGCAAGCTGTGCCCACCAGCACATTGTGCGTGCCATGCACGCTCTGGAGGGAACTGGCCTGCCATTTTCTGGATCAAGTCTGTGTCACCTCTGAGTGCCACCAGAAGCAGACTGAGCAGCATTGATAGACCTCAGTCACACCAACAGCCACCTCCACTGGTCACTTCTAAAGCAAACGGCAGCTTCCACCTGACCCATCATACCAGGGCATCCAACCCAGCCAGGGCCACCATGGCCCACCTCCCACACACTGTCAGCCCCAAGCTATCCGCAGCAGAGATCTCTAACAATCCTTCCAACTTGTGACCACGTAAAGGGACAGGATGAGTCAAAACCAAGAAAGCAAAAATAAAATCACAACCACCGCAGAGCACTGAAGCCCGCTGCGCGTTCCCGTACAGCGCTGAAACACACAAAGTGTAGAGGCAAGCTGCTGCTCCTAAGTCAGCTTTGCTCCAGAAGGACACTGAAGGTAAACCACTGATAATGCAGCTATTAGATCAGCCAGTTCACAGCCCTTCCTCCCTTCTCCTTGCATGTCACAGCAGAATATCGCCCAGCACACATAGCTTTAATGCTGCGGAAAGAGCTCTTGATCCAGGCAAAACCCAAAGCGGGTGTCACACCGAAGCCGGGCCAGACGACTTCCTAAAGATGGCTCCTGCAGCTCAGCTGGCACCGGCAGACCGGTGCAACACTGAAAACAGCAGAGCCACAACACATCACACACCAGTTTGCTCAGAAAAGGCAATCAATCCACCCAGGCCTGCCCACAGAAGCCCCCCGAACTGCAGCACAAACACACGCTCTGACAGAGGAAAGTTCAGTTAGGAGGATCTTCTGGGAACCTGCAATTACAGGATGAGCCTTTGTTTAGAAACATGTTGACACTTGACTTGACCACCGTTTCCACAACCCTTCCCAAAAAAAAAGTCTATCTTGCGCAGTATTAGAATTGCCATCAGCAAACCTATTTTCACCAAATGCCTCGTGCCAGTTTTTACTCCACAGCTGCGGGACCTTCACATGCGCACCCACCTCCCTTTTCAGCCAAGCAATTCAGACCGACCCTGACCCAGGACTTTCCCCATAAAGAAGTCTGGTAATTGATTTATTCAAGGCCAAACTCAGTTCCCATTTGTTCTGGTCACCAATTACCGTTGCCTAAATACACCAGTAGCTGCTTTAAGTTCTCACAGCACTGCGTTAACTTCTTCGAAGCCTCTCTTTTACCTCTCCTTTGACCAGCTCAAGTCATGCAGCTGTCATCATTTGCTCCTAGATGTTCAGATTAGCCAGTTATTTCAATACAAGGAGAAAAGTCTCTCAGACTCCACTCAGAGATCACTAACAAGGACCTGAACCTGCAGAATGAGTTTGGAACTGAAGCCTGGTCTCAAGCAAAGAAAGGGACAATGCAGAGCTGGCCATGCCAGAGACCACACATCCACACAGAGCACCCAGAGCTTTACCCAACCCCAGGAGATGACTTCTTGCCCATGCAAAGCTCTACCTAGACGGCATAACCATCATGAGAGCACCCAGCAGGTATCACCGAGGTTGCACCACCTCTTTCCCGGAGCTCCCTGCATGCACAGCAAGTCAGGGATTTGACAGAGCCAGCAGCGTGGAGGCTTCAGCCCTTGGTAGGAAGTCAGCAAAGGTTCCAATGCCAAAACGACCAGAGGATGAATAACATTTTAAAGACCATAATGTAAATGCATATCATGGCTGGGAATGAACAAAGCTCACCACTCCCAACCGGACTTACGCTAAGAGCAGATCAAAAAGCCTTTCTAGCTTTCCTATCGGCTATTTGCCAGATCTACAGCGAGGCCACCATATCTCCATTTACTTGGTTACTGAGATGGGAGCCGAGCTCCTCTGAGAGGTGCACCACCATAAAGGACACCACAGTCCTCTGGCAGTATTCAAGTGCATTTAAGTTTTCATTAAGATGACTGGTTTTTTTTAAATCCTTGTTGTTTGCAGCTGTAGTAACTGTAAGGATTAAAACATTCAACCTGGTCCAGACAGCATGGCTTTCTACTAAAATGCCCATTCCTTATTTAGCCAAACGAGCACTACCACTGAGGTGGTGTCAGAGATTCATTACAAAGTAGTTTCAAGCATGCAAAGAGCAACCTAACTCTACCCAAGTCGGCATTTGGCGTTCCCCTAAGGATAATTTCACACTATTCGAGCACAGCGAAAGGATCAGGTGTGATAATTTGGAAGGGAGAGCACAGCATTGCAGCCCCAGTGCCCCCATTCCCAGCCCTGCTTTTCGCACTTGATTTGTCCTTCTGCTGCCCAACCTTGCGACTCCAGATGCAATCCTGGCGGAAACCCTCACGGCCCCACAGGCAATAAACAGCTTAAAAGAAGAGTTGTGAGGGTAAGGAGGTGGTCGGTGAGAATCCTCCAGCGATGACTCGGACCTGGCAATCTGGAACCGGAGGTCGCAGCAGCAGCAAGCATCGAAGCCCAGCAAGCAGGGCCAGTGAGTCAGCTCTCAGGAGCTGCGCCGCATTCCCCAGCCTTCCCGAAACAAACAGTGCAGAACAGGGCAAAGGTCCAGCACAAAGCTGAAGGGCAAAGGTATGTGGGGGAGGGAAAACACCAAACTTCACTTTTTTTAATTTTTTTTTTGGAGCAGCGAGTTCCAATTACCCTCATCCTCCCCAACAAGATGGGAAGAGTTACTCAAACGTGAGTTGCGGGATCAGAACAAACAGTATTTCAGAGAGGAAACTTGGGGCGGTCAGGGAGAGCGGGGGGGAGGATTCCTGCTGCGATAGCAGCTCTGTTGCAACAAACAGCCAGGAGAGCTCCACAATTACATGCCACGACAGAGCGAGAATTGCCCAACAACACTTTGGAAATAGGTGTGTGCAGCACCGCCGAGCTGGATACCCAAGCAGGCAGATGCGCGCGCCTACTCTGAACGCAAAGAAGTGCCAAAAGTAAAAAAAGCTTCCCATACATCTTATCTCCTTTACTGGAGGCTGGTTTCAAGGAAAGCCCTATGGGGAGTTAGTCAGCGAGGGGTGGGAAACTAATGAATCTTCCCCTGCCTTCTCCTCAGTACCAGTAGCCAACCCAGGCTCTGCTCTGGCATAAAGCTCCACGCGCCCTCTCTGAACAATAGTCACCTAACCTCTGCTGCTTGCTGCTAGCAACTAAGGTGTGCCTTCTGGAAAGTACTGCTTATCCGCCCAGTACGTTTGCCAAACGGCAAGCAAGACACTCTACTGAAGAAATTAAAACACCTCCTGCATCTCCACTAGGAAATACGCCGCTTTCTCCCAGCTGAGCGCTTGCAATGAGAATGAAAACCAGCATAAAAGTTAGCGCAGGCAAAGCTTGGCAATTGCAGTGCCAGCCATTAAGACCTGCGTGCTCCTACTTCCAAGGTGTAAATGGCTTTAAAAATTAAGAAGTGCCAAGTGCCTTGATGCAACGTTTCTTGAAATAAATCCAGCAGGTTTTCAAAACGGGGTGCTGTTAACACCTGTCTGCACCAATGCTTGCATCAGCACCAGCCCTGGTGCAGGGCACAGCGGAGGAGTACAACATGTTCCAGAAGGTCGAGCTGTCTTAACTGCGAGCCACACTTCTCCTCTATAGAAGAATTTGAGAAAATACTTTGAATTTGGTTTATAGCCAAAAGGGCAAAGCTGGTTTTGCCAGAAAATGTTTCCTTCGCTACTGCAGACACACACACTACCATCGTGCCTTCACCAGTCAGGCTGCTGGCTGCATTTATTTACATGATAAGAAGAGAACATACAATAACGAGGGCACTGTCACTCGGACCTCATTACTAGATCATTAGAGAGTAAAAATGAAGGATCATGACCAGCTCTGCCAGCGTCCCTCACCAGCAGCAAGCAGTGTCAAGTACAAACCCTGCCACATAGGACAGGACCGTGTGTTATCTCAGGACTCAAAGGATCCACTCAGCTCTTGTACACTGGCTCTGAAATGCACACGCATAGAAAGGTAACACAGATCTTGCCAAGGCACCAGGGAAGATTTTCTGGTGTGCCACTCCAGCTGAGCCTCCGCCGCTGCTTACAGCATCAGCGGTATCGCTGTTGTCTAACTCGATGTAATGGTTGCTCCACTTACTGCCACGGCATTGTGCTTTTGGGAGGAGGGGTTAAGAAGCGAGAAGAGGCTTTGCTTCAGTAGTCCTCCTTCCTGAAAAAGCAGAAACATTTACTCAAACACACTATCACAAACCTCACTGCCAACCTGGAGCGTAAAAATGCTGCAGCAGTTAGCCAAGAAACCAACTTCTGAAGATAAATCCTAATCCATCAAACAAGGACACTGTTCTTCAGTCCCTACAACCAGAGGTGGATTTGTTAAGATCTCCCCTTATCCATATTCTGACAAAGACAGCAAAGATCTTGAAGGCGGCTCTGTTTTCTCTGGGCCAGAGCTCAAAGCCTTTACATTTATAAGCAACAATTCCAACACAAACCATTACAGAATGGGTGAACACCTAAGGAGTAGGTCTCGTCCATTAAATCTGCTCCACGGGTCTATAATTAATATAATCATTATAAAAAATTAGGGCTTTCAAAGCCTGTAAAACAAGTCACAGAGGGATCCCTTTATCTTTACAGGGCTGTCCTTACTAGGTTCCTTGGTCTCCTCACTACCTCTGGCAGGATGAGGGCTGGAAACATTTAGTATCTCCGGCACACAAGCACCGCCCTGGGAATACCGCTGGATCCTGAGCCGTGGTTTTCTAAGCTCTGCTGAAAACCCAAAAACATCCAGCGGTGCCTTTCCAGAGTTTAAAAGCTCTCAATCCGCTTCAAGTGTCCAAAGGAGTCACTTCCCTTAGACAAGCCCCCTGGAGGTCACTGCAACATGACAACTCACCTCACCAGCACCATCTTTCACAAAAAACTCATGCTCCATACCTTTTTTTTTTGTAAGCATCCACCAAAAGCAATCCTCCACCCAAAGCAGCGAAGAGACGACAGGAGCCTGCAAACTCTACAAGAAGGTGCTTGGGCAAAGGGCCGCCAGGCAAGGTCAGCTGCCAGCCTGCCTCTCGTGGGAGTTCGCCAGCCGTGTTTATTTTACACGTTTTCTTTTCTGGTAACGAACAGGCAGCAAAAGAAACAGTGCCCCAAGAGAGGAGAGCCAAGCGGCAGCGTCTGGGGCACTGCAGGAACCGGTCACTGCTGCCAAGCATCCCAAAACGCACCGCTAACCAATTCCATTATTTAAACACCTTTGGGAATACCGGGACAATGGTGCCGAGCCCGAGAAAATTCTGAGTGTTGCAGCATTACTCCCTTACCCTACCATAGGGTGGCCGTGCTACTGACATGCTCTCTCCCTCAAAAAAATCATCTCGGGAGTTACAAGGGCCCCCTCCTTGTGTGGGGCAGACTGCCTTGCCTCTGCTTACCCACCTTTGCAACGGGCCTGGTAACGCATCTGGACACGCCTTAGATGTGAGCCTGAAACAGGAACGTTCAGTCTTGTGGTTTTGTATCTTTTGGTTTATTTCTAGGGACTGTTACCCCAGAAGGCAGTGCAATGGAGTGCAGCTTTCACACAAAGGAGCGATGTGACCGGTTTTATGTCATACCACAAGAGGCAAATGCAGACAGCAACGCTGCCCTGGATTTCGTTAAGTTTTGCTTATGTTGGTGCGTACAACAACAAACCACCAAACAATTGGAACATGGACTTTTACCTGGCACAATTAACTTCACCCCTATGCTCCCCATTAAGATGACAGCTTTCCATGTGGAAATTGCAGAGCTGCCATCTTCCAAAGATCAATACTTCTGACGAATCACCACACTAGGCTGTAACACTTCTTGCAAAACACTAGCACAGACAGTAACAGGGAATCTGATGTCACATATGGCAGCGCGATTTTGGAGTTAACAGAGGGCAGGCCGGAAAAAAATTAAGAGTCTTTCCCAAACAAGATGCCTAGTGCAAACTTCTGTGTTTTCCTCTTTGCACCGATTCACTGGAACCCGGTGGGAGCGACGCCCTCCAGGCAGAAGCAGGACCCATCCCAACTCCCGAGGAAATGGTGCTCTGCGATTTCAGCCTTTGCTGACGGCAGCAGCGGGTCACAGACGCGATTTGGACAAGCGTCGCCCCGTCCCCTCTCCTTCCCCACGCGAATCCCCTTTTTGGGGGGACACACAC
>VYZM01017800.1:410769-431312 GCA_013398915.1 Dromas ardeola | reverse complement strand
CCCGGTGCGTTCCGCACCGGGCAGCCCCGGTGCCCCCGAGCCGGCGAGCGCGGAGGTGTGAACCAGGGACCTTCGACCGGGATGCGGGTGGTTTTGTCCCCAGGGGGAAGGCGCGTGTCCCCAGGGAATAACCCTGTCCCAGGGACACCCCCCCCGACTCTGTCTTGAGCCCGGCAAACCCCACCGACCTTCGTCTGAGGAGGTTCATATTTACATATTTGATCGGTCCCCAGCTGATGGGGGTGTCGCTCGCTCGTCATCGTCACTAACGATTTTTGTCCCCTAATTCTTTCGGCCAGCAAGGCAGAGGGTCCAAACCCCGTGTGTAAGTGCACACAAACTACACACATTTACACGCAGCCTGCACCGCCGACACCATTTGCCACGACCCGTCTAATTCACATTGGCCCTTAGTCGGTGCCCTTTTTATTCATCACAAGCCTCTCCTGGCCTTTTCCGTAGCAGGGAGCACGCCGCCCCACTTCTCCCCAGAAAGGTCCATCTGGAAGCCCCGGTGTGTCCCGCAGCCCCGGTGAGACATCTGTGCAAATCCCGCCGGAGACCCGGCAGCGTGACACGGCACTGAAGACGTAGCTTCCAGCCGATGGTGCGCAGAGAAGGATGAAAAGCTGATTTCACAGCGGAGCTGTTAGAAGGAAAGAAGAGGGTGAGAGACAAACACAAGCTCGGCACTCCGTTTGGAAGGGCAACTGCGTCAAGGGTCTGGCAGCAGAGTCTCAGGCTGTCAGGGATGTTCCACTGAGACCATCCCGCTCCCTGCGTCCCTTGGTACCCAGCCTTTTGGCTCAGAGAGCACCCTCGTGTGCCACAGCCTCGGGGGTCGCCAGTGTGTGCCACATCCCAAATACATTTAAGAATCTGGCTGGTAAAATTCCAAAAGGAAGTTTATATAAAACTCCAGAAGATCCGGCTGCTGGCCTGGCTCAATGTCCCGAGGGGACGTCCTGACACCTGAGGTGTAATAAGACTGTACTCCAGCCCCCTGATTGCCGGGGGTTCACTGTGCTCCTCACACCACTCGGGGGCCACACAACTCTCATGGGTTTGGGCCACCGTCCCTGCTGGGACACCAAGGTGTGGGCACCTTTACCCTCTCTAGAAGCGGGTCTTTGGGTGGGGAGTGCAGCCCATCGCTGGCTGAGGAAGGTGGCTGCAAGCCGGGGACATGCAGCCCAGCAGGGTCCCTGTCCCGTGCCCCAGCCGGGGCGCAGCGTTCCTGCCGCTGGGTCCCCTGGGGACGCTGCTCTGCCTGCCACGTGAGCGGGAAGGAGCCCGTGGTGGCTGAGAGCCAAACCGGCTCCCGAGCTGCCGGGCAGGAGGGAGCCAGGGGAGTCTCACCCTCCACGCTCCCTCGGTGGCCAGCTGGGCCAAGCCTCGGCAGAGTTTTAAATGTTAGAAAATAAATGCATGGGCCAGAGGGGGAAAAAGGGAAGTGTCTGTGGAACCTTTCTGCATCAGCCACGGGGTAAATCTCCTTGGCTGCTCAGCTCTCAAACACCCGTCCTTCACATGAAGGGAAGCTGAGCGTGAACCATCTCCAGATGGTGCAAACACGCTGGCCGTGTCTAGCAACCTCCACATGTCCCACTCCTCCCTCGGTGTCCTCACCTCTGCTGGACCAAGCTTTTCCTGCTTTGCCCAGCATCTGCAGCACTGGAATATTCTCCTCCTCGGCTCCAGGGACTTGCTGAGAAGTAGCCAAGAAGTCACCACATTTCTGCAGCACAATTCACCGGGAAGCAATCCAGCTCTGCTTTCCCCAGATTCAATGAAAGCACCTAACCGTCATCCCCAGGCCTGCTTCTCTGTCTCATCCTTCACCCCAGACGTGTCCCTGTGCCTGCCCTGGCCACACCGAGCAGCTCTGGGTGCTGCCTCCCAGCCCTGTGCCAGCCCGGCAGGCTCCGAGGAAGCAATCTCCGGGAAAACTCCTCTGCCGGCACCAGCAGCCACCCAGCAGTGATTTGGGCAGGAGCTCCCCACCTCCCTTGCTCCATGTACAACAGTTTATTTATTTAATACGTGGCTTGCCTATTTATCGCAGATGCCTGGCTGCTTTGACGCTGGCCTAGAGGTTTAAGGATGCTTTAATGGTGGCTGTTAACGTCTTTGAGAACCTCTGAGTCTCTCCTGGCCCTGAATATCCCCAGTTTCGTTTCTGCCAGGCTGGTGACCTCACCTGGGGTCCTGACCCTCCTTTGGGGGCCTGGAGCAAGGGGTGTGCGTTGGGGCAAGCACAACGCAGCCGAGGTGACCCCTTAGCACCACCCTCCTCTTTGGGTGGTAGCTCAGCCCCTTTCTCGGGTTCCACTTGCCTAATTTTGTCTCTGTTCACGTGAGCACCATGTTGTGGCCCGAGGGGAGCAGTCTGAGCCCTTCCCCTTCAGCCCAATTCATTTTCCCCCCTGGTCCTCACAAAGCCCAGGGGAAGGATGCTACCAAGCAGGGTGGCTGATGATTTACGCAGAGCTACCGATACATTTTACCTTTTCGCTAATGCACTTTAAACAAACACCTTCATGATAAGAGTTTCTGAACTGCTTGGCACTTAAGGAGGTATCAATACCCTCGGGGTATGTGTGGCCAAACCTGGAGCATTTTTCTCCTGAGCGAGCTGTGTTTGTAAATAACTAACACTAAAAAAAGGGGGAAAAAAAAAAGTAACATCTTTTCCCCCCTTATTCCCTCCAGCAGCAACATGAAAACCAGAGCTAAGCCCGGACAGACAATTCAGGTCTTAAAATGACCGCAGCTACATCAGCAAGTAGCAGAGGGACTGGGGACAGATGCTGGGGACAGGGGATCACCGTCACCTGTGTTTCCTCAGGTTTTACGTTTGCTCTACCCTGGTCCCGAGGACCAAATGCCCATCAGCGGCTGCAGCACACTCTTGGTCACATCTCTGTTCCCTGCATCTGCGGGCTGCGCTGCCCTTGTGGTCAGCTTGGACCAGCAGTGCACTTCCAAAGGGAATCTTCTCCTCCTTCCCCAGCACCTCCCGACCAGCTCGCTCACTGCCAGCCAGCGCCGGTGACACAGTTCTCAGGTGAGGTGAGTTGATGCAAGCCCAAGCTTTACACGTAGATGGCAAAATATTAAGGCTCAGGCACCTTTAACGCTTTGCAAGAGAAAGGGGATTTTGCCAAGAAAAGCCCAGATTTCCTATCCTGAGTCATATGCTTTGACTTATCTTTGTAGTCGTTACTGGTCTGTGAATCCTGACAGGCAGGAATGCCGACAGGGACGACGCGCTCAAGGTTGGGCAAATTTTCCTGCCGCAGCCCCGCAGTGCCACCCTCCAGCAAACCCAGTGGGGTGTCCTCATCCTGCTCCCGAGGGACTTGCGAGGGCAGCGCGACCGACCAAACTGCAGGGCTGCCTCTGGCATTCACTGGGCTGATGCTTTTCAAAGGCCGCCTAGAAGAGAAACGTCAGAGGGTGGCACGCTGGCGCAGAGCCATTCCCAGATCCTAAGATTGAACTGGGCATTTTCAGTTTCAGAAAACCTGACAGTTTGCCTGCCAGCGAGCCCCTGTCACCCTGCCATGGCAGGTGCCTCCCAACCCCAGTGCCACCAATAGGTGCCTCCCACCTATTAGTGGCACGTTGTGGCCATCACACAGGATTTGAGTATTTTAAAAGTGACACCCCAAAGCTTTTATTCTGCTACTCCAAGTACTGTCATTTCAACCCGCTTTAGCTCAGAACCAGAAGAAAGCGCCTATTCCTGCAGGTTTCTGCTGGAGAGACCTCCTGCAACATCTCCTTCCTTAACCCAGCATTTCACCTCTCCTTGCTCCAGATTTTTAACCCCAGAGCTCGTGCCCCTGCTCTGGGGAGAGGGGCCATGTACAAAAGCATGACACACAGCCAGAGCAGCTTCTCCTGCCACAGCAAGAGGATGCGAATACTCTGAGGGCTCACGGACAGTCCCGTAGGCTTTTTGTATCTGCAGCTGTGTGATCCGGAGAGGTGGAAGATACTCCCTCGCTCTGAGATAAATGCGCTTGGACCCTTCTAGCAAAACACATGAACGATCAGCATGAAGAGTGAATGCATTCACACTAATAAGTAATTTTCAACCTGGGTAATAAAACAACAGACACTGACGAGTTCCATTACATCCCCATTAAAAAGTGCTTTCCCTTAGCAGGACTCCGTGGCCCAGGGGCTTGGGCTCGGTGGTTTGGTCTTGAGCCCAGCCAAAGGCCCCCTGCTGCCCAGGGCGCTCACCCAGTGCCTGGGCTAGAAACCGGCTCCCATCAGCTCTGCCGAACTGCTGGCCCCTCGCCGCTTCCACCCATCTCCTGCCCACTGGGAAGTGGTGCGGCAAATGTGTTTTTGTCGAGAGCGCGCCGCATGGATTTTCCTGGGATTAAGAAGTTAGACTTAAATGAGATTAAATACCCCACAATTAAAAATCCGAAGCCTGCTATGCAGTTTCTTTTGCATGTTTTTAATACATGGACTGGGGAGGAGGGGGGGGATAGCTAATGATACGTAACTGCTTTTATCATCACAAGTTTTTCATCCAAAAGCCACACTTCTTGTACAGCTCTCCCAAAGCCAATAAATATCCTTTACTGCTCGAGAAAAATTCTGAAAACACCCCCATTTCCTAGTTATTGATGACATTGGCTGTAAAAGGCAATACCTCCTCTAGACCAGAATTTTCCACCTAGTGTATTTTGCTGTAGATATATTAGCCCAAGGTTGCTTAACATGTCCCCTATGTCATTTCAGTTTCCAGGTGCTCGTGAAAACATGGCATACGTTGCCCACCAAGGCTGGTATTTTCTTCATTGGATTCTGTGCCAACCCTCTGCCATCAGAAATTTCAGCAAAATTATTTCAGACTCTTGCACAAAGAGGAATGAGGTATAAATGCTCCAGCATCCTTCTTCAAAACGCCCTAAGCTCTCTGTGCTTCAGATGAGATGTCCTGTATCCCTCCCAGGTCCCGACTGCCCACAGCAGCCCTGGAAGCCCCTGGCTCAGCCCAGCCAGGGATGTGCCATCCCCACAGAGAAACGAAGTGTGCCGGCAACGTGCTGCGAGTCCCGTGAGTCCGTGTTTCTCTGCCATCAGCACCCCACGCCAGAGCTGGCCGGGGACATACATCTTTTTGCCTTGTGCCTAATGTGCAGGGAGGCACCAGCCAGCAGCTGCTCCACAGAGCTCGATTAATTCAAGCGGTGGCAGCTTGTGCAGGTGCCCTAAAAGCTCCCAAAGACTCAAGGTGAGAATCAATAAGATTTACAGGTGGAATTGCTGGGATATTTTCCTCTAAGCACCTAAGGATAATTAACAGCCCAAAGGCTCGAAGTCAACCACCGAAGTTATGAAATACTAAATCAGAGGCAGCTCCCAGCAGCTTCGTTCACTCCCTTTGCAGGTTGTATGTTCATGATAAAACCATCATGCATGGCCGCAAATTCTCTCTTTTCCCAGGGGACTCCTGGTCCTTTCAGTGGCTGGCAGTTACTTAAATATTGTTTTACCCCTCTGCAGTCAAAGCAAAGCCCTGGGTTTTGCCATTCAAATCCTAGCCTGACCCACAGCACAATTACATCACTGCTGGGTGTTTCTCTGGTGGGCAGCACATTGGGATCTGTGCGCTGCATCGATATGTACGGATCTGATGGGTGCTCTTCCCCTCCTCAAATAGCTAGGGAACTGAGAAACAGTGAAAAGAAAAGTTAAAAGCTTCTTGTTGTTTTGTGTGCAAGAATTCAGACTTCTGTCCCCAACCTTTGAGGGCACCGGGCATCCTACCAGGGTGCTTTCCTTCCCACTTCTGCAGCCACATTGAATTTGGTGCCAGGTACAAGCACCCAGCGGCGCAGGCTCCGACGGGCATCATGGGGGTACCAGAGGAGGAGGAACTGGGCAGGAACCCCATCAAGAGCCATGGTGGTGGGGCTGAGCTTGTTGGACGGCTCTCACACATAGTTCTTGGGTGTGCTCCCATCACCCGCAGCAGAGGGTCTCCGCACACCCGCTCCCTGCCCAGCCCAGCCTGGCTGCCTGCCCCGAGCACCAGCCATCACACCACGGGTGGCAAAGGACCCTGGGAGGGGGTTCTCTGTCTTTCTGTGACCAAAAGATGCATCATGCACACAAACAAAGGGGCTGAAGCGAGGGCAGCTCCATGCCTGGCTCTGCCTGACACCCATGCGCGACTAAATGACTCCCCTTTAACTGCGGGGATGTGCTGCCTGGGGCCGTCCCGCTCCCCGAGCCATGAGGATCTTCCTCCACTGCACACGTTTCTGCTCCCATCCCTGCTCCCGTTGCAGGGAGGTTTCCACGCTGAGCTGGTTTTCCTGGCTTTCCTCCTCATGGTGTCACTTGGGGAGAGCTTCATCCTGCACAGATGCTCCTCCACCAGCCAGTCCCGCTCTCCCAGTGCACCCAGCACCCAGGGTGCAGGGGGGTCCATGGCTCCAGCCTGCTCTGAGCATCCCCTCCTCTCCACTTGTGCTCTGCAGCGAGCCGGGCTCTCTGGCTATAACTCCCACCCAGCCTCGACAGCTTTCTCTTTGCTTTTGCAAATATTTTGCTGGTGCAAAGGAAACATCAGCCTGCTGAATCGTGAGCTGAGCCACCTCCGCCTCCGAGCTGAAGGCCCACAAAGTGGGAGAGACGGTAAACTGGAAGCAGTGCAGTGCCAAAGCACAGAGCAGCACACACTGTTCTTGGTGCCACCAAGTCAAGCTGGGGACAGTCCCCTTAACCAGAACGCTGGCACTGCCACCCAGCCCGCCGCAGCCTCCCGATAACACCCTGTCAGCAGCTGATCAGCGAGTCAGAGGCAAAAGGGCTTCAGTAAAGTGCAGTGCCAGCACCCAGCCGTGGCCACCGTTGTACAAGCACGGTCCGTGGGACACAGGCGGGGGGATTAAGAGATCTGTGTCAGCAGCAGGCCTGTGTATACAAACACGACAGCTAAAAGGGCTCATGTTCATGCTTTGTCCCCAGGGAGGCCATCGGTGATAGGAATGAGTTGTGGAGGGGCGGACGTGCGGTGTCCATGCCACCCCTCCCTTTGGCCAGAGCAGCCAGCGGGGTGATAGGGCTGGGGACAGAGGAGATTGGCCTGGGCAAGGGGAACCCCCACACCTGCTCTCCTCCCAGTGGAGACCCGGACTGGGGATGTCAGATAATGCCGTAGTGTCTGGAAGGTTGTAGGGAGCTCTCTGGCTCCGTAGTGGTGCTCAGGAGTGCTGGAGAACCCCACCTGGTCCTGGGGACGGGAGCAATAGAAAGGAATTGCTCCATCAGTGGTTTTAAAAAGTCAGCCTGAAGCTGTTGGTGTAGGAAAGGCTCATTGAGATCAGCAGCTGCAAAGGCACCAACCAAAGCATCTCTAATTAACCCCAGAATATAGCATGTCTGCTTTCCCAAGACTATGGGATGCTCATGGACATGCTCCTGTATAGCATCCAGGAGGATCCTGAATCCACTGCCCACAGAGAGCCAGTGGACCAGGAATCCAGGCTGCAAGAGACTGTATTTTATGACTTTATTCTTTCCCTTGCCTCTTCTGCCCCTGTACTTCCCACCGCACTCCTGAGGTTCTTGACAGCCAAGACAGCAACGAGGGAAAAAGAGACCCACGCCAGGGACTTGATACATCCTCTGCCTCCAACGCCGTCAGTGGAAATTAATATGGGATGGGAAGTTTAATTGCAAGGCTGGGGATGCAGCGGCTATGTTCTGCATCGATCCATTCATTTTTACAATTATATCAAGCAATATTAATTACATCAAGCAAATGAAGAAGTCCTGACGATGTTAGTTGTTGGAGGTTGTTGCAGTGGTGATGACTACTGACCAGCTCCAGCCACGCTGGATGAAAGGCATCTCAGGCCAGAAATGCGGAATGTGCAGTTGTGTTTTGTTATATTTCGGCTGCCTGATTTCAGGGTGATACCAGAGCTTTCCCTCATCTGGTGAGGGACGGTGCTGCCCTGTAAGGGAGTCTGACCTCCTGCCAGGCGGGTTGTTAGACTTTGAATTTAAATCATGAGCAAAACAAATGCAACGTGAAGCTGTGTGCAGTCGGAGCCAGGATTTCTCGCCTGTGTTTCAGTCTGTTCGATTTTCATGCTTCTCAGCTACCCCGGCTTGTTCCTAAACACATTTTCATCCGACAGCAAGCAGGGCCAGGACTTCAGAGTGGAAACCACAGGAGCCACACAGGAGCTCATCTCTTTCAGAGAGAGACACCTTTCAGATCCTCTCCATTCCCAGAAAAAAGAAAAAAAACAGGGGGTAAAGCCCATATTGCCCCTCTCCACCCCTGCAAATTGCTTCTAAGCTCCTGCTCCCACAGCAAAATCTTGTCTGTGATTCAGTAGAGCCAGCACAATGTCAGCACAGAACCACCCCGAGGCAACGCTGAGGGCTTTTCAGCTCCCCAGAAACCCTTGGCAGCAATTTATGTCCTATGCCAAGACCGCCCCACAAAGTCTGCCGGGCAGGAGAGACCTCTTTACGCTTGATACAGGGTGGTTTTTTTCAGCTTGCTTCCAGTCTGCAGCCTTATCTTATTATTTTGTAATTCCTCTCCTAAACATGCCAAACCAAAGCTCGTGCCAAACCAAAACATCTCCACAGTTTATCCGAGCGGGGAGGAACACATGATGGTGGCCCGGAGCCTGTAGCAGGACGGCAGCCGGAGCCTGCAGAGCAGCCAGGGACGGTTAACGCTGGTGGGGCCACGAGAGCTCCCCAGTACGGTACGAGAGAAGGACAAAAGCCACATGAGAGGCTGCTTTTTCTTCTGCCTGGTGGGACGGGGCCACCAGAGAGGGGAAAATCCAGGGCAGTGTCAGTCCCTGCCCACACATCCCTCCCCTCCCGCGCCTGCCAGATCACCAGCTCCCCCGTTCCTCTTCCCAATGGATCCCAAGATGATTTTGGCCGACACGCTCCCTCCAGCAGCACGAGCCATCCTGCTCCACGTGGTACTGCAATTCCTGTGCGTGGTCATTTCTGCAGTTGCACTACCTTAGCTGTTAATTTAATAATTTACTTTAGTGACCCTCATTAAGGCACCTCTTGCCTTTCTGCACGTGGTGACAGCACATCACGATTGCCGATAATATTGGCGGAAGCCAGAGCATCGAGCTGCTGGTGCTCACGCTAACCACGGGGCACCCGACATGTCTTCTGCTTGATCTTCAAACACAGATAGATATCTCCTCCCAGGGCTCTCCAGCCTGTCTCCCCATGCTCCCCTGGGGACCAAACACTTTCATGTGGTCCCCATTCCAAGCAGGGGATCCAGTGACTGATTCAGGGGCCCCATCAGCTCTTTGGGGACTATTTGGGATGGCATCGTCCTTTCACAGGGCAGTGGAAGATGTTCATGTGGGGCTTCCCCCCAAGCGCTGCTGGTTTGGATGCTTTGTCTAGTGAAGCTGTTCTCCGTGCAACCCCTCTAGTGACCTACTTGGTTGTGTGATAATCCAAACACCAGGAAAACCCCCAGGGAAACCGCAGTGAGGTCAGATGCCCACATTTAAACATTTTCTAACACACTGCATAACCCTTTTCATCCCATCTTGAAGGTCTGCTGGCTGCTGGAGGGCAATCCTGCCCCTTCGTCCCACTCCCAGGGACAGGATATGGCTTGGAGACGGCTCCTGGGCTAGACCTGTCCCAGGAGCAGCTGCTGGTGTTCAAGGGATCACATCACGAGCAAGAGAGCAATCAGGATCTGTCCTTCCCTGGAAAAACCAGTTCCCCAGGTAGCGGCAAATGGCACTTTCCCTTGGGGAGAGGCCAGGGACCCTGTCCTGCTCGCATTGCTTTTCAGATAGGCAGGCTGCGAGTCGTGTGGTTCACATGAAGAGGGGAGATAGCACAGCCGTGCTCCAAGAGCATGGCCCTCGTGAGCAGCCAAACGGACTGAGTGAGCCAGCAGGGCTTTGCCCATGATAAAAGCTTCAGCACCCACGTGTGTAATCAGGAGAGGGCAGACCCAGCTCTTAACTGCATCTCTGGCGAGCCAGGCTGGGTGGGGTGACATAGCACTCGGGACCCCAGTGCCGGAGATAACTCAGCTCCCCAGGAGGCAGAGCTGGCAAGGGAGAGAGGGGCTGCCTGTGACAAGGAGAATTTCCCACCACAGTAGGTGCTGGTGCAGCCCAAGAAGTCGTGCAGCTGTGGTGGGCTTCCCTGCACAGCCGGTCCTTTGGGAGCTGGCAATGCCAGTGCTGGTGCTCCCTCCCTTGCTCCCGTAGGAGAAATCCCCCCCCCATCTCTTCCAGGGGTGCTTTCAGGGAGAGGAGAGCCAGGGAGTAAAAGAGAGAGAGTTGGAGGTGGCTCAGCACCGGGGACTGCAGATCCTGCACCGCCAGCATCCGCGGCTGGCCCCAACCACCTCCTCTGCTGCTCAGAGGCACTTGCAGGCTGACAGACCCACTAATTGCTTGCAGCAGCCTTCGTGTGCCCCTGTGGCCAGGCTCGGGCTTCTTAAAATCATACAGCACCAAAATGGACCCTGGACACAGCTTTGCAGCCCCAACCATGCCTCCAGGGACAGCTCAATCCCGTCCCCATGCCCACCCTCCTGGCAGGAGCTGCTCCACCAGCAACGTTGCTCTCTCCCTACTTTTTAATTTTTTTTTAACCAAGTGGGGTGTTAGAGGAGCCCGTCAGGCTGGAGAAGATGCTCCCAGAACCCTGCCCGAGGTAACAGTTTTTTCCCCCAATGTTTCTTTGAAGGTGGCACGGCCCCAAGCCTCCATCTGGCTGGTGGTGCAGCGCTGGGTGTTTGCCAGCCTCGACCTGTGACTCAACAAAATCACCCTCCCCTGTAAACAGGCACCCCAGAGTGTCCCGAGAAGGGGGGTGTCCTTGGCGCCCTCCTGGCATCGCGCTGGCGCCGGGTGCCAAGGGAGAGCTTCGGCTGCCTTGGCCAGCCGTGCACCCCTGTGGGCTCTGGCTGAGCTCCCAGCCATTGGGCAGGTGCCATGGAAAACCCACTGAAAACCTGTTTACAGCTCGCACAGCCTTGCAATTTGCTTTTTTTTTTTTTATTTTCTGAGAGAGTGTTGGGGGGGTTTCCTCCTCTCCCTGGCCCCCAGGGCTCTCTCTTGAGAGGGATCAGAAACCACCACTCGATGCTGTTGGAATTGCTTATCCTTCCTGGGAGGGATGAGACCCCAGGATGGGGCAGTGAGAGAGATGTTTGGACTGTCACCGTGCCTTATGGATCCCTGGCAAGACACGGTGGTGTCTTTGGGATGGCTGGGGACGGGGAGCAGCCCAGAGCCAGCTTGAATTTGCCAGTGCGCTTCCCCTTCCCCGCTGGGAGAGGAGCCAAGGCACGGTAGAGCTGGGGGAAAAGTCCCTCTCCCCGCAGGGAAAATCAGTTTGGAAGGAAATGCTGCTGCTGCTGCTTTCTTCTTCCAGGCTGGGCCCGGGAGAGCCCCAGGGGGCGGACGCAGCCCCAGCCCGGCTTTGCTGCCATCTGCCGCCCGGCCAACCCCGGGCCAGCGGCCACCAAACACCGCCCAGCGCCGAGGGATACCCAGAACACTGATTTTTCTCAGCTGGTGGATCTCCCTTTCACCTAAAAACAGTAAAACCAGCCCTTGCCGTCTTTCGAAAGGGAGGCGTTTGACCTGCGGGGACAAAGGTTTTGCTTGAAAAGCAGTTAGCCCGGGGTGGGGAAAGCTCTGCGGGCAGGCAGCTGCCTGCAGAAAGCCTCCTCCTGCCTGGCTTCGGCCCAGAAATAAATCTCAGGAACACGTTGGGACGTTTGCAAGGTGTCCTCAGAGCAGTACGGGTTGATACGCCCTGGCTCTGGCTGGAACTGCCAGCTAGTCCCCGAGATAGCATCTCAGCTCCCAGAGCCGGCACCCCACAGCAGCGGTGCCAGGCGAAACAGCCACTCTTTGATGGTTGAACTCGATGACCTGAAAGGTCCCTCCCAACCCAGACAATTCTATGATTCTTCTGCAAGAGCAATAGCCTTTTGTGTACATATAGATGCAAATAACTATAGATGCAATAAATTCATATAAAATCCCATTTTCAATGGGTTCCCAAAAGTGGCAATTTTTTGTTTCTGGGTCCTCTGCTCTCAGGACCAGTGAGAGCTGATTCCTTCCCCCATTTCTGCAAATCTCAGCTCCGCAGACACCCCAGCTGCCACCAACCCAAGCTACACCCCGGAGGGGTGGGCTGGCAGAACCCTAATGGTGAAAAAGCCCAGGGGTTTGGGTTGTTTTTTTTGTTTTTTGCAAATTTGGAGAGAATTTAAATGGAATAGTTCCTAAACTCTGCTGCTCCCTGCGGTGCCCTGTGATCTTCGGGGACGGGAGAGCCAAACCCCACCGAAGCTGTGAGAGCCCGACTGGGAGGACGCGCCGAGGGCTGGCAGGGCTGTGGGGCAGCATGGTTAAGTCATTCCATGGCACCCCTCATCCAGGGGTCCGTCTCTGAGCCCTGGTGCCCCTTTGGGTCCCGCTGTGCCGGGAGGTGAGTCCCAGGGATACCAAACATCCGCCTTTCCCACCAACAGCAGCCAGACCTGGAGGTTTCTGTTGTGGGATCCGTTGGCTTCCAGTCGTTTACGCCGAGTGTCCAGGGGGTGGCACATGTGGACTGTGGCCAGTGGCTCTGCTCGGGGCTTGGCCCAATCCAGCCCTCCTGGATGGGCCCCGTGGCTGGTCGCGGCTCACCTCCTGCCCAGGGATGCTGCTGGCCAGGTGATGGTCACCCATGGTCAGGGCCTTCCTGCAGCACAGGCAATATGTGCATCCCACATTGCTCCTTTGAGTTTTTCCTGCTGCAGATGAGCAAGGAGACAAGACAGAGCTGCAGACAGGCCGGGTTTACATGCTGGCCTTCAGCTCCCATCACTTATGGATCTGGCTGCTTTGCAGGCACCACTGATGGGGCAGCAGAGGCCTCCCCCGGGGTCCTGCCTGCCCGCTGTCAGCCAAGCAGGGATGTACATGCAGGATGCACTTGCTGGCAGCCTGCCTGCGCTGCCTGCACCCTGGTAGCCCCACACAATACTCTAGCTCCAGTGCTGGTCCTTTCTGTGACCAGCAAGGATGAGCTGCCAGGATGATGTACCAAGGGAGGTGAGGGATTCACCAGCTCTCCAGGGGTTTGGCCATCACCAAGCAGCTGCCTGAAAACGTGCCCAGCTGGCAGCTGCCAGAGCAGCAGCGCAAATCCCCAGTGCTGGGTTGGTTACTTCCCCCGTGGCTGCCATGCAGGTGTCTCCCTCTAAACTGGAAGTGGCTGTGGATTACAAGAGCTCAGCCTGGAACGTCCATGCCCAGCTGTCTCCCACGGGACAGCTCGTGGACAGGGCAGGGATAGCCACCTCGCCCCCTAAGGAAATTACAGCTGCAAAACCAGCTTCTTTCCCCATTAAAACTCCCTTGCGCTTTTCTCCAAATATCAAACTGCTATGCTTGTTCAGGGACCACTCACGTGCCAGATGGATGTTTTAGCTGCTCTTGGTTGTTGTGTTCAGCAAGGCACCAAGGCGTTAGCAGCGCGCACTCTTGTTGACACATCTGTTCAGCTCCCAGGGCCACCATCATTCTCCTCTGAAGTCGTGGTGGGGATAAAACTTCTTGGGGAATCTATGTGGCATGGTGCCATTTGCGGATGGTGGCACTGCCCAGGTGGCATTACATCACGCTGCCGTCAGCCTGCACTGTGAACCAGCACTGGGCTCTGGAGGGAATGGCCTGGGCTGGGGTGCAGGATGTGCACATTGGTCCAAAAGTAAAGGAGGAACTGTACAGATGGCAAGTTCATAGACACGCTGGATTGTGGGGTCAGTGCTGCAGGCTGCTGCCTCTCATGGTAACTGGGGAAAGCTTCAAAAGGATCATCAGCAATAGGCATTAGCCCATGGGATGGAAACAATATTTGGGGAAGCCACATACAGGGCCCAGGGTGGCCTCACAAGCCACCTCAGTTGCAGGGTAAGGGGATGTGGCAGTCTCCCTCCCAATCCCCCTCCAGGCTCCCCTTTAGGAGTCAAGGGCTGTGTGACAGGACTGTCCCCAAAGCCCATCCCCTCCAAGCTCCGTAGGACCCTGGTCCCACAACCATCCCTGACACCTCCTGCAGGGAGCTGGGTCACCCCACCTTGGGCTTCACCACCACGGCTTCTGCTCCAGTTTGCTCCTAAAAGTTGCTGCACCCCCAGGGAGGCACTGTGGTCCCAGGGCAGACCAGACCCCTGCACAGCACTGCGCTGCCCTGCACTGCATCCCATTGCTGCACTGTACTGCATTCCAGTACTGCCCTGCATCCCAGCGCTGCTCTGCATCCCAGCGCTGCATTCCCTGCACTGCATCCCCTGCACTGCATCCCCTGCCCTGCATCCCAGCGCTGCATTCCCTGCACTGCATCCCAGCTCTGCCCTGCATCCCAGCACTGCATTCCCTGCACTGCATCCCAGCACTGCATCCCAGCGCTGCCCTGCATCCTAGCGCTGCCCTGCATCCCAGCTCTGCCCTGCATCCCAGCGCTGCATTCCCTGCACTGCATCCCCTGCACTGCATCCCAGCGCTGCTCTGCATCCTAGCGCTGCCCTGCATCCCAGCGCTGCATTCCCTGCCCTGCATCCCAGCACTGCCCTGCATCCTAGCTCTGCCCTGCATCCCAGCGCTGCATTCCCTGCACTGCATCCCCCTGCGCCGCAGCCGGCGGTGCAGAGAGCAGCTCTCCCAGCCCACCGCTGCTGCTGTGTCTGCCTGTCAACAGATGGAGCCAACGACCCGCCTGGTCCCCGGGCCACCCTGCACCTGATCCCCGCAGCGGCGGGGCCAGGGAGGGCTCGGCGGGCAGCCGAGGGGCTGGAGCTGCCCGCGGGCGGGCGGGATGGGAAGTTTGGCAGTGGGAGCATCCCTGTCCGACACCCCGTCCCCAACCTGTCCCACAGCCGTGCGTGAAACATCCCGCCAGGTTCCCTTTGCGCAAAAAAGCAATGTTAAACGTACACCCAGCCCCGACGGGGTCTGGGGTGGGAGAACTCGGGAGAGCAGCCCAGAGGAGGGTGATGGGCGTCAGTGGGAGTCGCGAAGCATGGAGGATCCCGTGCCCGGGGGCTGCAGGAGCCAGATCTCAGGTCTCCTCCGTCTCAAAGGCTCGGGCTCCTCCGTGATTAACTGCTGGGCTGCGCTGCAGATTAGCCGTGGGACCGCTGCGTTTGATGTACGGGGCAGGAGGCCGGCGAGGGATTTTCCTCCCCTTCTGGGGTTAATCCTACCCTGCCTATCGCAGCCCTTTGATTGCAAAGCCCTGCAGATAAACCTCCTCAGTCACCAGCAGACAGCAGGCACCGACCAAAAGAATACGGGCAGGAGCGTGGGCTTGGGGAGATACAGGATTTGGGAGTTTTCCTGCAACAGCCGGTGGCTACGGAGCATGTGTGCCCCTTGCAGTCCCAAAGCCACCATCCAAAAAGGAAAGAGGGTGCTTTTCTTTTTACTAATCTTGATTGATTATTTCTTCTTATTTAACCTAACTTTGCCTGAAAAGAGCCATTGAAACACCAGACGAGCACCATTCCCCAGCCTCTCTGAATGAAACGTTTCCAAAGTCGTAGAGCTTCAGCAAATCACTAACACACCCGTGAACATGCGGTTTGGGATACGGCAATAGCCACACCGCTCTGCCGCTAGCCCCAGCCAGTTTTTATCACACACATATAACAGCCATAAAAGCCAGCCTGTAACAGGCAGGGGTTTTTTTGCAGGAGTGGTTGAGTTTTGGATTTTAATAAGCCCCAGTCCCCTCATAATCTTTCTCTTTAAAATGCCAAAAGGCACCAGCCCAAAACAAGGCTTAGAAAATTCCTGTAAAATAGCCTGTAAGTGTCTAAAAGCCTCTGAGCTTCCCTCTCTTGGGCTTAGAATTGCCACCTCTGGAGTGGTGCTGTGGGGCACAGGAGGGCTTGGGGAGGTCTCCCTGGTCCCTGTCCCACCGCAGGGCAGGAGCTGCCAAGGGGACACCAAACGGTCCAGGCTGCGCTGTGAGGGAGGGTTGGATGGTTTGGGTCAAGCCTGCCCAGCCAATTTGGAGACAGACGGAGCTGCTGGAATAGGGGTGGCTGGGGATGCAGGACAGGGGTCTCCTCAGCACATGGCACCACTGCCTGTCCCACGCCTGGCCACCAAGCTCAGGGAACTGAAGTCCTACCAAGCCCCACATCTATACCTGACTGCTCCCCACGCAGCCTTGTCCAACTCAGTTTTAAAATACCCTTCACCTAACCTTGCCCAGGCTTGACTGTCCTCCTACGGTGCCCGAATCATTTGTCTTAATATCTAACCTTTGAGCTTTCTTGTTGCAAATTAAGTTGATTACATCTTGGCCCAGCTCCAGCAGACCCTGAAACCGATGGATCACTCTTGTCTCTGAGGTCTTGGGAGGCTCTTATCATGTCCCCCTCTGTCTCCGGCTTTCTAGAGAAAACAAACCCCATCTCTCTGGCCAGGTCGGGCTGTCCCCTTCGTCATCCCTGTCGCTGTGCTGACTCCTCCAAGCATCTCCATCCTGCTCTGAGTGAGCAGCCCTGAGCCCTACAGGGCTTACTTTGATCAGTGTTCAAAGAAGGAACCCCAATGCCCTGAAGACCACCCTAGGTTGCTTGCTTTGCCTACGCACTTGAGTGCACGCCTGAGTTGAAGCCAGACAGACGACTCGCCGGCTTCGAGTGAGGTTTGGCCATTTGGGTTCCCTCTTTAGCACGCACCGGCCCCAGTGTGCCTCTCAATGATGCTGAGTGCAGCAAAGCACTCTGCCATCTGTTTCACTCAGAAATGCAGCTCTGGTTTCCAGCAAGCGAGGTTCATCCATTGCTGGACATGGGGCATGGGCTCCTCAACTCTTCAAGCCTTGAAGTCGAGGCAGGACATCATGCTGCATCGCGGCTGGGGCTGGAGGGACCAAGCTGCCCACGGGTTCCAGACTGGGGGGTCCTTGGACCCTCACCCTCCCTGCGAGGGCCCACCAGAGGCACACTCACATCTGTATGCACATCTGCAGGCCCAGAGCCACGCACTGCCCGTCCACCTTTTCAGCCAAGGATGCTCCAATCTGAAGGTGAAGCGAACCAGCCTGGCCTGCCCGGAGGATGCCGTGCTTTGCCCAGCTGCCTCTTGACTTTTCCCAGTGACAAACACCCCAAATCCCTCCGCATCTGAGGTCAGCAGAGAGCCCTCTCCAGCTGCCCAGACTTCCATGTTGGGGATATAATATTTTTCACTACCCCCCTGCCAATCATCCTCCCCTTCCCCCTGCTCTAGCATTTAAAGAAAGAAAGAAAGATCCACCGGGCAAACAGCTCAAAGCCGGCATCTGAGCAATTATAGAAGTGCTTTCTGCCAGCTGCTAGACTCCTTGTCACCAATCTGATCGGTAGACTAAACAGCGAGGACCGGGGCTGATCCCCCCTTGCGCCGCTCCAGCCTGGAAAAGGGGGGGGCTCGGGGGAGCGCAATGGTTAGCATCAAAACTGGCAGCAACGTCCTAACGGAGAAGGCCAAGGGAATCCTGCGTCTGCTTAATGGAGGTGGGCGGGAGGAGGTGGAGGAAGGGCTGAAGTGACCCTGAAGGATGAAGCTTGGGCTGTGGGAAACGGCGACCCCCCCCCGGGGCTGGCGGCTCACTCGTCCCAGGGTGAGCTGGCTCCTTGTCTGCAGCCCTCCAGCTTTGCATCATCCCTCCTCCGTCACCAAACCTGCGTGTCCAAGCCTGGCGTGCCAGGGCTGGGGTTTCAAAGGTGATTTTTTTTCCCATTCAGTTGCCCGAACTCTCCTCTTCCCCTGGCTCCCCCTGCTCTGTGGACAGATAACACAGGCGGTTTTCCCCAGGGGGCTCGTACAGAGCAGCTGGCGCCGTTATCTGGGAGTCAGTCCCTTATCTGGCAGCCGACTTCTGCTCAGGGGAGTCAGCACCTCTCAGGTGAGGAAGGCTGGGCTCCCAGCTGCCCGCGCCGGGCACCCGCGGGGGGTTATCAGCCTGACCACCTCCTCGTCTGGCCAAGCCCCATCAGATAGCGACGCTCGGACATCCCTGGGGATGACGGGGTGGAAATGGGACATTGCAGCCAGGGAGCACTGGGAAATGCCTGTTGCTTCCTAAAAAAAAAAGGAAAGAAAAAAATAATAATTTTGAGCTCAGGTTCCTCTTTCCATCAGTTAGCAGCAATGCGTGATCGTGCCAAAAAAAAAAAAATGAAGCAGTAGTGGTGCTGGAGAGGGAACCGCGGCTTTTATTGCTCTTATCTCCCGGCTTCTGGAGGAGCACGCTGCCTGCGTGGGGGTCTGGGCAGGGACACAGCGCACACGCCACAGGGAGACCAGCTCCCCTCTAAATCACGGCTTGCCGTGATTTACGCGGAGGCTCACAGGTTAGGTAACTGCAGTAAACAGAATAAACAGACCTCCCTCTGGATTTATGGACCGACAAAAGGACCTTTAACCACAAAAGAAATGTGCTTTCCAGCCCTCTTCTATCACCAGATCCCAACCAAAGGCTTAAATGCTTATGTCAAGCCCACAGAGCTCAGGATTTGGGCTGGATTCAAACTACTCCTCCATCCTCCCTGCTACCCACGTAAGTCTTCTCATAGTTCATCTCCCGTTCACCTCTCAGCTGCCCACTGACACACACGCATATGCGATGCCAGAGGAGCCAGAGGATGCAGGGAGAGGATTTTTCTGTTACTTGGGCTTAAAATAAGTCATTAATAAATGCACAAGCAGGCAAAGGTAAGCGAGTGCTCTGCAAAGAGGTTGCTCTCTCCAGGAGCTACCTAAAGGAGGGGACATCTTCTTGGGGTGCTGCTGGGGTGCCTTCCTCCCCAGCAGCTACCCACGGTGAAGTGAGGAGCTTTGACTGCTATCGCTGAAATAAATCTTCCCAGCACGAGAGCTGCTGTCTAAAGAGAAATTAAGGGTGATTTTTTTTTTCTTTTCTTGGAGTAAAAGAGGTGCTAGATTTTCTCAAATACCTGATGCGTTTCTCCCTGTAGATGTAAAAAGTTGTATAATGATGATATTACCAAGGTTTCATGCCAAATCAAAGGGTGTGTATGAAGGCACAGTGCCTGAGCGGCCCTTTATCGCTCTTTAGACTATTCTTCTTAATGTGGCATCCCTTCAGAAAAAAAAGCTGGACAAGGGGAGCCTGTCCATCCCCAGACAGTCACGGCTCGTGCTGGGGGAGCCGGTCCCACCGGTGGCAGAAGCACGGCAGGGAGTGCAGGACGTAAGCGTAAAGCCAGAAGCCAGGCTGAAAAACTTTGGAAAATTGGGCATTAATGGGACTTCTTGCTTTCCAATACTCATCAGCTGAGTCAGCCACAGCATCAGCCACACAGAGCAGCTCAAAAATCGCGCTGCTGCCAACTAAGTTTGCAGAGCCCAGTGTTACCCCTTCCCTTGATAGCCGGAGAGGGAAAAGCATCCAGGAAAGCGCCGCCTTCCCTCCATCTTGCACATCTTTATTTAATTCCATTGAAAGCTAGCACACATATTTGAAATGGAACGATTTAAATCCATGAATTGTTCTAAATCCAGGAGAATTGCCAAAACCCCTGTTTTAATACATTTTCGAATTGCCTTTTCCTCCTGTCTTGGGGAGCCAAGATACGGCTATTTAATTACAAGCACAACCTCCATTTAAGAAACCCTCGTAATGAGGCTGGCGTGGAAAGGCATCCGATTTTTCCATTGTCTGACCGAGGCGATGCAATTACTGTGTTTTATCCCAGGTTTGCATTTGGCACAGCTCGGGGAGCGATGCTTTGGGGACATGGGCTAGTGGTAATCTCTGTGCTCTGGGCTCTTCGTTATCCTGCCTGTTAGAGGGGACCGAATCCAGACTCCTGCCAGGGGAAGGGGATTTGGGCTGGCTGCTTTCTGCAGCTCGAACCCGGGAGCAGAGGCGTTTAGTCCTTCGTGGAGCTGGTTGGGGGAAAGGGAATGGGAAAGAAATATAAAAGGGAGGGAGGTTTGTGTCAAATGGAGGCAAAGAAAAATCGTGGCAAGGGAGAGAAGCAAGAACAGCATTGCAAAGAAACTACAACCTGGTCCTTGCGGTACCTGCGTGAAAATGTTTTCCTTGGCTTGCTTTGAGTCCGGAACATGAGCTGACCCATGGAGGGAGTTGCTCCAGGTATGTTAGCAGCTGCTCAGCTATGGAAATCACTGCAAAGAGCTCGGCTGAAGGCTGGGGAGACCCAGGTATGAAGGGATGTGGTGCGGCATCTTTTTCCAGCTGGGATGCCCTAAATCCAGGGTAGAGACCTGTTGATGCTGGAGCCACCACACTCTACCTCAAGGTCCAGGGTGTGCAGAGCCCACTCAGCACCGCTCCAGCCCGAAGAAGCCTAATTTAAACAAAAGCACCTCCCTGGCATGACAAATGAGGACCATCTGCTCGCAGGTCACCCCATGCCGTCAGGCTGCTGCTAGTATGTGTGGTGCCACCCCAGCAGTGCAGTGGCTTTCCCCGCCCCC
>VYZM01017800.1:387618-407909 GCA_013398915.1 Dromas ardeola | reverse complement strand
ACCACCACCACCACCACCACCACCACCACCACCACACATCTGCTGCAGAGCTCAGCCCCTTCACCTTTTATACCAGTGGTGGTGATGTCAAAGGTGCTGCCACAGCCTGATTGGCTGGCAGGTGCGGGGGGTGTGGTCTCCCTGCTCAACCCCTCTTTAAAGGGGGCAGAAGCCCCCACCCTGGTGGAGATGGTTCAACTTTTGTTGGGAGCAGCTTGGTGGCATCCTCCTCCTTCCCTGCCGGGAGGGAGCATGCCTGCACATATGCATACTTACATACATTATGATATCTTGTTTTAATTACATTAGAGCAAATGACTCCTTCCCCTATGGTTTATATCAGCGCTTTGGGTTTGTAATTTATCTTGGCACAGTCTAGACTGGAGCCACTTTGAAGCTGTTTCAAACAGGATGAGAACAAACAATTCTTCCAAAGTGGCTGGATTAAGAAAACTGGCAGCCATTCATCTTTGGGAGGAGGCTTGTGGCAGCGCCGTGTCCCCGCTGGAGTCCTGCCAACCTCCTGCTCCCTACCCTGCTGGGACAGAGAGGTCCTAACCTTGCGGGGAGTGAGAAATCGCACCTCTAGCTACTGTGTGTGGGGGGGGTGTGGTGAAAAGGGCACCATCAGGGACATCTGCACAAGGAAGACATGATTTATTGATAATTATTTGCACTTAGTTTATCCCCAAGTATTAGAGATGAGGCGGTTGTGCTGAGCAGATAGCACCGCAGCAAGAGGTGCAGCGTCCAGCATTGGGGACCGTTGGCTGCGGCTGGTCCTGCTGCTGCTTCAGCACGAGGGGCCATGGTCACCCCATCCCATGCCCAACGCGCGGCTCCTTCACCCATTCACCAACCCCTGCGCAGTACTGTTCCTGTAGACCTTATCGACATCTTTAATGCAATAAATCTCTCCTTATTTTATTACTACCACCTGGAGTACTGAGTCCAGCTCTGGGGCCCCCAGCATAAGAAGGACATGGACCTTTTGGAGCGAGTCCAGAGGAGGCCGCGAAGATGATCCGAGGGCTGGAGCCCCTCTGCTGTGAGGACAGGCTGAGAGAGTTGGGGATGTTCAGCCCGGAGAAGAGAAAGCTCCGGGGACACCTTAGAGACCCTTCCAGTACTTAAAGAGGGCTACAGGAAAGATGGGGAGGGACTTTTTATCAGGAGTGCAGCAATAGGATGAGGTTTTAAACTGAAAGAGGGGAGATTTTGATTAGATATCGGGAAGAAATTCTTTACTCTGAGGGTGGGGAAACACTGGAACAGGTTGCCCGGAGAAGCTGTGGCTGCCCCATCCCTGGAAGTGTTCACGGCCAGATTGGACGGGGCTTTGAGCAGCCTGGTCTGGTGGGAGGTGTCCCTGCCCATGGCGGGGGGGTTGGGACTAGATGATCTTTAAGATCCCTTCCAACCCAAACTGTTCTATGACTCTGTGATTTTCTTCAGATAAAAGTAATCCTGAAAACATCTTTACTAACTTGTATAGTTTCCCCAAGATATTTCTTTCTTTAAAAAACCAAACCAACACCAAACTCTTCCATCGACTGGGAAAGGTGGTTTTCTTCTAAATCACTGTCTTCAAGCACCCCAAAAGTTGGAGGGCTCTTTTTAGGAGAAGCACAGTGTAGGGAATATGTCACATTGAGCCCTGCACTGAGCTTATATGGAACCCCCGGCAAGGGCAGGGTGGGGGTCCCAGGAGGTCCTCAGGGTCACTCAGACCTATTACTGCCCTCAGATCCTGGTCCCCTATCCCTGCTGGGGACGGCTCTTCCTCACCTCGGGACCTAGCAGATCCCGAGGTGGGGAAGAGCCGTCCCCAGCAGTTCTGGGGGGCTGAGCTCCCCTCCCGCCCCGCATTGCCACAAATCCAGCTCTGAGCAGCAGCAGAGCTCGCATGGAAACACATGTGTTTTCTATATTTTTCCACCCAAACGCTAGGTTTTTAAATATTCTAGCAGCACCATTCACTCGGCGAAAGCTGCCAGGGTTTATGACAGATCCCTCCTCCTTAAGGCTTTGAAATAAGGCTGTAAACATGCTCGCCAGGCTAAAGTGTTGCCTGTAAAGGGGGTTGCTCCCCTCGTGATGTGCCTATTGGCTCCAATTAGCACTGGCAGGAGTCAACCGCAAAGAGAAGGCAGAGCTTATCCCTGGGAGTGAATTGATTTTTTACAGCATTTTCAAAGCAAGATGAATATGGCTTTTTTCTTTTTTTCCTTCCTTCCTTCCTTCCTTCCTTCCTTCCTTCCTTCCTTCCNTTTCTCTTTTTTTTTCTTTCCCAATGCTACCCATTTGCAACAGGGAAAAAAAAAAAACAACCATCCCCTTAATAGCTGGAAGCAGGAGGACACTGTCTGCTTTCCTCAAGATGGAAATTCGGCTTTGTTTAGTAAGGGTGGGATAAGATCACCTGGCATTTTACTGAAGCCTTGCCCTGGCCATTGCAAGAGCTGGGGACAGGGAACCCTGCCCAGCCATGTCCGGAGCAGGAGACCAGCACCTCGGCACCATGGGGTCAGGAGCCGAGGGCTGGTTTTATCTTGTTTTGGTGTCTCAGTGGGAGGAGCTGGGTTTTCTTGGGGTGCCGCCTGGGTACCACCTAAGATGGCTTGGGCAGGAGCTGGAGGAACTCAGCCTGGATGGATTTCTGACCCATCTCATCCAACCATCCATCACAGATGGAGGTACTGTAAGACACCTGTGCTGGGAAGCAGCAGTTCCGGTCTCCACTTCAGGGCTCACCGGAGGCAACATGCTCTCTGCAGGGCCAGCTTCAGCCACCGGCCTGGGGGAACGGCCACCCCAGGGGTGAACGGCCACCCCAGGGGAGAACTTGTGGTAACCCCGTGAAGAGACAAACCTCCTCATGCAGGAGAGCCAGGAAGTGGGTCAGGCAAGATCTCCCTGTGGGACTTTGTGCTTCCACATCAACATCCTCGTTGGGAAGCAACGGGAGGGAAAAGCTATGGGCTCAGCCATCCTCCCACCCCACAACGCCACATCCAACCATCACCTTGGGTTCACTTGTGTTCATCAGTCCATCAGCATAACCAGGCTTCTGTCTTCCTCCTTCGGGCTCCTTCCCCCTCCGCTGGCCGCAGCCCGAAGGTCCCTTCCCGGGCAAAGCAGCTGCTTTCCATCACGGCGCCGTCACGAAGGAGCCGGGATGAGGGTGTTTGTACAGGCAGGAGTTACGGCCATCGCCTGCTACCGACCGTGCTCTGCTTTGCCGGTAAGAGCTAAGCGGCCTGGCCATAACTCATCGCCAAAGCTGCCCGGGCGAGGTGGCAGCCAGCAACGGGGGGTTTATGGACTTTGGAGGGGACTTTGTTAGTGGTAACCTCAGGGGACTTTGCTGCCGGGAAACGCTGGAAGCTTGCTGTGATCATTAAAGGAGGGGAGGCGATGCAGTCGGCAAAGGTGGGAGTACGCAGCTAAGCTCTCCCGCCACGTCCCTGTGCCATAGCGGCAGGTAGCAGCTCTGGTCCTTGCCGGGGTTTGCCGTCCTCTGAGGGGACTGAGCCCCTGCAGTGCCTCAGTCCCCTTTCTCACACTCACTAGTGAAGGGAAGAGGTGAAATGCTGCAGGAAGATGAGAGAGGATAAAATCACACCTCCTTCAGGTCTGCCAGGGATAACCCGTGCCTCAGTTTCCCTGCAAAACCTGCTTGTGGCGTGCTGCCGCTCTCAAGGCAGAAGGGCAGCCGGGGCTCAGGCACCATGCTCAGCTCTGCCTCTCGACACCGAGCCCCGAGCATCCCCGGCGCTGATAACAGGAGAGGGCCGAGGCCCCGCTTCAGGCTGGGCTCAGCTCACCAGCTGAATCAGCAAATAATTAGCAGCAGCCAGAGCCGGGGGATTAGCATCCCTCTCCTCTCCAGCCGTCCAGGCCGGCTTAACCCTTTCATCCGCGTGTCTCCGAAGCCCCAAAGCTTTGGGGTCTCCCGGGCGGAGATGCTGCCATGGGGCTGGCACTGCTGGGGGGTGCCCATGATGCCACGGCCGGTGTCGCCTCGCCGGAGCGGTGTCTTTGTCACGGTAGTAGCCGTGGAGCTGGCTCATGGCTCGGGGCGAGCCGTCAGTCCCGTGCCTGGCGGCTCGTTTGTTCACCTCCGGGCAGCCCGATGACAGCGCTTCCCTTTACTACCAGCTGCAAAAACCTGGCAGCTGATTTAGGAGAGCTCCCGGGGCCCAAAATGTAAACCGTTTTTCACCAGGAATGTATAAGCAAGCCATAAAATAAGGGATTTGAGTCTGGTCACATGGGACAGGCCTCCCATAAAATTGAAGCATTGATCTGTATTTTAGTGAGCAGCTTCGAAGCTGCCCGGATGATTGAAGACCTGAGCTTTAACAAACTCTGTAATCTCCCACCATACATCTGAAGTGGCATGTTTGAAGTCCGAGGACGAGTTATTTATATTATTTGTATAATACACGGTGAAAGGACATTAGCCACAGCGCGAGCACCGGTGGCGGGTATTGCTGCCAGGCAGAGGGAACCAGCGGCTTCGCGGCACATCGCTCTGTGTCGGGGCTGCCCCGCACGTGGGCACAGTGTGTGGTGGCCGAGGTGGCTCAAAACCGCAGGATCTGGCCATGCTACTGCACACCAATGCCGTCCTGGCTGCCCCATGCCATCTGCAGCTGCTGGGCTGGGGACACGTGGTTCTGTTCTGCTCTCCTGGTGGGGGACACCCCTTTCCTGGCATGTGTCACCCCCTGGAAAGGCCCACAAGCCCCCCACCACATGAGCCACCAATGGGGCAGGTGCAGCAGCTCGGGCTCAGCCGGAGTTTTCCACTGCGGGTTTCAGGGGTAGATGCGAAATTGTGCAATCCTCAGCCTCCAGCAAGTATTTTGCGGCAGCCAGAGCTGGGCTCCCGTGCCCTTGGCGGGACGACGGGAGGCTGCGATGTCTAAATCCCTTGCCCACTTAAGGCAGGCTCGGCGCTCCAGCCCACGGCGAGGCATATTTGAAATGCTTTGGGCCAGATTCAGGCTCCTGTGCCGTTCAAGCTTTCCGCAGTGGCTCAGAAAAAAAAAAAACCCTCACCAAAATATCCCCTGGCCGCGCTGCCAAGCCCACCCCATCAGGGGGTCCTTGGGGTGGGTGCTGCTATGCCCATGGGAGCCCTGGGATGGGGAGGACAGGGGAGACAGGGGGGACAGGGAGGACGGGGGCTTCTTTGTCTCATGGAGGCATCCCCAAAAAAGGGATGAGGGATCCCTAAAAAAGGGAAAAGCCAGGATGAGATGGCCAGGGACGGCTGCTGCCGTTTTGGCAGCCTCACACCGTGGTCCAGGCATGGAAGGGCCCAGGGGGGGCCACCATGACCACGGTGGGGTGCATTGCTCCCGCCCGAGCAATGCCCCTGGAAAGGGAGCCAGTTGACTCAGTGCTACTTAAAAGTGGGATTAGGCGTGCAAACCTGATAAGGGATTAGGAGGGTTACTTCTCACTCCCTCCCCAGCGAGCAGACAGGATTGGGGCTGGGGCTGCTGGCGACGGGGCTGAGCCGTGGGGCGGGCAGGGTGCGCAGCCCCCGCGCCTCCCCCGGGGGGAAGGCTGGGGAGCAAAGCCGCAATAAATGCCCCGCGTTTCACCACATGGGGAAATTATTAGGACAAATTTTTGGCAGGGGTCAGAGCATCACTTTAATAGCGCCGGCTTTAACGAGAGAGAGAGTGCGAGAGAGAGTGTGTGTGTGTGTGTGTATGTGTGTGTGTGTTTGCAAGATGCCTGTGAAGTTCCCTTGTCCCGGGGAAATTGCTCCAGTTACCTGCTTGGCTTTCAGGGACTGGGGAAATCAGGGTCTGGAAAGGACAGAGCCCATCGCTTCATCCATCCTGATGACCAAAACTCCCCACAGTCACTTGCTGCTTGGCCAGAGTTAAGTCTCAAACCACATCTTGGAGGGAAACAAGACGAATCAGCTCCTGCTTTGAACCCTTCTGCAGGAAGGCACAGCCCAGCCTCGGCTGGCCGGCATGTCCTGCCCTCCCCGCAGCCGCCCCCGGGGCAGGTTTTACACCAAAACTCCTGTGACTGTGAGAAAAATCAGCTTTTGTTAAAAAAAACCAAACAAAACCCAAACCATTTTGAAAAGCTTTAAATGCGATCACTTAAAAAGGGGTGTGTGTGCGCGTAAATAATTTTAAGTCAGTCTCAGGAGCTTTGCTTGCCTGACTCATGATTAGGGGTTTTTTTTAATATATATCACATCAGAAAATACTGTAAAACATACTTTCAAAGCCTCAGAGGACCTCGGCCTCCTTGGAGTATTCAAAAGCATCAATTACATGAGCATTACGGGCAGGATAGTTTGTACGAACCCTGTTAAAAAGTCAACCTGAGACTTGTGCCTCTAAATCCCCTCACTGCCCCCAGGGCTGGAACTGATTTCTGCCCAGGCTTCGGCACTAGGAAATGTTTCAGTTTAAAAAACGTTGAGAAACATTAAAACCAGGCCGTATGCACTTATTATTGAGAAAATCCCACACAGATGGACTGCATTGAATCGCGAGCAATTATTTTCTGCCGTTCTCGTGAGTTAATGAGATGATCAGAAGTCCCTGGCGGCCTTCCTTCGCCTGCAGACCTGTGCATCAACCTCCTCTTCTGCAGCCTGGGGCTGCCATGAGCCCCTTTGCCAGCCCCGGGGCTCCCTGCCAGGGGGCTAAGAGGGCAGCGAGGGCAAGCCCTCGTTTTTTACAAGGCTGGCAGCTGTAAAGACCAGGACCCAGCTTTTTTTTTTGGTCCTGGATGTGTTTGGGTGTGCCTGCACATCAGGGACCTGCAGGCCGGCAGGAGCTGGTGTCCTACGGCAAACCCATGGCTGAGCGGGGGCTGCCGGCGTTTGGCATGGCACGGGCGGCCAAGATGAGAAAAAAAATCACTTTTTTTCCCCGTGGTAAATCAGATTTAGTGTTACTCTGCCAGTGGGGACCTGTTTGCCGCAATTGCTGAGTGCATCCCCCTTTTGCTGAGCGTGGGATGCCAGTGCGGAGCCAGCCTGTGGTCACGGCATCCGCCCTCGCCCACGGCCATTAGCCGTGGCAGCGATGGAGAGCCCTGGCCCGGCCAGGCCGCGGGTTGTTTATATCCCCCGGTGCCTCTGCGCCGCTGGAGCCCTGCAAAGAGCCGGGCGTGATGCACACTCACTCCTCTGGCATGAGCAGAGCAGAAGGTGGCTGAGGTCTGCACCCTTATCAGCACCAGAGCCCTAATTACTGTCCTAACGTCTAATACTCCAGGCTTGGCCGGTACCTTACGGGCCTGATTCCCTTAGACAGAAGCTGTTATTGTCCAGATGAGGGGTTTGAAGTCTTCCAAACACAAACCTATCCTCAAAGGGAATTTCTTTCGCTGACACTTCCCAAGACAAAGAAACATTTCTGCCTGTGTTTTTGCAGATGGATCTGGCCTTTTTTTTTTTTTCTTTTTCCCCCCTCCCTCTGGATATTTGCAGGGCTGCCTGCTTCTGCTTTCCATAAGGAAGGGATATGGGCAGGGGTCGGGACGACCACCTCGGTGCGGGGCAGGAGGGCAGACCCCGCTGCCAGCGGGGCTGCAGCCCGTTTTACTGGTGTGCTGGGCTCTGTTTTACTGGGACGCTGGGCTCTGTTATACTGGGACGCTGGGCTGGGCTCCATCCCATGGCTCTGGGGCTGCGAGCCTGGCTGCCGTGGGGAGGACATGATGCCACAGTGGGGGCCCCGGGTCTGTTGGGGTGACAAGCGTGGGATGAGGTGGGCTGGTGCCAGGCAGCTGCCGGGCGGGACGGCAGGGACCGGCTACAAGATGCTCTTCGCAGGGCACGGAGCTGGAATTGCTGGCTTCCCCCACCACTGGGCTGCTCCAACACTATTCACACGGACCTGGGCTGGACGTGGCCCCGGGAGCCGCTTGCCAGCCCTCTCCCAAAATCCCTATTTGTAACCGGGAAATGACCGGATCATTTCTTTATACCAGCCACTCGCCTTCAGCAGGATGCGAGGCTGCCTGCTCCGGCCGGGGTCGGGCCAGCAAAGCAGCGAAGGGAAATCCCGTGGCCTTTCTGCAGTGTGAGTTAATCAAACTGTGCCTCGTTAGCGGCGCACAAGGCGAGAGCCCGGCACTGGCTGAGCTCAGAGCAAAGCTCCTGCTGCCTGCGCCGGGGTAAGAGCAGGCTCTCGTATGCCAGTGGAATCAGCGATTTAAAGAAGTAATCTGATCAGATGCAGCTAGTTATTATAACGGACTCAACGACTTTAACGAGCTCCTGCACAGACTGGATTACCGCGGTCACTCATCCATAGTTCATTAGAGCTTCGGAAAGGGGATCCATGAGAAGTCATGAAATACGATCTCCTAATCTCGCCTAAGCGGGAGAAGCCCAGCTATAAAGAAAATGCCTCTTAAAAATACCCGCGGAGTGAATAAATCTCCCTCGTCCTAAAAGGCAACGAAAGCAGACCCGCGAGGGAAGGGGATCTGCTCACAGGATGCGTTTTCTGTGCCCATGGTTAAAGAGACTTCGCACAAGGGTGGTGTGCTTGGGTGGAGGAACAGAGGTCCCTC
Source organism: Dromas ardeola (assembly GCA_013398915.1). Taxonomy (NCBI): domain Eukaryota; kingdom Metazoa; phylum Chordata; class Aves; order Charadriiformes; family Dromadidae; genus Dromas; species Dromas ardeola. The sequence goes on along the minus strand of VYZM01017800.1, from coordinate 399,335 downwards.
TGGTTTTCATCGATCAAAAATATCTTTCTAATGGTTTTCTTGGGGTTCCTGGGGAAAATAAATCAATCATGGCTGGGTGGAGGAACGAGATGGGCAGACCCGCTGTCCCCACGGGCAGCAGCGGGCACAGAGCCCGGAGGAGGAAGGTCTGCCCGTCCTGGAGGGATGCCCAGTTTTCTGGTGTTCCTCAGTCCCCAACTTCCTCACCCAGTCCGGGGCTGGAAATGTCATTTATGGCCAGTGAATGGCAGCCAGCTGGCACCCGCGCCACTGAGGCTGTCCCCAACCGATCCCTTTCCCAGGAAGGGTGGGTTCGGCGTCACCGCAGGTGTCTGCTCCCCAGGACAGCTCACCCTGGTGAGGATGCTCCTCTGAGCATGGCACGTCACCTGGTGCCATCAGGTCATGTGTGCGCATCCCCGAGGCTGAGGACATCACCCAGCTCATCTGGCAGGGCTGGATCCTCTCTGGTGGTGGCCCAGGCCTGGCTCAGGGCTGGACAAGGTGTCCCCTGGGACCTGGAGAACGTGGGATGGGGCAGCTGGGGCAGAGGTGTCCCAACAGCTGGCAGTGATTTCAGCAGCTGGCTCTGCTGAGATAAGCAACATCCAGCCCCACCTCATGGGCGACGGGAAACGGTAACATCCCTGTGAACGGCGGAGAAAGCAGAGCTCCAGAAAATGCGGGGCCAGATCCATGACCCCTGCACGATGTCTGCGGGCAGCTCTCTCAACTGGCAAACCCACCTGGCTCCATGGGCAACGGAGATGACGTGGCAGTCACGATGCCAGTACAGAGGGATGCCCATGCAGGACTTCCCGACCAGGACACGCAAAAAGAAACCCCGAGAAGATTCCCTGTCCCCTTGAAACCACCCCGGCCCTTATCAGGGAGAGCATTCAGCAAGCGATTAACTGAAGACTTCATTAATACTGCTGCAGCTGGGACTGCTCAGGGGCTTAACCTGAAGCATGTGCTCCTCTGGCTGAGGGTCTTAATGCACTGAGTGAACATCTGGATACGGCCCGCCCCTTCCAGACCTTTCTTCTCTCCACGGGCAATCGGGTTATCTGGAGGGGAAGGAAGCCTGAAAGCTGACTCTGTCCTCCAGGGCCGCTTTCAATCCTCGTCAGCCCCGGGGGACGATTTGGCAGTAAGGAGCGTCGCGTAAAGGAATGTCCCGTGATGGACGGGCCTTAACGGGACACCTCCACAGGCACCCCTCAGTGGAGCAGCCATGGGCACAAACCCCAGCCCATTCCCGGCAGCCTCTCGGTGCGGAGAGGTGATGCCGAGGCTGACGGATGCCCGCACTCACCCTCGCAGCAGGGCGGACGCTTTCCCTCCAGACACCTCCGCGCAGGCACTGGTACCTCTGGACGCGCAGGCTCTGCAGACTCCAAACGCCGAGAAATGTTTGACAGAGCAGCGTACGTATTCCAAACATTGTTTGATTCATGTTTTAAAGTCTCACTTGCAAGCATACTTCCCCAGCTCAGACATCAATCACCGCAAATATGTTCTTATAAACAAAGCAATACAGACTGACTGTCTCTTCCACCCCTACCATATGCAGGTCACCGGGCAGCACCTCGAGGAGAGGCTCTTCCCAGCACATCTGAGCGCCCCCGGAGGACACCAGCACAGGTAGCTGGGAAAAAGCAAATGGGAAACCTGTTACCAGTGGCACGGTACCACCCAAGGGCATGTATCCCAAAGGAAGGCAGCCGAGTCCTTCATCACTGCGCTGAGGATGACTCGTTCCTGCTGCGCAGCCGGTGCAGAAGGTGTCTGTCCTCATGGTGACCAGCCGTCCCTTCGGCTCCTCATCTCCATCACTCCATCCCCCCCAAACACACATCCCTGCCACTACGGGGTTGAGCTCTCTCCAGGCAGGGACGGGGGATGCCGTGGTCAGGATGGACTGTTTCCCAGCACCCGGGGTTCCTGCGTGCAGCTGCACACTTACAGGGGTAACGAGAGCAGGCACCTAATTTTGTTTGATGTTTTAACCCTGAATGTCTGATTATCACATGTAATACCTACAAGAGACCCCCCCTCCTCAGCATTAGGGACCTACTGTGCATGGTGTGGGCACAGGCACATCATGGCTGGCTGCTCCCCATCGTCACCGCGCTGTCACCACCAGCGCTTCCCTGCCTGCACTGCCTGCAGGAACATGGGGCCATGCTGGGACGTGATTGTGAGTGCTTCCTCCACCACTGTGGACATCCCAGACCCTACAAGCCCCAGCCCTTACCACGACACAGCAGGGTCCCTGAAGCACACCCAGCCACGGGGCCACCCCTGCCGCCGGCCAGGCGCCCTGAGAGTCCTCACAGAAAGAGCGAGACAGGACAGGGAGGGTGGTAAAATATATCTGCTCTAGACTCACGGGTTTTGGAGACTTTTTAAAGCAAACTTCCTTTCCTTAGGACGCTCCAGCAAAGTGCAGGATCCTGCTGGTAGGCGACTCTCGCACTCCTCAGCCCTCTGTTTAGGAAAAATAAATAGGAAAGAATCCAGCAGCGGCGCTTTCCTCCTGCTGCGTGAGATGGATCGGTGCTTGCCACCGCGGGAAAACTGTCCCACCGTGATCTAACCCAGCACTTTGTCCTGAAATGCTCTGCTACGGCTAAATAAATGACTCCTCTGGAGCAGGGTGACACATTCCAGCCCCAGACAGTGACACTGACAGATGCAATCAGTCTGCAAGGTTTAATGGGAACATGGCGCTGGCGGAGCCGGCAACGGGAAATTTATGAGGGATTCGGGAGACGAACAGGAAAACCAACAGCATTTACTGGTGCAGGAGGGAGGAAGGTCCTGACGGGGCAGCAGCTCAGCCATGGCACGGTGGCATTTATTGTGGGTGATTCGGTGACAGGGGCCTGGCTGTGGGGAGGGGACAGCAGCATGGTGGGACAAAAAAGGAGTCTGTGTCACCCATGAGAGAGCAATTGGGAGGTGGCGTTGTGGCCATCTCCTGCATGGCAAATAATTAGCCCTGTGGTCCCACTACGACTCTCAAATTAAGAACCCCCCATCCTGCTGCCGAGCACAGGCAGAGCTGCTTTTCCAGAGCAGCAGCGTCGCATCCCGCCTGGGTTCGAGCAGGCTCAAGCTCTCCCAGGTCAGTGCCCTGCATCCAGCCACAAGCCATGAGCCACATCTAGCAGGTGACTGGGGTTCGTACAGCCCAGGGCTGAGCACCAACCTAATGACGGGACCAACCTACCGACGGGAGCCTGCTCACCACCCAAAGTCCCCATTTCAGCAGAAGCACTAAGGCGAGGCAGGCTTTGGACATGTGTGCTCTGGGTTTTCCTCCCTTGCTCTTGCCCTGCATCCCTGTCCGTGCGGGGCGGAGGGGCCGTATCAGTCTGCATCTTGCCTGAGTCAGCCCGGCACCAGCCGCGATGGCCCGAGATATCAGCAAGTGGCTCGGCCACAGGGCTCCGGGGGGGACGATTAGAGAGGAGAGAGCTCCTGCCTGCGCCCGGCTGCCTTCCCACACTGCAGGGCAGGGCTCAGGGGCTGCCGGAGCCTGCCGGGGTGCTCGGGGGGCTGCGCTGATTTGGGGTATTTCCCTGCAGAGGGGCGAGGAGGGCAGCCCTGCCGTGGCTCCCGCAGCCATCCCCCTGCACCGAGGCACCGCAGAGGAGGCAGGAGAGGGGGAAAAAAAATGTCTCACTGCTGTAGGGAGATTTACTGTGCTCGTTATCAGCACAGGAAGAGCTGGAGCTTAGGGGCAAATGGGAGATGCTTTGCCTATTGCGGTATTTTTTCCTACCACGCTCTGACCCTGCCGGCTCGCTCGGCGCAGGCAGGCGGCAGGCTCATCTCTGCTGCTCGCTTGCCAGTGAGCTTCGCTTGCCCCTTCGCCTCCGGCTCTCCACTCGCCAAGGCAGGGGCTGCTCAGAGCCCAGAGAAACAATGTTCATTAAAAACAGCGGTTTGGGTTTAAGTGCCGGCGTCTGTAAGCCCAGCAGGGCCAGTGGCGTGGCTGAAAGCTTCAGCCCAGCTTGCCCGGCCGGAGACTGCTCTCCACATCCAGAGCATTTGGGTCTCAACAGCTGCTTTTAACTGGGAATGTGGTTTGGAACCACAACCAGGACCGAGAGATGTGTGGTTACGGGGCTTTTGTAGGTCTTCCCGGACCCGCTGCCCACCTGCAGCTCACACCAGCCTGACCACACTACCCCCAGGACGGACCCTGGGACTTATTTCCATGAGAAGTCAAGGCTGTAGACAGTTCAGAAGTGCGAGTTTTACTCCTGGTGAGAAGGGATGCTTCCCAAAGGTCGTGCTTTGTGCTTATTTCAACCCCTTGCAAATACATGGGAGAGCACAAGCGTGCTGGGGAGCTGGTGTGTTAAAGGGGGTACATTCACCCCCTATGGGTGTGTGTGAGAGAGAGGGGGAGAAACAACTTCCTCATCCCATATACTAAATAATAACATCCATGTGAATTAAAACAAGGTCGGAGCGAGGGAAATGCACCCGAAAAGGCCTTTATCCGGCAGAATCAGAGAAAGATCAGCCGCAGCGCGGGAAGCAAGCGCGCAGCACACAGGAGACCCAGCCCATCTAGGGTTTCGGCTCTGGTTAATGACAATCCAAATTAAGCCTGTCATTTTTAGACATGATGTTTCTTGCCGTTTCGGCGCAAGAAAACGACAACCAGCCTCCAGAAGGGTGGTTTCCCAGCAGCGTGCCCCCTTCTCCCCGCCATCCCCTCCCAAGGAGAGGGGGGTGCGCTGGCCCTTGGGGCGCTGGGGATGCGGCACCGGGTCCTCGCTGCAGAGACCCTCTGCCCTGGGATTTTGGCATCACACAGAGCGGATGAGGCTGAGACAGCTTCCACCCGGAGAGCCACGGTGAGGAGAAGAGCCCCATCCGGAAGGATCCCAGTTCCCTTTATAAACTGGCAAGTTCTTGCAAATCCATTAGTACCAATTTTTGCCCAGTTGCACGGGGGTCGGGCTGAGCACCCCGGCAGGGTCTCACTGGGCTGGGCTTTCTGCATAGGGGGGGCAGCTGCATGTCAAAAATTCATCGCCAAAGACCCTGGGCTAGAAATATTTGTGCCTAAATCGCACTCTGATGCCACTAGCGGAAAAAGCAGCACCATGTATATCCAAACCCCATATATATTTTTTAAAAATATATGTTTGTTTTATTTATATATACAAATATATATATATTTATATATATTAAAAATATTGTGCCAGGATTGTTGGTGTGTATGTTGCTGGCATAGAAATTACTGGGATTTTTTTTCTGTGCTTTAGGGGTAACATGGGATCAGTGAAAAAAGAAAGGGCTTTATGAGGGGCCTTGACACCTCGTTGGGGAAGGGGCTTTTGTTTGTCCTGGGGTGAGTGTCCTCGGCTCCTGCATGGGATGGGCCCTTTGGAGAGGCCATGGGGGTGCTGGGGCTGAACGCTGGTCCAAAACCTTTCCTTGCCAAAACCTGCCCCCTGCGAGCCTTCATCCTGATGGAAAATACACCGTGCTGAAGATGGAGATATTCCACCGGCCAGAACAACTGGTGGTGAAATGCTGGTGGTGGCCCTCACCTCGCCAGCGCTGAAGGCTTTGGCTGTGTCCTGAAAAACGTCCCTGGAGCTGCTCCGCCACCAGTGCCGGCGGGTGGGTTTCACCGCGCCTTCCCGGGAGCTTTTGGATTTATGGTGTAATACAAACCTCTTCATTTTGTCCAAACGAGACGCTTCCTGAAGAAATGGCTATTTTGGGTTGGTTTGTGTGTTGGGTTTTTTTTAATGGCCTCTAAAAGGGCAGAACTGGTTTGCATGAAGCTGCTCCGAATATTTCCAAGCAAAGTTTAAGAGAAAACTGGAGTTTCGCTTAAGCGTGTTTTAATGGGGAAGGCTTGTTTTTCCTTCATGTTCACTGCTCTTCTTGGGAAACAAGGAGCCAAGAGCAGAAATGTCTTCAGCTCAAAGCAAACTATTTTGTTTCAGTTTTGAGAACTGGGGAGGAATCAGCATTTTTATGGGAGAATTTTTTTTTCCTTCCAAAACAGTTTTTTTCTCCAGCGCATGTTAGGAGTCACATATTGATATACAATAAATAAAGTCGTTATTCTCTGCAGGTCTGGATTCACTTTTCACAGCACATCCCCACCCTGGGACTCCCTGAAAGCAAGACCGTGGTGACACGGGACGCCCGGCACTTCAGAGCCTTTTCCTCCCGAAACATCCCCACCGTCCCCCTGTGCCCATGGGTGCCCCGGAGACATCGACACAGCCACGCTGGGTGCTGGGTCCCAGCTCGGGGTGGGGGGTAACCAGCCCTGGGGAGGCAAAATGCCACCTTGACCCTGAAAACCAGGGGCTGCCTGCATGATGGGGAGCGAGACGCTAGCTTTCCTAAAAAAAATTAATAATTTCATCAAAAAGATGTTTTCTCGCCCCAAACCACCCGCACTCGGTGCGGATAAAAGGACAGAGGGTGGCAGGTAGCGGAGGGGGGGTCCCCCAGCGCAGCATGGGGCTGGCGGCTCTGCAATGCGTTTGCCATGGTGTATTTCGGGAGCACATTCCAGAGCCTGCAGATGGGCCAGCGGCGGCTCCAGCGAAGAGCCCGACCACCCGTCCCAGCCCACGCCGTCTGCCCCCACAACACGCCCCTGCACGGGCTGTGATTATAAAAGCCGGTGTGGTGAAGCGGAGGCTGGATACGGCCCGCGGTCGGCAGCAACTTCACGTGTGAAAATGTTTTTAACTAAGGGAACAGCTGCCTTATGGATCTCCAGATTCCCCCTTCTTCTCCCTGTTTTTTTTTTTTTTTTGGGTGAGGGGAGGCATAAAGCAGGAAACAACACAAATAACTGACCCGCAGCTCCCCGCCATCTCCTCCACCCAAAACTTGCATCCTAAAAAGGAAAATATTTGCAGCCCCGGCCTGATGCCGGCTGCGCTCCTGCTTCTGCCACCTCCCATTTATAAAAGAGGGGAAAGAAGGGTGGAAAAAAGCACTAAAATTATTTAAAATCCCCAGTCCCCAAATAATTTTCAGTTGCAAAAAAAGTCTTAACAGATGCTTGTTAATTTTTAAAACCATCCCAATCTGCAGAAAATGAACCCAACTTTGAGAAAACCATCTTGCAACTCTTGCCGTAACCTGACGGCCGGCCCGGCGGCTGCACGGACCGCTCGGGATGCGGCGGGGGGAACCAAAGGAAAACCAGCCCCTCTACTCCCCTGGGAGTGGAGGAGTAACTCCTGCACCCGGGGGGAGAGAAGCACTGGGGTTTTGGGGGAGCTGGGGATAACCAGGATAATAAGGTACCACTAACTGTCCTTATCGTCCCACCCTGGCAGTGCTGGGAAGGCAGAGACAGACCCGGCACGAGGCACTGTGCGATGAGAACTGGAGTTGCCCTGAAAAACTTGTAGACAAAATGAATTAAAAATACCAGGTGGATCCGCACGGAGAGGAGGGTGGGAAGTACGGATACTGGGACGTGGTCCCACCACAGGGAAAGGTGGGCAGGATGCTGCTCGCCAGCTCCGGCTGCTCCTCAGTGCCGGCACGCCGCGCAGAGCCTGGTTAGACCCTCTCACCCTATTTTGGTGGCTTGGGCCACTGTCCCCAGCCCTCTCCCCCTGCAAAGCCAAGCACAGAGGCCCCCTTTTACCCTCAGTGTCGTGCAAACACAGTGCAGGATAGGGGGAGCTCAACCAAGGGGCCAGATCAGTCCCCACGCAAGGCACAGTGCCGATGGGACAGGAGGGGAGCCCCTCTTCCAAGGAAGGTGGGATGGGCGTTATCAGGGACTGGGGAAATCCTTCATGCACGTGGGGCATCATGGCATCTGGGGTAGCCGGGAAGGGTCCCCGCGTTCACAACACGCCTCCTCCTGCCAAATATCACAAACCAGGAGCCAACGCAGCAAAAGGTGTGAAGGTGAGTCCCCGCGGTGGCACCGCCAGGACGAGACGGAGAGCAGAGGGAAGGGAGGAAAGACACATCTCACATCACGACCCACCTCCCTTTTCCCCACTGGCGCGTGTGACACGAGCCAAACCTGCACCCGCGTCCGGACGAGGGGAAAGTTGGCAGCAGGGAGCCGAGCTCTGCCCCATCCGGATCCAGCAGTTTGTCTCCAGCCATGCCCCAAACCAGATGCTTTAGACGAAGATGCCAGGAGCTGCCTTAATAAGCGCTTATGCAATCCTTCTCGCACGGAGGAAATGTCTTTCCCAATCCCCAGCCATTAGCAGTTGGCTGATGCCCTGGAGCGGGACATTTTAGAGCCCTTGTAAATTTGCTTCAGGAGTGGAAAGTGGACGGAGGAGGGGAAGGCGCTGGTTTTCGTCAAGGACCTGCATCAGCCGGGAGCTCTTCTCCCCATGAGCGGAGCGATGCCACCACGGGGTCAGCACCCAAACCCTGCCCCAAGCCAGGGGATCGGGGACGAGGGGATGATGATGGCCCTGGGGTCAGCACCCGGCCCTGGGGCTTTGGGGGTCAGTGTTGGTCCCAGCAGGGAATTTGAGCGGGGGAAAGAAGAGGATTTAGGACAGAAGCATCCTTCCTGCTTCAGTGCAGAAGTTTCTTCTGGGTTAAGAGAGGTGAATGGGGAGCAAGCAGACCAGCTCTCCCTGCACGTGGGTCACCGGGCTGCCAGCCGGAGCACACGGACTCCTTTTTTCCACTATCTGCAATTGCGTGTCCATGAGGGTCAATGCAATATAAACAGAAATTCCCTTCATGGCAGGTAGACCCTCCTTCCACTGCTGCCTGTGGCACTTAGATGGAGGAACAGCACTGTTTTAAGTAGGACTCGGGGCACCCACGCCAGCTTGGAGGAAGGATTTTGGGGCCGGTTCCAGCTGCGAGCTGCGAGGCTGCCATTACCTTCCCTTTGCCTATTGTTTGCATCCAAACCTAATTGCAAATTGACATGAGCCGTCTTTGGGGAGCGGCTGCTCCGCGCTGCTCCGTCGGCACAATGAGCCGTTGTTGATACGGCCGCAGCAATTTTCCAGGTTAATTTATGGCCGCCACACCCCATTAGCGGCAATAAATGTGGAGCCCGGTTTTGCCGAAATTGTGAGTTACGATTTTTCAAATAAATACATTTTCCTATAAACCAGCACTCTGTTTAGTTTGAATGTTCCTCACAGACACATCCATCTACATAAAATACACAGGAGAGGAAGCTGAGCTGTGACTTTGCTCTGATGACATAAAAACTTTTGTAAACACAGTGTCATTTACAGTACTAGCAAGGAGAGAGCACAAAAAATAAACAGCGAGTGCCTGGCGCATCCCTTCAGGAGCACATGGAAAATTTAATAATCTTTTTTCCATAAAGCTTTGTTTTCCTTTTGATTTATCCAGACAGGGCAGTGGCTGCTTGGCCATAAATAGATTGTATTTCTTGAGAGGCAATGGTTGCAGTCATCCTTTATGTTGCCGGAGGGGGGGGGCGCAGGAGGTGTGTGTACAGAGGAGATGCCAGGGATTGCTGCTGGGAACAGGAGCATCGGGGCTCGGCACGGCCACCCTGGGTACCCAGCTCACCCCCGATTCCTCCTGCTCCTTCGGGGGGGCTTTGACAGCCTGAACCCCACGCGGCGTTGCTTGTGTGATGTTGGTGCAGGATCAAGCGGCCCCGTGGCGCAGTCTGGGGGGCTCGGGCAGTGTGTGGGTGCAGGATTGCTCCCACACGAGCTCCCCTGCATCCCAACGCTCCCCCTGCAAGCCCCGTGCTGGCACAGCAAGACACAGTTGGCAAACCCTCCTGGGGAGGAGGGATGCTCTGAGCGGGCTTTCACATCCCTGGTGCTTGTAGCCCAACCTTGGCCCTGACCCCGGGGCTGGGTTCATTGCCGATCAAACTGACCTGATTTCGTTCACTTCTGCAGGTTCTCTCCCCCCTCACATCACCGGGAGGAAAATAATCCCCCCGGAGCAGCGACACGCATGCAGCCCGCCCCACGCACCTCTCCTTGAAGCAGACCCTGCTCGTGCCTCAGTTTCCCCAGGCTTTTTCCAACCGCTCCCCTCAGGCCTCCAGGAGCAGAACTGTTAGGTAGGTGCTGAGTGATTATTATTGTATTATTTCAGGCGAGTGCTATAAATACCCAGGGGCACCTTTAGACACAACCCAGCTGCCCGGGGGAGCTGGCTCAGCCCCGCTTCGCTCCCGCGGTGGCTGCCGGAGGGGGGGATCGGAGGCAGTGGCTGGGTGCGGAGGTACCTCGGCAGGGGGGCTGCAGGGTGTCGGGGCTGGGACCTTCCCGGCTGTACCCCAGGGCTGCAGCAGAGCCTGGGGCCAGCGGGATGCGGGTGCAGGAGGGTGCCGGGATGCCGCAGGGAGATGCTAGCAGGGAAGACAAGGGGAATATTTTACGGGGCTGCAATGTAAACAGAGCTGGAGCAGAGCCCCTTTTTATGGAGTCCCTGTCCTGCCAGGGCATCTGCCAAGCCCCTGATTTACGCTCTTATTTAGATAAGGGAGCCGGAGCGGGGGGGAGCAGAGCTGGCGTCAAAGTCACAGGACACCCCGGGCTGCCGCTCGCTGGGCGCTGATAAGGAGGTGGCCGAGGGGCTGGGACCAAATCCGCAGACCCCGTCCCGGGGCAGGGGATGGGTGCGGAGATGGGTGGCTCCTGCCGGAGCGGGGGTGCTGGGGGCTGCAGAGACCCTGGATAACCTCCCCCCCCCAACAAGTGGCCCCGCCCCCCCCCCACTTTGCCATCGCCCGGCCACGAGGGCAGGAAATCTTTCTCTGGGAAGGATTTGAAGGAAAACAGGTGGAGAGAAACGTGGTTCCTCCTGCCATGCCAGCCATAAATTACCTAATCCGAACCGCTCGGCGTTCCCCCCCTGCGTGAGCGGGGAAGATGCAAAATTAAGGAAACTCACCAAAAGTTTGAGCAGTGCTAAATTTGGACGCCATGACAAAGGCAGTCTGGTTTGATTTAGAAGGTGTCGGTGTGAAAAGGGGTCCGGTTTCATTATTTTATTAAAACACGAAAGATTAGAACGATTTTCCAAAGGAAAATCAACCCGCCGGTCCCACTATTTGCTCAGCTGAGCACTTCCAAACTGCGCGGGGTCCAGGGACCTCGGGGTGTGTGTGTGGGGGGGGAATAAAGCACGATAATGCCCAGGTTTGGGCTGGGCTTACTTGGCTCGGCGACCGGAGGCTGGAGGTGGCCCCGGTGCACAGCTCGAGGCGACGGCTCTGAGCGGGACGTGGCTGTGAGTGGCCTGTGCAACGCAGGGCTATGGGGATGGAAGGGATTTTTCTGGGGGGTGGGAGTGTTTTCCAGGGATGGGGTTGGGTGGCACGGACCCCAGCCTGGAGGTTTGCTGGGTCAGGGCTTTTAAAGGGCTGGGGAGAGGCTCAACAAGGAGCCTGGCTGGTTTGTAAGAGGGAGCAGGGCACTGCAGGTGATGCTGTGTCAGCATGGGGGGGGCAAGGCATGAAGCAGGACCCCTGCTCCTCTCCCATGTGGGCACTGGCCTCCGATGGCTCAGAGCTGGGCTCAGGGACCCCCACCCAGCCATGGGTGTTTTTGGAGGAAATCAGGGACTCGACGCCCTACCCAAGGCCTGACTCTAACCGGAGGGTAATCACTAGCAAATGTTTGCAGGGCGCTTGTTTAAAGCGGGTGGGGAAGGGGGGGCTTTGCAGCAGCTAAGAACAAAGCTGGGGGGAGCGAAGCGGGGCA
>VYZM01017800.1:362859-380945 GCA_013398915.1 Dromas ardeola | reverse complement strand
GGCTATTGGGCCCTTCCCGCCCCCCGCCCTGCCCCCCTGGGGTTTGGCGTGCAAAGAAATGACTCCTTTTTTGCCTTTTTTTTTTTTCCCCCCTCCCTTCCTGCCAAGCCCAGACCCTGCTTGTTGTTGTTGTAGGTATTTATGGGCCTGTTTATCTGATCTCGGGGGAGCCTATGCTTATCTCAGAAGCAGCAAGGGAAGGGTTACACTGGACAGCTCGGTAGACAGTATGGAGCCAAATAAAATACCAATCTGCCAAAAAAAAAAAAAAAAAAAAAGGAAAAGAAAAAAAAAAAAGAGGAAAGAAACACCCAGCCCCAGCCATCCGCTCACCCAGGAGCGCGAGGGTACCTGGAGCAAACCCGCAAGGCCAGGGGAGCGCCCGGTATTTCTGCACAGCTCCACTGCCCTGCGCCCTGGGATGGATCCTGGAAGGAACCCAGCTCCGCAGGCATCCAACACCACCTTCCAGGGGCAGAGAGACTCTGGCAGCAGCGCTGGGATGAGCACGGTCCAGGCTGCAGGCTTGGACCCAGCTCAGGACGTGTCAGCCCCCAAAACGGCTGCTGGTTTCAGCAAACAACACAACCCTGGGCAAGAAATGCCCGGGCACTCGGCAGAGGAGAGAGTGTTTTAACGTCACTGAAAGAAGGGAAGAAAAAGACAATTTTTAAGTTTGGGGTCGGTTGTTACGGCAGTCTGTCCGTGACGCTGCTCTTCGCTGTTTCCTTGGGGTGAGCACAGAAATGTCCCTGCTTGGGATGAGAGGTACCATCGGTCCCCAGCCCAGGCAGGGACTCGCTCAAGGTCGCCCCGAAGGTCATGGCCAGGGCCAGGGCTGCTGCCTCCCGTCACGGGGCCTCTCTGGCCCGGCCCCAGCTGGTGACACGGGGCCGGGGGAGCCATGGGGCAGGGGGTAACCCCCCGGACACCGCGGGGAGCCCCATCACTGCTCTGGCCTTTCCCGAGTCCAAGGGCACGGCTAGGACTGGCTGGGATGGGGCTGGATGGGATGTCCCCTCTTGCCATGCCAAGCAGGGGGCAAGGGCAGCCCCATGCCAGGGGTCCCCCCCAATTCCTTGCCCCCTCCCCACCCCACTCTAATTACCTGCTCTTAAGGAAGCGCCTGATAGTTCTGTCCATTTAAGGTAGCCCCAGCCCCTCTCAGTGAGGGTAATTGGGCCATAATTTGTTTTCGGTGTCAAGATGGCGTCAAAGATAAGACAAAAATCTCCAGGTTTGGGGGCTAAAGAGACAGGAGAAATCCTGACCCGGGGCCGACCTCAGAGGAATGGCCACAAGCCCCAGTGAGTAACATGGCAGGTGAAAGATTTACTGCCAGGGGAGCTTTTTGATCCTCTCCCAACACTCGGAGCCTCTCAGCCCAGTTGCTGGGTCCCAGGTTAGACTGTCTCCTGGGAGCACCGCTCAGGTGGGAAGGTTTTCTGTCCAACAGAGGCCCCCTCGGCTGCAAAGTTCATGACATGCAATAGTTCTTCCTCAAATCTCCATGCTTCTAGAGTCACATGATTCTGAGACCCATCTAAAGAGATTTCTAATCCATAGCTGTAGAAATGACATCCAAGCATGGGAGGACTCTGGAGCCACAAGGCAGATGAAGGCTCCAACTGTTTTTTCTTTATGTCTTTTTTTTTTTTTATTTTATTTTTTTAAAACAAATCCAAATTCTCTGGGTTTTCACCCCTATGGCTGTCCCTGCTTGGGTCTCCTGGCACTGAGCTCTGCACAGACTGTATTTCTCCATAGAGCTGCCTGTGCTGGGAGAAGGTCGAGAGCACAGCACCCTGGGCCAACCTTTCCAAGACCATCCTTCAAACATCACCCACCCCATGCTCCTACCTCCCAAAAGCCAACCTTCCTTGCTTCACCCCATGAAGGCCCTTTCCCCAGTGCAGGGTGTTGGGAGAAGTATTTACTCCTCTCACAAGACTCACGTGCTTGGTGGGGGGTTAGCAAAGGTGCTCACCATGGCTTTCTGCAGAATGACCCATCCTTGTCCTGCTCAGTGGTGGAGCAAACCCATTAGCAAGCATCTTCTCGGGCAGCAATGACACTTTGCTGCCGGCTTCCCACTGATCTTTTCCCACGACATCTCGGCACAGCCTTCAGGTGAAGCTGGATGGTGTGGGGTGACACAGCAGCCCACTTGCGTTCCACATGGCAGCTGGATTTAAGGTCCAGGATGGAATCTGGCTGGGAGCTGGTGGTATTTGGTGGAGCATCGGTGCTGTACAGCTCAGGGCAGGGGGTAAAAACAGCCGGGCACTTTGCTCAGCAGGACTTCGTGCCATCTCCATAGCTGTGTGACGCTGGCCAAGCTCTGTCTGTCCTGGTGACTCCAAAGCTAAAGTGCAATAGCAAACCTGGAGCTGCTGCGGCTTCAGGAGCCCACAGATCAGAGGGTCCAAGGGGCCAGACGGACCTGCTGGAGCACCAGCGGGAAGCGCAGGCTGGTAGCAGGACATTTACTGGTGAGAGGAGAGTGAGACGGGCAGTTACCCAAGAGGCCTGAGCCGAGGGACTGCGAGGCAAGAGAGCACACTTGGAGGCTTGCCGATTCCTTGAGAAGGATCCCTGAGGCAGGGAAGGTCCTTGCTTGCAAAATTTCCATTTTCCCTGCTTGTTCTTTTGCGTGAGGAATTCAGGTCCTGACCACCCTGAAAGGCTTTACAGTAACCAGAGAAGTAGGGGAATTTATGGCGTCACCAGTGGCTGAAAGCTGAGGAATTGAGAGGAAAAGGCATTTTTTTTTCTCCCTTAGACTACAGCTACCTTGACAAAATTCTCATGGCCTGTAACTGACCTGCAGGAGCAGCCGGGGGGGCACATGGGGGCTGGAGCAGGCTGGTTTAATTGCCTCGGCCGGGAGCTCCTTCCCAAACTGAGAAGCTGGAAGGAGTTACGAGCCTGAACTGGTGCACAAAGCTTGCGTCAACCCCGAGACTCCCTCCTCTGCTCACCTTCACTGTTCAGCGTCCACCATTTTGGTCCTGTGTCTGACGGAGAGAGGAAGGGCAGGCTTTGCGCTGAAGCTCATCAGCTTGACTCAAACTCGAGCCCGCGCTGCGGAGTTCAGCGACTCACCCTACAAAACGTCCAGGAACCAAGCCAGCTGCTTAGGGCTAAACCCACCCAATTCCACGCCCAATGCCCTTTTAGGCTCCTATTTCCAGGAACACGGAATAAAGAGGTGGGAATGCCCTTGTGGAGGTACTTTTGTTAGCTTGCTTTGGGGAGTGCATGAAGGACTTGGAGCAGATGAGCAGCAGGGAGGAGTGGGGAAAACAGACCAGGAAAAGGAGGGGAGGAGAACAAGGAATAGCCTGGTGAGGGATGGCAGCTCCCTGGCACTGTAGTTTGCGCTAGTCTAATAAAAAAAGCCCTGTCCGTATGCAGTGCGCCAATCAAGAGCCTTCAACCTGCTTCTTATCCCCAGGAAAACGGAGATGCAGAGGGCTGAGCTGAGTTGAGGCCAGCAGTAGTGCACCAAGGGCTCCGTTTTTTCCATAAGCGTCAGGGTTTATGGCCAGTAAAGCAGTGGAAATTCCAGGGAAAAAAATTTAAAAACTGGTTCTGCTGCGAAGATGGGTGTGGAACAATGAGAACATCAACCTGCAGGGTACAGGGATCCTTCCAGGCCAGACTGGACAGGGAAGAGCTGAACAGTCCTGTTTTGGGACACATACAGGGATCCTGGTTGCCCTCTGTGGCGAGGCAGAGCTGGGAAGGTGCCGGGCTATTTCCCCCACATTTCCATGCAGAGAGGCTGGATGTGGTGCCTGCCTTTTCCCACCCCAGCCCAACGAAGGGCCTGCAAACCACCAAACAGGAGATCGGATTGCTCAGGGCTGCCTGCCAGGCCATGGCTGCCGGCCTGCTGTCTGCTCCACAGGCGCAGGAGCTGGCGAAAACCCAGACACCAAACGGAGCTGCGAACGAGCTGGCTCCAAGACCGTGGGATGCAACCGACCATCTTCTCTTTTCTAAAGACGGACTTGCCCACACGGGTGTCAACACCAGGAAGAGACACAGGCAACGCTCGGACACCTCTTGGACGCAGACCCTCCTCTCTGCTTTGTGGCCACAGCCTGGGTTAGTGAGCTTGCTGATGCGGTGCCCATCGTTGTGCTCTCTGGTCTCTACGTGTGGTAGGAGAAGCAGCAGAGCTGTCTCAGCTAACTGAGACTTCGTTTTTCTCCTGTCTCCCAGTCTCTGCTCTTCCCCGCAGGCACCAGGATGCCGCAGCCATCACGGAGTACTTCCTGCAACAACTAAAGGAAACAGATCTTGGAGAAAGTTCCAAAAAACAATTAAGTAAAAGCACATTAGGGGGCTTTGAGGTACTTAGGGAAGAAGCCAACACTGCCTGCAAGGGTAAGAGATGCGAAACCAGCTCCAGCTCCTGGCAAAGTGAGATTGAGTGCTGGCAGAGCCACACAGTCATCCCTTATTGGATACAGGAGAAATAAAAAAAAAAAAAGAAAAAGAAAAAAGAGCCCTAAGGCTCTCCCCTGCACACTCAGCCTGCTCAGCCACATCTCTAAAACATAAAACCATTAAATCCACATTCGCATTTTTCCCCAGTCCTCTGTGCTGCCCTTTCTGCCGGGGAGTGGAGAACCGAAGCCTGGTTTCCATCAATGTTCCAAGGAGGCCGTAGGACGGCTCACGCAGAGAATCGGACGTGTTCAATTTCAATGTCCAACCAGGGGAAAAAAAAAAACCAAACAACCAACCACATAAAAAAACCCCAAACAAACCATTTGCATGATCTCCACATCCCACCACAGCATAATCCCACTTCCGCTATCTGACAAGTCCAGCCGCCTCCCACCGAGGAGGTGTCTTGGGGACGGGAGAATGGCGCTGGTCCCCCCCAGCTGCCAGCCCTGGGCCGCAGAGCACCCACGGCCGGGTGCCTGAGCGAACACTGCCCTCGCACGGCGGCTGGGAGCGCAGAGAGGGACCTGCAGTTTGAGGCCCATCAGATCAAGCCGCCGGCTGCTCAGTTTCCCCGAGTGAATACCTTAAAAAGACGGAGCAGATTCCTCGTTGGTTTTGCGCTTGAAATCTTCCGGGGGTTTCTTGGCAGGGAGCAAACATGAGATTAAGCAGCGTTATTCATTAGTCTCTGCAAATAATAGATTAACCGGCAAAGTTTATTTGTTTCACTGGAGTTTCCAGTCTACCCTCTCGTGGCAAAACCAGCACTTGCACAACAGGTTGCTGCTTACAAGCTGTAAGCCCTTCAGCCCTTCTGCCTTTCCGCCCTGGGCAGGACCTTCTCACTTGTGCTGAGCCCACGCTCACCAATTTGGGAATGCAAATGACATGGCTTTTCCCCTACCACTGGTGTAAGCTGCCCTTGTCCTCACCTGAAGACCTTTCCTTGATACCTCTAAAAAAGCTTGACAAGGCACAGGTGATGTCCTGTGAAGTGATCTACCCTTGCTCCTTGTTTCCTGGTGCCCACCTGTGTCACCTCTGGTCTTGCTTTCTTCAACTGAGAGCTCCCCGAGAGAGGGACAACACTCTGGCAGCATGTTGCCTCGCGCAAAAAGGTCCTGATCCATTGCAAAGGCCTCCAGACACGTCCACAAACGCAGGCACTGAGGACATCGGGATCTGTTTCTGCGCCAGCTCAGTCTCCCCCAGCTCTCCAGTACATCAAAGTCAGTCTTTAGCTAAGAGAATATTGGGCTCAAACGTAACTACTGATCATTGATTGTTTCTCACAGCTTGGTAAAGCATCAACACATTCAGCTCTCCAAAGTCTCTTCCCTGCAGTCACTGCTCCTTTGCTACTGAAAGCTAATGCCCTGGGGTGTAGGACTGGGGGGGACCCAGTGTCTCCTGCACTCATCACTGGCGGTATAAATGGGCACGTTCTGCATGGCTGGTAGTCACCACACAGCAGCAACACAACCTGCCACCCTCCTCCCAGAGGGCAATTTAGCCCTTGCCGTGAATCGAACCATGATAAGCAGAGGTCAGCTGGCGGTAGGACAGCACCGAGGAATAAGGATACAGACGATGTTGTGGGATTGTTTCAGGGAGAATTATCTGTGCAAATCTTTACTGCACATCAACAGTGCAATTTAATTTGGCAGTGATAGAGTCAGGTCATGTATTTTGAGTGTAAAGCTCTCAACATCCTATCATCCTCCTCTGAGAGAGCCCAAGTGTCTGAAAAGCTACGCTACAACCTCTTTCCTGGCTAAAAACCAAGGCTCAAGCACACCTCAGACACTGCCAGCAGAGCCTTAGGAAATGCCATGGCAGGGTTCAGAAGAACAAGTGTTCAAGCTCCAGCTTCTGGCACTACTCACTTCCTCACTGCAGCAAAAAAGTGAGTTATCTTTGCCTACAAGGCTGACAGGCAGGAGGAAGAGCAACATGGGAAGAAGAAATGAAACAAAGCACTACACGGAAAAGCATCTTGCAGCTTAACTGATTGAACACCGGGATGCTACATGTCAGCATTGCGCTGGAGTAGCACCCACCTGGTCAGCTGGGCACGCAGCTGCAACTCTGGACAACAGGAGCTAGAAGTCATGCATGAAACGGAGCCCAGGGTGAACCTGAGAAGGAAGCAGAAGCACAGGGTTGAACTAGACATAAAGATTCATTAGGAAAAATGAATCAAATGAGATGCTGCGCTTGATTGACTGTTCATGATAGAGGCGGGGAAAAAAAAAAAATCCCCATCACAGAAAAGCCCAACGCTCCCCAAAATGGAAGGTCACGCGGCTCTCCAACAACATCCATCTTTCTCATGAGTCGTCTTTTTGTTGCATTCAAAAGACTCCATGATTTGCTTCCATGCAACCCACACAGATTTGTCACAAAATATCCCATCACCTGAGCTTTCTACTTCAGGCTTGACACATCGTAGTCAGCAGTGCCATTCTCCCCTCCATGGCTGCAGTATTTTCAGCCCTGGGGAGGTGGGTGGGAAATGACAGTGAATCAGACAAGCCTGGCACAAAACATCCATGCAAAGCAAAACTCCATCGGCTCTGCAGCCAACAGGGCTAAGGGCAGAAAGGCAAACAGAAGGGAATATAGGCCTTGTTGCTAGATAGATCATTTATTAAAGTGAAATTCAGCATTTTATCTTTGTCAGACAGTACAGAGTTAAAGTCTCATACACAGTGGAAGCAGGACATTTCCTACACCTCAGAGAAATGAGTTCTACAGTTTTTGCTATAAGTTACTAAGTTGCTTTAACAATACACAGCTATATTACACAGTTAAAAATACAAGGTGTCCAAAACATTTGGCATAAGATCAGCACAATACATGGAGGCTAGAAACAGAAGAGGGAACACAGTTTTTCTCTCCCAGTAAGCCCACTAAGACTCCAAGCCATTCTGCAAGTTACCCGCTATTCCCCCCGCTCCCCGCGCTGGAGCTGTGGAGCAGAGGGCCAGGACAGGAGCCCCATCAGGGCTCAGCTAAGTCAGAGGCTCCTGGAGCCTGCTGATGTCCAGGATGGCCTGCAGAGTTGCTTGCAAGGGAAGTTCAGGTTTAAGGCAGAAGCCCCCCTCCTCTCCCCACACTTTCTTCAACCATTTAATTTGTTCCAAACAGGGGTGTTCACAGGCAAGTCAAAAACGCGAGACCAGGGATAGCTGTGAAAAGTGCAAGGGCTATCTTACATCCTAACAGTTCATTTGCACTTTGAAAGTGGAAAATGAGAACTCCCTAACTTGATGAGCTAGAGGTGGCTAAAGGGCATCAGTGACAAGAGGAGTGAGGCATCAGTAACATTCCTTCACCTTTGGGACTCTTCAGTCAATACTCTGGGCAGTACAAGGACTCCTTTTGTACAAGAGGCCACCTTGTATTACCCACTCTTTTAAACTGTAGAGGCAAAGTGACTCTAGTGCTCTGGGGAAGTATAACGATCTGTGGATTTAAATAAACAGTCCCCCAGCAGACCACTTCTCTCCCCTCCAACTGCAGTTACTGCTGAAGATCTCCCATTGGTATTTACATTTGGCTCAACCAAAAGACGTAAAGTGCACAGCTCCCCCCTTCTTCCCCTCTCATAAAACATCCATTACAAGAGCTAACACAGAACAAATCTTCCTCCACGTTGGTAACTGTGGAAGCATGTTTTGTTCAGTCTCTCTGTGGGCCATGTCCCGTTTCATCTTCTCTGTGCCATCACGACCCACTTGAAAATGCGCATTTCCTGTGGGTTATTTTGGCTCTTGATTTCAAAGTCTCTCTGAAGCCAGCTTGCACTTAAGACTAACTTTAAATGCCAGACTTGTTATGTTTTGGTCAAGTCTTGCACTGCAGGCTATCTAGTGGTTTACAGACACATTTCTAAGGAAAACTGGGACACCAGACTACTGGGGACAAGTGGTGCAAACCTGCCCGCTCTGCTTTTCTCAGACTGAGCATCTAAAGTGCCTGGCAAAAGAAACATTAGCTTTTAATGCAATTGTTTACTTCAGGTTGATATACAATATTCTTTAGATGCAGACATTTAAAAACCCCCTGCCTTCTAACACAGCCTCCTTGGATATATTTGCACTTTTCAGCCATCAGGCTGCCACCAACTCAAGCCTTCACATGCTTCCATTTCCCTTCAGCTGAGCTCAAGCCAATAACTACCATCAATGATTTCTTCTTCTTCCCTTAAAGTGAGCAGAGGGTCAGCATACAGGATGAAATTAACCCCGGAAGAGATGTTTCCGCATTATTTGGATTTCATACTAATGGCTTTGAATCTATTCAGAAGTCTAATGAAGTTAATGCAACTCTTCAACAAGAATTGAATTAGGCTACGTAATTGAATTAGGCTATATAATGGCTGGAGGGCTTCAAAGACGATTCCTCTGCCCCAGGGTGAATGTCACCTATGCAGGCTTGTAAGAAATAAGCTTCCACTATTATAAATGGAAGATGACATCCGGTCATCCTCCATGCCCCCAAGGCTTGTGCTCCATGGTTCAAAGCTAGACAGAATTTAAGGCCCATCTGTGAAAAGCAAAATGTAAAAAGAAAAAAAAATAAATCTTATCATACCAGCCAAAGCAATTTGGGTCTTCCACCTTTCCAACAAGTCCCATCCAAAAGTGCTGAGAAAATGTCCCACCTCATGGCTTCACAAGTGTGAGGTTCAAACACATTTACTTTGAAGTTTAAAACAAAAAGTTGGAAAGTCTTTTTTAATTGGCATGCAGCATAAGGAATCAAATACACAGAATGGTATTATACAGAATGACAATTGCATTGTTGCGTTTTCTGGTTATTAGACACTAAATGCTTTTCAAGAATCACAGGCACCCTGAACATGGATATTGCTACTGAATTGACGTGTGATTTCAGTCTATAGCATGGGAGCCATACAGTGGCTAACCCTTCCAACAAGACATCGGCTTTCTTTTGCTCAAGGCGTTTTGCTCTAGCTAAGTTGAGAACAAGGTAATAAGGCATTTGCAAGGGTTTACAAGGCCATGGGGTCCGACAGCCAAAGATTCCTCTCTTTCTTTGGTGTCTTGCCTCCAAGTTTCCCACCTTATAAACAACTGCTAATGGCTGGTAAACATCTCTTCATCATCACACTTCACTAAGAATTTTTTCAAAAAAGTATAATTGCTTTAAGAGTGAAACCAACAAGGATCACATTTCACATCAATTGACTATTTTCAGAAAGAAAAAGAAAAAGTTTCCTGGATACCACCTCTGCACAAAAGCATTCCAGTGAATACACCTGAACAGATGGAACCTGCCACCATATTTCCTTGAAAAGAATCATTTTGCTGCTGGCTGTGCTAAAACACCCCAACAGTTTTATTTACTCTTAGAAATAAAACAAAACAAAATACAACAACAAAAAAGTAAACCCCAAACAAACTACATTTTTACAGTTTTGGTCTAGAAGTTACAATGAGGCATAACCCTCTCAACCCAGAAACTAATTTTCCCTTGGTAATACCCTCTGATTACATGAGCACTTTGAAGATTAACATGCAGTCAGAGAAAGTACCCTTTTAGCTATCTGTCCTGGATGAGAGAAGCCAGATCATGTTGACTGATGTGGGAATTCCTCCATCCTTTCAATAAGGAAAGGACCAGCGTAATTAGGAAATTTTTAAACATTCATGAAATACCGACACAAGACATTCTCTCCTCATTCCTTGAACTCTCTCCTGGCTGATTTTCTTGAAATCCATACTGAATTGAACAAGGAAATGCTGAAACAATCACACTCCCCAAAACTTCACAAGTGGGACGTGTACCATAACAGAGTATTTCTGCCTATGACACAGGACTTAAGACGTGCTGAAGTTTGTTGAACATGTTTTAGCAAACACTTCAGAGCTGATGTGAACAGCTGATTTTAAATTGTGACTTGATTTTTAAAGAGACCCTGGGAGAGCTTCAACAAGAGCTTCACTATGTGAACCCTTCATGCCTTACGAAACACGATGCAGTACTAAGCTGGGATTGTGATCTGTGTGTTCAGCTCTTCAACAAAGCTTCATCCAGTTTTGGAAAATTAAAACCTGCCATTGACAAAACGCTAGCCAAGTTTTCTACTGTTCAGTCCATTGATTAAGGCTTGTTGAGAATATACTCTCTATGCGGAGTCTTGGCATCTTGTAACAGAATGGAGACATTGGTCAGGACAGCAAAGAAACAGAGCGGTGCTTTACATCATGAGATCCCCTTGAATAGAATTTGAGGTCACTAGAGAAGTCAGTCAAGACCAACACTTTTATAAGCTCCTTTTGCCAAAATAACCACTGTGTTATTCGTAAGGACACCTTGGCTTGAAATAACAAAATCAGAGCGATCTCCTCCTACAGCGCCCAGTTAAAGAGCACCAGCATGCCGTCCACTCACACAGCTCTTACGAAAGCACACGTAATGCTCACAAAAGGCAACTGCTTCGATACTTTTTGCCTGTTGCAAAGACAGATGAAACGCATCATGCTCCAGTCAGCCCACTACCCTGGTTGTGGTGCTACAACCATTAGCATGTCTGCTTTATACTAAACAGGGACTGCCGAACCCACTGATCCACACAGCAGTTTTGTGACACCTGCTGAAGACTAGCTTCAGTATAAAATTCACATCGCTTGTGATGATTGATACCTGATCTGACAGAGATTAAGAGGCAGATGTCTTAAGCCATTGTTTCACCTACCGCCACTGAGCCTTGAATAGAAGGGAAATAGGCGTGAATTAAATGAGCATTTCTACCGATATGATCAAACACAGCAAATAAGCTCTATTTGCCTTAATACCACATTCTGTGGAAATGCAGAAGTTTTTAAACACTTACAGACAATTAATTAGTGAGTTCTTAAATAAAAGAAATTAGAAAAAGGGACTGCAGAGTTGTTTGACATCCATGTCGGAAGGGGACGAGAGGAAATACGATAAAAAAAAAAATAAATCAATTTCAGACTAATCAAGTAGCGTTCACTGGAGTAGATTTGGTGAGATGGAGCATTTGTAGAAGTTTGGAACTTGAAGCACTGACTCAAGGCAAGACAGAGTGTGTGTAGGTGGGGAGCAAGCTTCAGACAAACTTCTGACCCATGCACCTTGATAATGGAATTTTATCTCTGCCGCTATTCCAGTCCTGCGCCAAGCCAATCTGCATGGTGGTTTGTGATGCAGTCTGAATTCAGTGAAAAAATTTCATCTGTGATCTGAATTGCACTGAGATGCAGATTTCCAGAAATGGTTTAAAACACCAAGTTGACAAACTCCACAGTCCTACAGGTTTACTTGGTTTCCTCATTATCCTCATTTCTTTATTCCAATGTGACTTTGAAATGAGGGGAAAAAGTCTTCAGAAACATGCTGGGCACATGTTTTCAAATACTCCTGATAAGAAAGTCTATATTTTTTCTGTCATCCAGACTTACTGCATTTAAAAAAAAATTTACAATATACTTCAACAGTTTTTATATACCTAAAATGCACAATACCATCTGTTCCTTCAAGGTCTCTCTTATTCCAAATCTTGTTAATCTTCATTCTAGTTGCTTGCTACTTTCTGATTTCTGGTCCAGCCTGCTCTTGTTGTTCTTCACCATATAGATGAAATATGCAAGTGTCTCTTTCTCATTCACGGGAATATTCCTGAAGTGACGACTGACAGTCTAGAAGGACAACATGTAAAGAGACAGAAATTCTGAAATTAAAAAGTAGAAATAATCAGAATAGGGTTTCTCTTCACTTTCCAAAAATGATTTTATGGCCACTGAGCCCAATATACTCTTAGTCAAACATGCACCAATTCTAACTGTCAGTCCTCGTTTACCTCTCTTTACAGCTGGAATGTGCATATGAACATAGCATAGTCTTGCTACGTCAGCAGTATTTGCAGCCAACCTACAAGCGGAATTTGGAAGCCAGAATGTCCTCCTGCCAAAGCAGCACAGCCTCTCCTAAGCGGCATTTCATGCCGAGATTATTTGGAGAGAAGTTTTCCCTGCATCTCAGTATTTTAAAGGAGAGTGTCAGAAATATTGAAACACTTTGCTGTCTGAACTAGATGTAGCAAAGTTTTAGAGTCCAAAGGAAAACACACTAGATAAGTTTTGATTGAAAGGAACACCAGGGGATTTGCAACAGGAGGGTTAGCATTTGGTTAGGGCTACCCCTCTCTGACACTAGCTTTTCCTCAGAAAATGAATGCGGAACACATTTTGGAGCTGGATGAGATCTGCTTCTCATATGGAAGAAGCTCTTTTTTGGTACCCAACACAGCTCCAGAACTGGATGTTGATGCAGGCTGAGCAATAAGTCACTCCAAGAAGATTTATGGAAGTTTTAGTTTTCCTTACGGTGGGGTAGCAGCAGGAGTCTAAGAGCCTCAGGCAGCAGTGATTCAAGCATGGGAGCTGGACGAGGATCCAGCGTAGGGTCAAAGCTGCTCAGACTTCACAGGAAATCTGGGAAGTGTGTGACAACTTTAAGTTAGGCTCCCTTTATTTTCCGCTTGCATAGTAGTTTGTTTGTTTTTTTTTTTTTCCTCCTGGGCACACTCATGGTAAATTGCCTAAGTAAGTAGTCCTTCATGGCAGGAGGTAGCTGAGAAACTATGAACTGGTTAGTTAGAACATGACAATTCAGAACTACTAATGAGGACATACATCCACCCCGCTTCATTCACCTCAGTCCTACATGCTCTACACTACACATTCTCTATATTCAGTATATTCATTTCCTAGTTGACTTTGAAAGAGAGCAAGACAGTGTCTTGCTTTCTTTTTTGGTCTGCCGGTTGTTGTTCTTTAAAGCAAAAGCAAAACAGACAGTTTTGGGCAGACAGCTATGAAAGCCTCAGCTTACAAAAACAACCTCGTTACCATTCAGTAACTGCTACATTCTTTTCAAGTTTAGAGAAGACTTTTCCCATAGGAAGCCGTAAGATCAAGTCAGGAAAGAGAGCAGAGCAGAGCAGATGCACACCAAGCACAACTAACCCAAATAACAGAGAGTTACAGAGAGTTCTTTCTTAACAAGTACCCCATATGGCGTGAAAGCAGCAGTAGAGGCCCTTAAGGGAAGAGCCTTTTATTAACTTAATACAGAATCATAAGACATTAGGACAAGGGAGGGAAAAAAGGAATCTTAAGTCATGGTCAGTGATTTTTGCCTTTAATAAGAAGCAATTCCAACCAGTTCAAGTGCCTGTGAGGAAAGAAAAACTAACAGGGGCACTTAAGGTGACTAATAACGTTTAAGTCTGAGCTTCAGTACAACAGCCATCTTCAGTTAACACCTAAGCCACTGGAAAATAGGTTCTGTTTCTGCTTCCTAAAGGTAACGGATTGTGACTATGAGCAAGGAGGGAAAGGAAGCAGGGAAAAGCAGTTACTAAAACGTGCTTTCAACAGGCAGCTTCCATGTATTCCGTGACTGTCTCGAGTGAAAGAAAGCACACAGCTTTCTGTTGGTACCATCCGCTGAAAGCTTTCGCAGAGCACACAGTACATACTAGTGAGAGAGTCACTACAGGTGACTAGTGTCCAAGAAATGTTCACTTCAGCAGAGGAGAGAAAAAGTTTTTTAGTAACAGAGATTATACTATTTCTCTCATCACTTACTTCTGCTAGTTGAGCCTTGTTGAGTCCAGGCCTAGTCTGCAACTTATAATGTCTCTTGTAACGTCGCAGAGTGTTCACTTGGAGCTGGAACAAGTCAACCTGGAAGTGACGTAGAAAAGAGGGGATAAGCACTACCTTTAGCTTCTTTTAGGTAGAAATGTAGAGTTATCTAAAAATTAACTATTTATTCCTCAACAGGACTGCTCCTTGCCTGCATTCAGAACCACATCGGCTTCCTTACTGACAAATCTAAGTATATTTTGTATTTGTTAATGCTAAAGGACCAAAATAGCCTCAGGGAAATATAAAATTTTGTTCTGGTTCACATGCTGTCAACAGAACTGCTGGCCAATTTCTGCTCTCAATTACACCTCTGCAACCTCCAAGCAAAGGGGAACCTTTTGTTCCCACAAGGTTTAAAAAAGCTCACACATGAAATATCAGTTTAGCAGGCACTGAACAAACGGCTTGTGACATAAAACAGAGTACAGAGAAGAAATGAAATTCAAATACTTCAATGGGATGTGCACAGTTTAAAAGCAAGGGTGGTGGTGGGGGAAGCTACAGGAAGGAAGATGAAGATCATGTGGAAAATGCCATATTTCAAAGGCAAAAGGAATTTCTGCTGAAAACCAAGAAGAAAATGATATTAAAAATGACACACTGCAGAGTTCCGTATTCAGTTAGGTGACATGCATCCCTCAGTTTTTAACCACCAAGTACCCTGCATGCTCTACAGCACTTAACATTGTTGGATGCCAGCTGGACCTTCACCAATCATCCTGGCAACTAACGTAAAGCCTGCATGGGAAAGTTGTGATGGAGAACCTTGTAGAATGGAAACACAAACAGCTACAACAAAAGGTCAGGTACCCTTAAAAAAAAACAAACCCAACCAAAAACTTGCTACTCTTTCAACACACCCACACAGTAGGTGTATGGACACAGCTTCGCTGGCAAAACAATTCTTGGTGGTTTTTTTTTCTCAGAAATAAAATGCTTTTTGCCAATATGGGTGGCATTTCCAGCAGAGGGCTCTGCTGACGTGGCCAGAGCTCAGCTCCTCCACGAACATCACCTCTGCACAACTTTTTGCAGTGTCAACAGTACCAGAAACATCACCAAAGCAAATACAGAACACAACGGCACAGAGAAGAGATTATTCTAGAGCTCTGTAACACAGAAAAAAAAAACCAAACAAACAAACCAACCAGGCCTATTTCCCGCAAATAAAAAGATGTTACAAATTATTTTAAGGTAGTTTTAAATAGTGCCAAAAATAACCATACATGCAAAGGTCTGAAGAAGCTTAATATCCCTGGATATCATATACCCAAACACAGAGAGACTGACCTATTGGATTCTTTAGTGTATTTGCAAAACGATGCACGCTAGGTAACAAAGAACCATTATCAGGGCCTCAGTCACCACTCAAAATAATTTGTTTTTACATTTAAAAAATAATTAGTATCAAATACTGTTTTAACAGCTCTCTGTAAGCAGTACATAGATGAAGCCTCTTTTTATAGACAACTTTACGTGGGTAAAGAACTCCTACAGGTACAAAGAAGAATATTAGGACATTACACATCAGAAAAAGGTCTTCCTGAAAAATGAGAGTAACTCTGTAGCAGTTGCAGTGGAGCTGCAATTTAAAATTTAAATATTTCCCAATACATGAAAACATCCAAGTAAAAATTCAACATGCTCAAAATTGGTAAAGCATCCTACACCCACTTGGCACTTACTAACCTCCGGGACATCCGTTTCATGCTCAGGAGAGTCACCTCCGTCATCACTTGTCTTCCTCTTTCTTTTGTTTCGGACACTTTGAATGAAGTTCTTGTGAAAATCACAAATATACAGATGTCTCACCTAAGAATCAGAAGTGGTGAAAAAGCAATCAAAACAGGTACTGTAGAAACAGCACTCAACAACAGCCACTTAGACACTAGTATTAGAGAGTGCGTCCCTCATGACTGGCATGACTGACTGCCTCATGACACTAAGGAATTTCTAATCTTAAACTCCAGGAGCGATATCGTACTCTTGAGTTAGAGATAATTTACATTACAAAGACTAAAGGCAAGAAAAATGAAGGACTCAAGAGCTCCAGCTGAACCTGAACCCCTGCAGATAATGTATTTCTTTTTTATGGTTGCAATCACACGCCAGAAAAAAAAATAGGCAATTGTCTGGAGGAAGTGCATTTGCTTAAGGACTTACTACGAGGGCACTAGAAAGAAAAACATCATTCCGTTCCACTCTTGTGAACTTTCTGTTTTAAATAGTACACAAGATTATTAATGCAAGTGTTTCAAAATTTAGATCAAATAGATTAGCTAATTACCTCAATTAAAACAAGCAAACTAAAAGCAAAAATCCTTTTCCTATAGCTTATCCTGCCATGGAAATCCCTTTTTAACAGATATTTCACTAGAATTAGCATATATACAACAAAAGATCACAAATGATTAAAATTACGTGGTATCTGTAAGGCAAAAATGTCTTCATGTGACACAGGCATTCTACATTCAAAATCATTTTTTGCAGCCCACTTCATACTTTCCCTTCATTTTGAATTAATTAGTGTGATTTCCTCTTTTTATTTCTAAAGCCCTATGTCTGTCAATAAAGAATCATTCCTAAAATGAAAGAAATTACTGTACACTAGACAAACCTGCTGAGAACTACAACCAGGAGAAACACTCTGTTTTTTAAGAATAACATTAGATTTAAAATTGAGTCACACTCTTCCCATGATGTGATGTATTTCGGCTGTGCAAGAGGGACCTAACCAAACGGGGAAGATGCCAAACAGACTGACTCAAAACTTCACCTTTTTTTTTTGTTTGTTTGTAATGGTTTTAATCTTTAAAGATCAGGTAAGAAAAGCATGCAGAGCAGAATGCCGTTAGCCAAGCCACTTCTGAGAAATTCCATCTGTAATCTTGATGGAGTACTCTCCTGTACCCATTTTGTTACTCGGTAAACGACCCGTTTCTATCTTGAGCTGACAGCTGTCATTTAATGTCACTAAGCGGTCAGCAGCAGATCGGGCTGTTTAGTGCCGACCAGCGAACAAGCGCGCAAGTGCCCTGTTGAAGAGGCTGCATGCCTCGCCTTTCCAGCTAGATGTAATAGTTCATTTTTAATAGCCGGCTTCACTAGAACACAAAATCTTACCAATTAAAAAAGTACCGTGACGCCTAACTGAAACAGTAACCCATATTGTTGATTTCACGTAGCAGCATCAGCGGTTTTCAACCCGAAAGTGAAATTAAAACAGCACTATTGCCTGCGAAGCACAGTTTGCTCCTTTGAACATCATCTCCTCCTCACCGCATGAGAGCTTTCCTCCCAAACACGGTGTCTAGCGCTGCTTCATTAATCCTCACGAGATAATCAGTGCCATGAGGAAAAGCCGTATCTTCGCCCAGGCGTGTTTTTCTCGTGCCCCAGGGCAGTGACATTGGAGAGGGGCAAACGCGGGCCAGAGGAACCCGGTCTGCAGCACAACCCGCCGCACCTGGCACCCCGCTCTCCCCACAGCTTGTCACGGTTAAGGGAACCCCCCCGGGCAATCGCAAAGCTCAACTCGCCGGGCGGAGAAGCAACTTTCCGGCGGCGGAGGGAGCGCGGCCCCGCCGGGAGGGACCGGCCGCAGTGCGGTGGCGGGATGGGGACGGCGAGCCCGCCCGCCCGGCCCCTAGGCGGGGGAGGACACACCGGCGGAGGCCTCAACTCACACTTTTGTCGATGTCCAGCTTCAGCTTCTTCTGGGAGATGCTCTTCTGGATCCTCTTGCTGAAGGACGCGTTGCCGGCGGGGCGCACGCAGCGGTCCCCGTCGTCGATGAGGCAGCAGCTCTGGCCGTAGAAGGGGGCGGCGGGAGGCCCATCCCGGCTGTCCTCCTCGGTGCTGAAACCATTCATCGCCCACCTGCCCGCCCCTCACCCCGCCCGGGGAGCCGAC
>VYZM01017800.1:303870-362244 GCA_013398915.1 Dromas ardeola | reverse complement strand
CGCCCCACGGTCGCCCCTCGCTCTTCCCGTCAGAAGACTGAGGAAACTCGGCCTCTGCCTTCGCCCCGGGCGCTGCCGGAGCGGGTGTCCGGCCTCGTCCCCCGCCGGCCTTCGGGCTTCCTCCGCTCCCCACAGCCAGACACAAGCCTCTGGCCGCGGCACTCGCCCGCCTCAGCCTGTCTGCCACCGGGCAAAGCTGAACCGGCGGCTCTCGCCCGGTCGGTCACTCGTGCAAAACTCACGCCGACACACTCCGCAGACGCCTGTTCTTGGGTACATCATCACATAAAGCTTCTGTGTAGGTAGGAGTTCTGCCTGAAATACTATTAAAGACGACGAATTTATTTTTATTTTTTTTTTCACTAATTACAAGGCAGGGATAGTGAAAAGATTTGACCTGAGGAAGTGTTTCCCAAAGCAAACTTACTTGAAGCTTTGCATTTCTTTCATCTTCAGGAAAAAAAAAAAATAAAGAAAAAAGGTAAAATGAGGTGGAGGAAGAAAGAAATTCCTACTGATCTGTAGAGAAAAGATGTTACTTGTGGAAATGCTGTCACCTCTGTAACACCATTGTATTGTCAAAGGTGTGTGGGCAGCTGTAAATGGAAAAGGATTTAATCTTCCTGAAGAGAAGACTTTTTGCACAAACAGAAAAGAGGTTCTATAGACTAAAATTACTTCAAAGTCTGAAATCCCACACATGGAACAATGCGCGTTAGCACAGGATGAACTGTGCTGAATCACACACACGAAATACCTTTGCAAAAAAGACTCTCCTCAAAGCCCTTGGTCATCGGATCAGCCCTTTCCACAGAAACACTGACAGGCGTCTTGCAGCCTGTTCTGCCTGCTCCCCACAAAACGACCAAGAAACGCTAAAATATGTATTTTCCAGGCAGTCCTTGCAATACCAAACATGTCTCAGAATAAATCCACAGGGCAGGAACTTAATACTCTTCCTCAGCAGTTCTGCCTCCTGTCTTAATTTTTATTGCTGGTGCGCTCAGGCAATTACTAATTCCTGTTTGTGCGTATGACTACTAGAGAACCACAGTGCACTCTCCTGGGGACACCGCTCCCAGGAGCCAGCCACTCCAATGGGAAGGGGATGGAAACAAATAACTTTACCCACAAACCAACAAGCAGTTAGTGAAGAGCAAAGAGACTTTAAAAAGGCAAGATGCTGCCACTTATAAAAGCCCCTGGCCAAATTGCCTGGGACCTGCCTGAAGTAATAGCCTCCTGGCAAAAACCACACAGATATTGCCTTGTTTTTGGGAAAGGGAAAACACCAGAAGGCTGACGGTGATCTCAGAGCTCCCGATAGCAAGCTTTCTAGGTTTATCTTAACGTTACAAATAAAAATCAAATGGCAGGCTGATGAAATCTTGCAGAAGGACATTTGGGACTCTGAAAGCACCAACTGTAGGGACAGATGATAATAGCAGCAAGCAAGCAGATAAAAGGGAACATGATCATAACAGGTAGAACTTCCTCATTTCTCCGTGAGGAGGAGATTCTGCAGGTGCTCCTTGGACTATTCTATGGGAGGCTGGGAGTGGCTGGAGGAACAGGCACCATCAGCGCTAGAACAGGCTGGTACTTACCATCAGGTTGTGTTTCATCTTTGGCCACAAATTCTCATCCCATGCAAATTAAAAGGCTTTTAAGTTGTTTTGCAATGTCTCCTAAGAGGAAAAAAAACCCCTGCTTTTGTCACTGTCTGTTTGCTAATTCAATGCTAAGTATTTCCAGCTCAGGCTAACACAATGACACCTTTTTTAAAATAAAAAAGAAGTGCATAATTGCAGTTTATTTCAGCATATTTATCCTCATGGGAACCTCAAGATTTCACAGGCTGCTAGTCCGGAACTAGCTTGCTGTGAAATAAACTGCCTCATAGAGACATTCTTTATTAGGTATCTATCACTAACCTGATCTAATAATTCTTTGTGGGAGCTGCAATGAAGTGAGAAACAATGTTTCACAAACCCATCAGCACCCAGGCAGCTTTAGTGCCTTTGAAGCTGTAATAGCCTGCCCATCCAACCCAGGCCTCTAATCAAATTAGGGGAACCTGCACAGGCCTTTAAATCTCAGCTGGAGCAGCACTACCCTCTAAAGATAGGTCTGCGATGTAGCTGTCACCTGGAACTTACTGTTTTAATGGAGCCATTCAGGGTTCTTGGGACAGAAATGCTGCTCTCCAAAAGGTCTGCGCTGCTACGATGTCCTGGGAAAAAGGCCTTTTAATTTTTTTTATACCTCCAGCCATAAATCAGACCGTTTCCATTTTATTTACCTTGGTGGCCAATGGAGACTCTGTCCTAGCACCCTCCGCCAGACTCCCACTCTCCTTAGCATTTTTTGAGGGTGACACATATTGAATCTGCTAAAATACTTAAACTGTCACAGCTTTTGGCACATACTCCCCCTGGGAAATGTTCCTGTGGCCCAAGAAATCATGGCGCAGTCTTCCCTTAGGAGCATGCCTTGCTGATTTTCACACATGCAGATTTTCACACATGCTATTGTTTGTCTTCCCTCCATTTATTTCACTGTTTTTCACCCCATGGTGTCAAGTAAGAAGGAATGTCGGGAAGAAACGAAGTGGTGACTGTAGAAAATGCTGGGGGTCCTAATGGGAACATGGCATAGGGCTGTGAGCAATGCCTATAAACTTACCTTGTCTTGGGCCGAAAGACTGCCCTCCCCGCCCAAAGACTAGAACACAGAAAGGGCAGTGAGCTGTTAAAAATGCTCCCCTGAAAACCTAGGTGCAGGATGGATCTACCAGCAGTTTCTGTTAAGGCAGGTGCACAGAGAAAGCAGAGCAACAGCTTCACCCTGCCCTAAGCTGGGCGACGGTCGTGCAATGCCGAGTTCTCTCAAACCCCGGGAAAAGATAGTTCAGACAAGACGCGCGTACAGGCTTGGGTGATTTTAACATTTTATTCTCATGGTCATATCTCTCAGCAGCAAACACATGAACTGCCTTCGAGAAAAGTTTTTTGCGTTGCTTTGAACACGTGGCTGATGGCAGGCTGAGGGAGGGGAGTGTCCCAGGTGTCAGCTCTCAGAGGGCCTCAGCACAAGGCTCTGCTCTTGAGCAGACAGCAAGGCCCATGCTCCAAGGAGGACTGCAAAGGGTCACCATCCAGGCATGACAGGGAGGAGGACAGCTCGAGGGTCACCATCCAGTGTTTGGTCAGGAGGACAAGAGTGCCTGAGAATCCCACCCCAGCCCCTCTTCTGAAGTACTCGCCCAAACAGAGTAGCGGCCAACTACACTCAGAAGCTCCTCCCTACAAAGCCAGCCGTAGCTTGACCATGAGGCCGTCACTGCAGCAGATGATGCTCCAGCACCGCGTCATCCACAACAGTATCAACCTGGGGAATTTTTACTTACTATAACACAAATTTCCAATCACTTGATTTGGGTATTGAGAAAAAAGAAAACACACACTGAAGTAAACACCTTTCCTGCTCCTTCCTTTGTCTAAATTTCATCCAAACATCTGTCTTCCCTTGTTCCTAGTCTCGCCTCCCCTTTGCCACTGTTCATATGCAGTCTGTCCCAATCCGTTCAGTGAGGGGACGGGTGGTGCAGGAGATCAGGGTCAAGTGTGTAACTGTTTGTCTTCACTTCTCCGTGCTGGGTTTTCTCTGCTCCTCTGTGCTTCCCAGAGTGCCCTACCAACAAGGGCTGTCCATGGCCACTATCCCTTGGCAGTCATCCACCTTGGCACAAGTCATCCACCATGGCCATGATCCCTCCAGGATTGTACCCTTGGGCACGGATCACCTCCTTGCACGAACACGTCTCCCTTCGCGTCTCCTCCAGCTTTGTCCACACCTCTTTACGTTTCTTCTCATGTGTCTCCTCCCCTTGTGGCTGCTGCTCTTCATTAAACCTGTCTGAGCCAAAGTGCGGCAGGGTCCTCTGATGGGCTGGATTTTTGGGGCACGGTGGGTTGGCCCCATTGATTTCAGCGCTGGCTGGAATCAGTTGTGAGGGGCAGACGGGAGTTCACAGCTCCCGTCCCACAGGCATCGCTGCAGCCCCCAGCTGCCTGCACCTGCCACATACACCCAAGAGAGCGCTCAGGCGCGAGCTTGGCGGCTGCTCGTGCATGAGCAAAGTAAATTCCACAATTTATACCCAATACCTTCAAAGGACAGCCGGGAAGGATGCTCCCCAAAGGGGCTGGAGGAGCGCAGTGTGTGACGTGGCAGGAAGCCTATGCTGAGGACACACCAGACCAGGGTAACTAAGCTTATTCTTATAAGAAATAGACAGAAAGGAAATCAATCACTGGAGCAAACCAGGCAGGGACAGTCATTTCTGCACACACGGTTTCAGAAAACACATTAAAAATTTATTTTAAATATATTATAAAAGGAAGTCCATTCAACTTTAAAAACACTAGGCATTCTATCAATGATTCCCAATTTATGAAAGCTACTACATTAAAGTGCTACAAGTCCTTTACCACCCCCAGATATTAGGCTGTTGGTCCTAATATGCACAGAAATAAATATACACTGATTCAAGAGGCACCATCCAGTTTTACAGATAAAATGCATGCAGTACAAGGAACAGACAAACTTAGACTTTATCACCGAGATCCTGGAGAATGCATTTTGAAACCAATTCCCTTCTCCACCCTAGAGGCTAAAGCTATTTGTTATTGTTATCATAAAAGCTAACGTTTTAGTCTATTAGCTTGATCAGTTTTTATCTTGTTTTGTGGTTGGATTTCACATTCACTTGCTCACTAATTGGGATTAGGACTTTCTTCCTAGAGTTGAACTAGCAGATTTAAGACCACATAGATCCCGTGGCTTTATATAAAACTCCCAAGTCCCTCACATCTGCTGGAATCATTGAAGCCTTTTGGGTCATACAGAAGCACCAAGAAAGCTCAAATGCAGCGAATAAATGAGCATACTCAGCTAGCAGAGGCGGAATCAAAAAACAGACATAGAATTTTTATCAGGATTTCCATAAGCTATCATTGCCTACTTTCAAACACGGATCTCCCAAGTTAAAAGCGTGACACTACAAAGGAGCAATCAGAGCAGAGGTGAGTTTATTTCAGTTACACTTTAAGTTTATGTGAATAAATCAATCGGACTGGTTAATGAGGAGTATGAAATGAACTGACAACTGTGTGTTGAATGCTGATGGAAATTTCAGATCTCAGCTTTCCCATTCTCCACCCATCGCATCTCTCCTCTCCACTCGAACCAGGTGAGGACTGGCAGCTTGTTTTAAAATACAGATTCAACACTCATTAGGTCAGCAAATAAAGCACTTAAAGCTAAATCTTACACAGCTTGGGAAATGGCAGCACACGGACTTTCCTTGCTTAGGGTCGAGTAATAGGCCACTGGTAGACTGGGAGCAGGACCCAGTGCTCCTGACTCCCAGTCCAGCTCCCCTTTTTGCTATGTATCCTGTGAAAGACCTTTTAATCCTATCCCTGCAGACTCTGACATTAACCTAAAGCTGCTCGCCATTTTGGCAACAGTTTGCTAACTATTTAAGAAGATTTTCATGCTAAATGATTGTTAAAATGGAAACTGAGATTACCGCTTGTCAGGTAAGGACCGACTTAGGCACCCCCAGGCTCCTTTGTTGCAAGTGGTTAGTAATGCAGTAGGTGAGCAGGGACAGGAACCACAGCAGCTGGGCGTGGATGTGGGATACACGGTGCACTTGAATCCCTTGTGCCAGCAGAGCCAGCCTGTTTCAGACATAACTTTACCAGGGCTCTTTCCACTGGAAGTGTCATGGGCTGACTGCTAGGGGCTCTCTGTTCTCTCCAGTCAAAACCATACAAGCGTCTGTCCATATCTCAAAGGACAATTTTAAATAAAAGCTTCCCCCTTTTTGCCCAGCAGTTACGCGGTTGCCCAGTATGACTTTTAGGTGATGATGATTTTTAGATGTCACTCCTCTCCCCACACTGATGTAAGCCAGCACAGCTACTACAATGATGCTACAGTAGCCACGAGAGCACTGTGTTCTGCAATGCTTGTTGCTGGTGGTGCCTGTTTGACTTTCAGTATGTTGATGTCTCCGTGCAGCAGGGAGGAGGAATGTTTCCTGACTGGAACTCTCCAGTAAAGGAAAGCAAAGCCCTGTGCACAGACTACTGTAAAACAAACCAGGAAGAAAGTTAAGCTGAGACATTGCTTTCTTGCTACTTCTGTATTAGAGATTTGAACACACCCTTTAGAAGTTTCCCAGTGATGGAAGGCATCGGCTTTCTGAAAGAAACTTCTGTGACAGATTTTATATCCCTTCAGGACTATTTGTGATTTCTGATTCGGGTACTTAGAAAACAAAACGCAGGATCTTGCAAGCCAGTGAAATGCATGAGCCTTCACCATGAGGTGAAACAGCCAACAGCTAACCAAGACATCCTCTGGTCTAGCTTTAGTTGTTACAGTGTCCCAAGAGAAAGCTGCCATCCTTTCCAAGTCTTCCTATTCGGAGTGACACCCCCCACACCCCCTNCCCCCCCCCCCCCCCCCCAAGCCATTAATGATATCGATTTAAGAGAGGAAACTCGGGAGCTTCTGAATTACTGTAATTCACACAAATTTTGCACTTAAAGTCAGCCATTTTAAAAAACACACACAAATACAAACACTGCACTACATCCTTATCTCCCAGCCCCTTCCCCGCTTCTCTCTTGTCCAGCAAGGCACTAGGAAATGGTTCAAGTTTAAGCATTTGCTGTACATTTACATTTAAAAAGGCACATCTTTATTTTAATGATGCTGTATTCCCCTTTCAGTAAGGCCCACACATTCTCCTATTATGGTGTGGAAAAGAAAGTTAATTTCCCAGGCATGAAAAAAAAAAAACAACGTCTTGCACACATAAGAGCCCCAAACCTATTTACTCTGTTTGTAGGCCTGAGAGATTAGCACCAGTATAAATCAACAAGAGCTTCAAGAGCAAATCGAAGTATTATTATGTGACATAACACACCCAGGGATCCCCCTGTTGTCTGGGATTCTGATACTGAAAAGCAGCAGAATTTATGCAGCCTCAGAGAGAAGGGTTGTTTGAATGTTTTTGGGGAAGAAGTATGAAAACATTTATTTTGCATTAGATAATCACTAGTATTTAATCTCCAGTCTTGACTTGCATGCAGATGCGAAGATTTGCTTATGTATTCATGCTTTAGCAATTTTGCTTACAAATAACCAAAAGTAATTGAAATAATTAACCAGATTGCCCAGCAAAGGCCCAATTAAAGATGTAGGTGATGAAATACAGCTTCTATTTCTCAGTCAGTGGATGGTTGGCTATATTAAGTCTTCTCATTAGTCAGCAAAGCCTCTAGGGTATTGAAAAGTATAATTGATATAAGTAAATGAATAGCTCAAAGCCCAGCGAGCCAGTCAGAAGTATACAGAATTTGTGGGGCACTCATCACACTCAGATCCCAAACCTTCAGAAAACAGATCAAACCAGATCAACCATACTGATAGGGACGCAGTAGGACCACTCACACTAAAGCTCCAGTTTCCATGTACTGGTGGTCGGCTGTCAGACAGGAATTGCCTCAACAATTACCTAATCTTTTGGTGCATACTGCTAAGAGCTGTCCTTCCTCTCCAAATTAAGATCATTAAGTGGTAAAAGACCTGTTCGTTACTGCAGTTCTCTCTGAAGCAAGCGTCCAGCAAGCCAAGCAGCTAGGACTCTCTTCACAAGGAGAGCCCAAGCACGAAGCCAGCCATGCATTTTAGAAACAGAAGCTAACCCTCTCGTTAGAAAACTAAGACACACAAAGTTGCAAGCGGAATGACCTACAGTCCGTTTATATAATTTGCTGATTGTGTCCCAATTAAAAAAAACTAGCACTGTTCATCGACAAACAGCTGCTTGTTTCACAGGTATTAAAACATTCATAAAGACATCTAGTCAGGCCATCTAGCTATCCACAGTCAGCACTACTAGACTAATGAGAGCATTAATAACTTAAGAAAAGCAATAGTCAGACACAAAGCACTGGAAAGTGGCTCCGTCTCCCGTAGAAATGAAAAGGGATCCTAATTACAGACATATTGTAGTTACTGAGAACATAAGATGTCAACTCTGCTTGACGCTGGTCTCACTTCCATAGCAATACTGCTGCCAAGCCATCACAAGGAAAGCCTAGAGCTCTTTCCCCCCCTTCACTCCCAAAATGTTAGACACCAACACATTTGGCAAGCCCGGTCCCAGCTGCAATCCAGCGCCCCTGTTTTCCTTGCTTCGTGACTGCATGGGCCAGGTGAGTTGGGCAGAACACGTGAGACACGGCCTCAGCCGCGAGGATGAGAGAGGTGGAAATGATTTTAAGTCTCACAGTCAATACATCAGACTTGAGAGCTTGAGGGGCAGCTAGTGGTGTCCCAGTCTGCTCCCAGTTGACAAACACAGCACTACATGCCCTGAAACACGGGCAGTGATCCTACAATTGGCAACATCGGAAAGGGCTGCTTACTTCTGGAGGTCTGCAGAGGGAGCCAGCCTGCTTGTTTCTTGATGCTAGGCAAAAATCTCCGTGCCTTCACAGGAGAGAAAGATACCCCAGAGCAGAGCTTCCCTGCCCCTCCAAGGAGGGGAAGTCCATTAACCATGCTTATCAAGAGTCCCAGAGGGGTGTCCCTGATCCTACCCAGAGTGTTCCAGCCTTTCACTCTCAGAGCTGACTGCACACTGTCTCCTCAGCTGGACAAACTGAGGAGCTGGGCAATTACTGGAAAAGGGCTGGTTTTATTGATTTACGCAGCATCTTTGCAAAAGGTTAACTGCACCGTCTTTCACAGCTTTTACTAGAAAATGCCACTGCTGCCTTCAGTATGAGACTAAATGGGCTGAACTGTTATATCTTTTTGCAACAACTTAATTTTAAACCAGTGTGAGGTTTTTTTCAACACTTGGTTCAGATAGACTTGAAACCAATGGTCCTCCATTCATCCTTTAGTGTCAGTACTTTTTTCCAGCTCCTGGGACGAGACAATTCTGATTCAGTGTCTGGCAGATCCTGCATCAAAACCAGAAGGGTAACACCTTGCACTGCGAACTGACTACGCAAGGGACAGGGTACTAGTGAAATTGGCCCATCAATCCCACATCCCTGCTTAAGCAAAGAGATTTCCAGTCACAGTAAACCGTACAGTGCTGTGGATGTTGGGAAAGGGGGAGAAATTAATAGCGCATTCCCACAAGGCTAGAACACTACTGACCACAGAACTCATGACTGCAACAAACTACAGACTGAAGAACAAATGGATAAAGACCAATGGCTCATCTCAGCCCTGACAATTATGCTGAATCAATCTGCTCACACCAACTGTGAATTAAGTTAGCTTTCAAACCTCTAAAGGAAAAATGGAAGTTGCCTTCATGTAGTAGATTTAACTCTGAGAAACCGTACTAAAAGTGTCCGTACTAAAAAGACTCTGAATAAGAGGCAAATTTGGAACGTGATATCCAAAGGCTCTTAGCAAAAATCTTCACCTGTAAGGACTGTGCTTACTTAAAAACCCTCTGCTAATCTTTCACCTTGAAGGTTCAACAGCAAGTGACAAACTGACTGCTAAGTGAATGGACCAGAAAGCCAGGTTCCTCATCGCTAATAACTACAGCGATATTCCCAACACTTGGCTGCACTTCCACTACAGCTCATTCCTTTATCAGAGCTATGATTTGGAAAGTAGTAATATTCAACCTGTTTGAAATATATTTTGGTTTAGGGCAAAAAAATGTTAATTTCATTTTACGTTTTGACAGCCCTTTTTTTTTTATGTCTATGACATCAGAGGATTAAATCTTGTGTTCAAGATTTTACTTAGATGGACTTTGGAAAATAAAGCACCTACGGGGGAACGCTTCAGTGGGTAGAACAGCAGCTACAAAAAGTCCTGGAGGGTCCCGGATAACAAAATCATTTAACACCAGACCCAGGTGGGAAATATAACAAAACAACAAAAAAAAGCAAAACCTAAACAAAACAAAAAAAGCAGTTTGAATCACATTCAGACTCCTCTAAAAACAGAGTTTCTGTTCAGTCTCAGCACAGAAGTGGCTCTGGCAAAGCCTTTAAAATTCCACCATCCCCAGAAGAGAAGGATGCAGCATCTTTGCAATAATGACTGGCCTGCTAGTTAACCTTCTCCTGAGATTCTCCCTTTTACCTTCATTAACTGTTTAAAAAAAAGTATTCTTAAAAAAATTTTTTGTAACCCTCCCCAGTAAAAACTATAATTGTAA
Source organism: Dromas ardeola (assembly GCA_013398915.1). NCBI lineage: Eukaryota > Metazoa > Chordata > Aves > Charadriiformes > Dromadidae > Dromas > Dromas ardeola. Next base: position 351,959 of record VYZM01017800.1, on the reverse strand, counting down.
AATATATATATATTTTCTCAGTCTTTTAAAGATCAAGATTTCTGTTAAATTTTTCCAAGACAGTTGAGTTTGTATGTTCAAATATCCACTGCTGTGTTGGTGATGAAGGATTGCAGCTATTCATAAAGATCTTTCGGTCACTCTCACTGCAGTCCATACAGCTGCTGCTTACTGGATGGTAAAGAGTCTTGTCCTGGAGAAGAGAAATTTGATGTGAGGTTGCAAAGCAGAGAAGCAAAGCTGGTTTAAAACCAACAGAAAGAAGTCTTAAAACCCAAGCCAAGCTGTTTTGCCACTTGGATGTATCTGAAGAAGTTGTTCCACGCTTAACTGGTTGGCCAAGTGTCATGGTCCATTCCCACCCCTTGCAACAGCATCCAGCCTAATCCTCGCATCGGCACTGGGATGCTCTGAAATATGTCTGAAGGCAGGTCTCCAACCTACAGGCTCTCACCCTGCTGCAGTCACTCCGCAGCACAGTGCGCACACATTGCAAGGACTAGGACAGGGCATTTAGTGAAGAATTTACTTACCTGTTGGCCACAAAAGCATTGCTTAGTAGGAGAATGAATAAATCCTTATCTACTTTTGGCATGATCTTCTAGTATTCAGATCAAACCAATAAACACAGCACACCTCCCTGCAAACAGATTTTGCAAGGGTGTTGCATCACCTCACTGCCAGCTGTGGACAGGGCTGCAAGGAGAGTGTCCTTCTGCTTAGCAAGCCCTGGAGAAGCAGTCCTCACCATTCCTAACCAGGGGAACAGGGGAGCCACCTCTTTATAACCGAGGGTAATTAATGGCACAATGACAACAGACTGTCTGTGGATTCTCTTATCACAGCTACATGAAGGGATGGAATAAAACACGAGTGATGACATTTTAAGGAAACTTAAGTGCCTACAGGCAATTGACACCTTAAATGAGAATACGCATACACACACACACACACTCACTTTTCGGTATCTCCAGAGCTGGTTCCCCTTCATTCCGTGACAGTCATAGAGGGTCACAGGGCTGCTGTGGGAAATGGCATCAAAACAAAACTTCTTGGTATGTTGAGGATCCCCAGGACGGATGTCCTCTCTCCAGCTGAAGGTGAATACCTGCCGGGACAAACAGGACCCTCAGGACGGCTGGTACTGCGTACAGTGCTTTCACTGGCAGAACTACGTTCCCTTCTTTGCCCACAGGGTGGGGATGGCTTCAGGGAAAGGATGAAATCTTCTAGAGGAAAAACTACTTCCACCTCTGGGGATAGGGACTGCTGACTAGGGGAGTCTGTAACAGCTACCCCGCGGACTGCCACGCAGCATGCTAAATGAGACTGTGCTGCTGCAAACAGCCATGCTAGTTAGCTTGGGTACTAATAGCAGCCTTGAATGTCTCTGCAATGCAGACATACATCATGGATTAAGTGAGCAGCTGACCAATTACAGCACTTCACAGCTCGCAAAAAAGGCAGAGAGCTACAGGAGCTCTGAGTTAAAGCTGGCAGTAAATACCCGAGTCTGCACAGGCAGCCTGCAGTCACCGTGAGAAAAGTCTGTCCCACACCTTCTGTGACAAGAGACCAGAAGGCCCACAGCTCCCCACCCCACTCCACAGGAGTGTCAGAAGGGCAATCGCTAGGGCAATGCTTCCTGGTGCTCTCTTCTACTGACCCTGCAATGATCTCTCAGCACTTTCGGGTGAAATGAAAGCAAGGATACTACAGAAAAGAAGAGAAAGGGTTTTAGCTCTAGCAACCACGCACAGCCTATCAATGCCTGGCAAGGCTGTAGCCTTGACGAAAGTTGCTGGATGCCAGCACATGTGACCTGGAAATCCTTGAGCCACAGGGACTGCACCACAGAAGAACAGTCGGTGGAAGTACCACCACATGTACGCTCTGCTCCTTGCACTGTCCCTGTGGCATTTGCATTTGGCCACGGCTGCAGACAGTAGTGTGGTCAAGCTGTGTCTTCAGTCTGACGATCTTAGCTGGGCTTATGACACATTTTAAGCATTGTAGCACTGAATCCCACAAAAGATAAACTTGCTTAAATGCAGGCACTGCTGTCAAGCTTTTGCTTTCTGCTTTGACACGGACAGCATCTCTGGCAAGGGTGCAAGTGTCCTCTGTGACCAGCGCTAGCCAACGTGGTTCTGCAGGGCTACTAGCCCGCACACCTCTCTCTCAGAGCCCAAGGGGAAGGGCTGTTCTGCAGGCTCCCTTTGGAGCCAGGTGGAGGAATGGTCCTCTCTTCAGAGAGATCTCACCGGGCCGTAAGAAAGACCAGTAGTGAGAAGAGTGCTACTATTTGAAGCAGCATGCCCAAAAACTTTTGTGCAAAGAAGCTACTTTGTTTCTGTCTCTCTTTTAAACCTCTCTTTGGAGAGAAATTACCACAATCATTTAGGCTCCATGCTACACAGAAGTTCAAAACACTTTCTCTTCCTAAACATAAGCCAACACTAATTGTTCAAGATTCTCCTGACACAACAGAAGCTTAGTTTTGGACTGTGCCTGATTAAATTGGTTTCGTTTCCAGTTTTCATGCATCAAAATTGATATGCAACAACCCTCTGTCTCCTACTACTGAAGCCATTCCCTGAAGAGTTATGCATGGCTCTGTAATAGAGGCATTGTTTTCTTGATCTTTTCTCAGCTCAGCTGCTACAGTTTAGACAAACTAATATTTCCTTCCCTTCTGTTACAATAAAGCTGTCATTTCTGGCACCTTATATGTTGAGAGGGTGAATCTATAGCCTGGCCGGTTTCATCTCTCTCCAGCAATGGCTGGGTGTTTATAATGCATTTGCCTCCTGTCAGAAGGATAGCAAGCGGTTATTGAATGCTCCTGCAGGTTCATTAATATGCATGATGCTCCTCTATCACTTCTTTCAGCACAACCTTTGAAGTTAATATTCACTTTGTTACATATTACAGCCGCCTTGTTACTGGTTTCTTTTATTATTTTGGCATATTGTTTTCTTGTGCTTTCTTTTGTTCGCTCTGAGAACTTCAAAGCAGAGGTAAAAGCTCTGCACAAAGTCTGCCAGGCTCCAGACCCTGCCACAAGCACAAGCCACATCCTGCTACAAGCACATAAAATATAATTAGCACATGAGCCTTGGGGTGCACAGCACCCTCTGTTCACCTGACAGAGTTCTGCAATGGCCTTCCTTCTCAAACGTTTGTTCTTATAACTTCTCTGTCCCCAAATTTATTTAGGGGCTGATGATTTATCAGAGGGACTGTTACCTGCACGTTGTTCCATGCTGCCTCTCCTCTGTCCTTCACACAGTTTTCCAGCCTCAGTGGGGATCCCAGGGCTCCGTGCTTAGTATCCACACACAGTCCAGTTCCTACATTGCGTATCTGAAATAGTAAATTAGTCACTGAATCTCCTACTCTTACCAAGTGACAGGGAAGAAGGCTTAAATTGCCTCAAATAGTGGCAGTATTTGTATGAAGACAGTTTTAAGACTCCTCACTTAACTACGTATCTGAGCTGGCAGATAACAGCTAGAAGAGAGCTCAGGAACTCAAAATGGGACCCGTCACCAGCTGTGCAATAACCTCACAGCAAGGACACAGCAAAGCCCATTAGCCAGAGGACTACAGAGCCCACTATGTTGTTGTGTGTAACAATCCACGACTTCACTCCTGGGGTGATTCTTTTCTCAGAACACAGCCGACTTTCAAAACCAGGGGTGGTTTTGCTGGCCTTCAGATGGGAAAGCTAAGGAGCAGAGCAGCTGAACACAGTTGTGCAGCCCTTTGGAAATATAAGATTTCTACTATTGCTCAGCTGCCGCCTCTCCCTAGTCCTCCCTGTTGGCATGTTCTGCCTTCTACTAAATACACAACGTGCAGAACAAGCCAAGTCTCTATTCTCTTTGTAGATGTGCACTAATAGAAACAGCTGCCTAATTGCCTTCTTCGATCAGGCCAATATAATGGTAGAGGAGTTCTGGTCTTTGAGACATATCAAGTGGGATCTTTAAACCCTTGCTCGCCACCATACTCACAGGAAACCGGTACTTGAGCACATGGGTAAGGCACCTTTAAAAAACCAAACCACAGCCTGTTTGCCCACTGCAGGTTTCAGAGCACAAACTTGCCTCTCCCCAGGCAGCTGCTGGAGGCTCCACCGGTGGGTAAAACTTTGGCAAGTCCCATGCGACCTCGTTCATGAACCACTTGAAGCTTTTGCAGTTGAGGTTGTTGCGAAGTTCCTTCTGAGCTGCGACGTCCCCTGCAGAGAGATGCCGGTACTCTGGTCTACGCTGGTATATGTACTCTGCATATTCATCCATCCACACCTCAGCCACCCGCTTCAAGTTCTGTGTGGGTAACAGCCACGTGTGAACATGAGAGGGAAAAACAGCTGAGAAAACTCTGCACAAACTACTGACATTAGCATTCAGAGCAGCTCTCGTGTTTTTGCTCAGCAAGGATTTTCATTCACATCCACTCTTTCTCTCCAGCTTCAGGACGAAGATTATTTTTATCATTCTCTAGTTCCAAGGGACTTTTAGAAAGATATTTTCAGTTGAGGTCAAAACAGAATCCTGGCACTTGGCCATTATATCTAGCTCTTTGTGGCTAAGAAAAACAACATTAATCAAAAGTTGGTTTTTTCCCTCTTTTTCTGTAAAGAAGCTAGTCAGAAAATGATGCCGGTAAATACCACTGGACATTCAAAGGTCCCTGACAAAAAGCTGCTTTCTTAAATCCTTCTTATTGCATCTTTTATATCCATCTAGGAATGGGATTTGCAGTACTCTCTTCTGGAGAGCTTCACTTCACAATATTCTTTCTTACCACTATTTTTCCATTTTCTTGGGTAAAAAGCTGTTTAAAAGAAACTCTAAGATACTGCAGGAATATGGAACTTTCAGGTGATGACCCTTCAGAATAGAAGTAAGGGTTTACCTCCTGGCAGCAGTATATTTCACATATCACTGCGCAATTCCAAGACGGCAATGAACACCACCCTCTCGAGACACCCGCCCTACTGCTTGTCACAACACACTCAAGAGACCGTTGGACCTTGGACTGTTCTTTGGCAACATCAGGTACATTCTTGGTGCCACACAGTAACGTACCATGTGCAGTCATGACTTCAGTGGCCCAGCAGCACTGCCCACCTTGCATGAAGGTGGTCAGTCCAGCAGTAGTCATTTACTTCCAAATAAATTAGGATGTTAAGAATAAGCAGTGTGCTGACCCTGTTCCAGATGCAGCCTATACACAACAAGGGCAGGTGTTCATCTCAAGGTGACTGTATGATCTTAGATGCCAAGAAACAGCCTTTCCTACACCTGTCTGCCATCTCCTTCCAGCACTGTGGGAGTGTGCATGAGCCAAATACTGAATCAAAAGAAATACAGCTCCTTCCTGAAGAGATGGCACAGACGGGAGAACACTCTATCGCTCTGACAGGTCATTGCTGGGCTGAGTAATAAATCCAAATCTATAACTAGGGTGATGCTATTAAACTGGGAAACATTTTAACACTGCACAAGCCATAAGACTGCAGAACAGCAGGGTACCTTTTTGTGTTTTTTAGTTTTGCAGCCTTCCTGCTCCTATGATTTTTTTCTCCCACCAGAGGGCAATGCACTCCCTTCTTAATTTCGAAATTAGCTTGGAGAAAGCTAGTGCACGATAGGCAAAAACTCTTTCCTCTTTGGGCTAGACTAGACTAAGAAATAAGATGGCACAGAATGTTCCATCATGGAAAATTACAGCTTGCCCATTCAGTGGTCTGTGATGCTTGAAGTTGAGAGGTCTTTCAATCACCAAAGCACAATCACCACACTGAAGCCTTCTGCTCTTGGAGAGCATAGCTATAAAATGACTGAAGTATTACACAAATAATGCCGTGTCTTGTTTTTATTGGTGATTCCATAGCCAGCGCCTGATTGCAAAGTCCCTTCCCAACCCCTAGCAATGGCTGATGTCTGGAGCATGGCAGCTGCCCGCACATAAGTCTGCAGCTCCCCTAGGCTCTCTTCCCCTTGTGCTACGCATCCACCACTGCAAACTGCTCAATTTGATCACCGTACAAATACAATTTATGGACTACAAAGCCTACATTTGCCTCTCACTGTGGGGTGAGAGGAGACAACAGCATGGTCACATTGCAGTCAGACATCTGTTGTGGGGAATGCCATTGCCACTTACTCTTGCCAGGCTGACTCCTGTTGGAACCTTGTATGGAACATATTTTCTGTAGATATGACCAACTCTAGAGCAAGGGATGTCCTCCATGCGACCCCCACACATCCATACCTGTGGAATAGCAGAGATACGGATTCAATCTCGGTTATACAAAGAAAAATGAAGAAGAGAAAAAAGAAAGACTTTCAAGTCATGAAAAAGCTTAACCCAGATTTTTTACTTTAAAGTACACTCTCTCCCAAATACCCTGCCCTCCTTGCCTTAGTCTCAAATCCTATAACTACCCGCTTAAAGCCATACAGCAAGCTTTGATTTAGTACAAGTGCTATCAAGCCTGATGGCTAAACAGTTCAATTTTGCATTACTTAGAGAAGAGAACAGGAAAAAAAAAATTCCAAGCACCCAGAGACAACACACAGCACACTTTAAATTGATGTATGTTCTTACAGCGATAGTAACCACCATAGTTAAACTGGACTGCCGTATAAGACCTGGGCGTAGGTTGTGTTATGTTGCTGTAAAAGGGAGGCCATCACTGTAGTACAGGTCATGTGTTAGGCAAAACACTCCAGGGAATTCATGAGCCTGTTCCAAGTGCCAGAAACCAGAAGAAACTGCTACTTTTCCCCGTGGTTATCACTGCTCTTGTATGGTTTTATTGCTGACATGCACTCATTGCTTTTGCAGCCTTACAATTAAGTAGAAATCCCTGCCTGGTGAAAACATAATTAGCTTTAAAAAAAGCCCACAAAAAGTCACTGGAGCACACTGCTAGTTGAAGACTACTACCTTGCTGCTTGGTTAACGGCTAGATTAGGTCCAGAAGTTTCTTTTCCCATCTGGGAAGATTTCACTCTGTGCCAGCACTCTGCAACAACTTTCTTTTATTCCTTATTTATAGCGTGGATGTAATCATTTTGTCCAAGTGAAACCAAAGGAGTCGTTTTCTGAACCAGCCAATCTACTACATTATGCTTAAGAAATATATTCATATGTGCTTCACAGAGATATCTAATCGATACTTAAAGAAAAAGTATCCTTCAGTATGCAAGACAAATGACTTTTTGAATTCTCGAAGCACGACACTGTCTTGCCCTTCATTTTGTCCCCAGATCTTATGTTAATACCCTGAAGGCAGCAATATTTAAGAAGGTCCGCTGGTGCTGCAGACTGATGCAGTGTTCTTGATCTCGCCATTCACTGTGGCTAATTTGAGCCACCGCAGTTCACTGTACAATGAGCTTAGTCAACAGCTTCACACATAGCTGGCAATTCCATTAATATTCTACAGTGACAATATTAAATACTTAGCTCAGAAGAGAAATATTTGGCCAAGGCTGCTGCATAATTATTAGCTCTGACACTAAAGTCCTCTGGAGTTTCAGCTCTGTCTACTGGCCCTAATAATTACAGTCATTTGCTGACTGCGTATAACTTAATGGAGGTTGGTTGCTCTCAGTTAGAGGAATATTTTTCACAGGCAACTTCTAAAGTTCAAGGTACTTAATTACATGCCATTATGGCGAGAGAGACAAGAAGAAAGTTGACAAACACTCCTTCTACAGAATTTCCTTCCTTTTGTCCCTGCTGTGTCTTGAGAGGCTGGTACAGAAGAGATGAAAAAAGAAACTAGCGCTCAGCTTCCATGAAGTTTCTAGTGGAATTAGAAATGCTTCTTATTATGTAGCTGCTGTGCTTTTTGCTGCAGAGGGCCACAGTGTGATTTCTCTGCTAGGAAATTAACAGGTAGACTGAGAAAACAAGAATTTAGGAACATTTTGTGTTTTTATGACAGAAACCGTTTGTGTAAGGCTGCAAGAGCTGCAACAGATCTGAGAACCATAAAAAGCTGCAGGAACAGCTGAAGAAGCCTCAGTTGCATAGGTACACACACTCAACAACCCGTGTTCTTACACTGTGCACTGCACCCTGCATCGTGAAAGCCCTATTGGTTCACAAGCAGCTGCACTTTAGTGCAACACAAGCCTGAATGAAAACACCAGCTTGTTATCCTTGCTGCCTGCCCACAGGATGCCTCACTTGCCCCTGATCTCTAAGGAAAGGCTTTCAGTCAGGCCACTGTGAATACACGTCTCCTGAAAACACGACTTCCCTAAGTAATGTGAGAAACAGCCCCTGCAGTCAACGTGCAGCTAGAGAGGAGAGCACTGTCCTTGCACTGCAGATCTTGTGAAGCAATAATACAGACAGCACTTATCTAATGAGCGGCACATTGGAGAGGCAGGGGGTATGGGAAGCTAGACAGAGCTGATGGTATGTTGGGCCAAGAGCTCCGAGCTGGTACAAGACTCCAGGCACAGAAGATGACACTACATGAACACATGTAATGATGTGATAAGAAAGGCTATGTAACTGAGTTACTGAACAAGTAAAATCTAAGATCAGTTTTACGTGCCTTATTCCTAATCATGCTTTCAAATATTTACTCCCACATGACGCTGAAACTACCAGTGCTGCATGGAGGCAATGGAAAGCTTCCTACTTCCTGCTAGCAGAGCTCAGTGACCCTTTCCAGGTATTTTGCCAACTCAGTGCCTTTTTAACATTGTCTCATGCTGCAAGTGACAGTATGGCACTTGCAGTACAAATCTAATTTTAAAAGCATGCGTTCCATTCATTCATTGCTGCTTTGATTTATTTTATTAGTGAGCTGCTTTGTGTGGTGACAGAACTCATTACAACCTCCATAAAGACAATTACCAGTCCTTATCTATAAAACTGGTAGAAGGGGGAGAGGGAAAGAGCGTGACACGCATTGGTAAAACACAGCTAACGAAAGCATTAGAAAGCTAGAGTTAAAGGTCAGGGGAATCACATCCAAGGGTCTGTCAAAGAATAACTGCACGTGAAGCAAACCCAAGAGAGCTGTGTGCTGGCTGAGAGAATGCTGCCACCCCGTTAACGATATCTGGATGTTTTTAAACAAGGGTACAGTTCACAGGCACGACACACCGCTGCTAAAACTACAGCGCTGTCAACCAGCTGAAACAGCGCTGGTCTGTGAGGCAGCACCTTGCGCCTTCACAGTAACACTGACTGTCACTTACTGTGTTCTCAGGGCACGGGAGCCAGTTTCTTCTTCGTGTTGTTTTACAGAAGGGTGAGATGGTGCCTCATCTCCCTGGCTGACATGACAGTAAACATCAGAGCCTGAACTTGACGCACTTAATTTCAATCAGCCATTTACTAGAATGCCGTGAGAACAAGAATTAAAGCTGGTCAGGCAGGCAGTGCTTTATACAATGATCTAATCAGATCTCATTAGAAGAGAACAGGAAATTTCTCTTCCTCCTCAGGCACAATTTCACCAATCTACATTTTGAGCTAGGACTCTAGCGGCTGATAGATCCGCTAGAATTAAGAGAAAACCTGGCTACACTGAGGTCAACAGGCATACTGCAACAGATTTTTCTAAGGCCACAATTTCACTCTAATAATAAAACCACATACAAGGGAAGTAAAATAACAACACTGGTGATATTACTTCTACCTTCTCAGTGGCCTGGAGAGCTGTAACTCCATATTCATAAAGTGACTCAAGAGCCTTTCACTCACCTAGTGTGCTATGAAAGCACAATATGCCACCTATTCTCTACATGGGAATGTTATGCTGATCCAATTCCCTTTCTGCTATTGCAGAAAACAATGTTGCAGAAGACAGCTGAACCTCTCTCAACCACGCAAGACAATACTGCAGTTGGTGTGTGAACACAAATTATCTGGGTGTACAAGGTTTATGATTTCCAAAGGCTGCACCATGATGAGCGAATGCTTCCCAAGAGAGGGGAAAAAACACAAAGGCAAGAGTCAAGCCTTGAAAAGAAAGCTGCTTCTGCAAGCCATGACAGAAATAAAGACCATGGGATAGACCAATGGAGAGAAGCTGGCTGGTTGTCTGAGCACACAGACAGGTGGGAAGAAAAGGACACAGTGGATAAGTCAAGGGGGTTCTCTGCATAACATGGTAGGCGAGAGGATGAAAGCAAAGGCAACCAATAGTTCAGGAAAATCGTAATCCTCTGTATTGTAAGCATCAGCTGCTGTTGCAGCTGGGACTTACTGCTTTATAAAAGATTAAGGTAGCTCAAAAGGCACTGGGATCTATGTGTTCGCACAGTGCCTTCTCTCACACAACATACACCAGCATGACCCCTCCTTACCGTTTGGAGCATTTTAAAGTAACGATAGCACTTTCTGATGTTCACATTTCAGAGAGTGGAGGGGGCCACTTTCCTGCTGCTGCTTGGTGGGAGGCTACACTGGAACCTGAACCAAGCACATAGGGTGAACAGAGGCCAAAAATTCAAGTCAATGGTCTGAAACTGATCTCTGCATCACCAGATAGGAAGGGAGAAAGAAGCCACCCTCTACTGCCGCTGAGAGACATAGAATTAAGCAGCATGTGCTGGCTTAAAAAAAAACCCACACAAAAAAAGCAGCAGAATGCCCGGCCTGTTTCAGTGTAGGCAAACGTGAGCTGCTGCAAAGTGGTGTGAGTATGTGCCTGGAACAAGCAGTGGAGGCTCACAATCAGCACTAACTTCAGCAATACAACTAGAAATGCTGTCAGAAGCGATCCCTTGGCAGCTGCATCCTAACTATGCACCTGCCAGGAGGCCAGTGGCAAGATGTGAATCACAAATGTGCTGCTGCCATGGGGCAAAGGAGATGTATGCATTAGATATGCCAACAGAAGCTATAGCACACTTGGATTTGTTGGAAAACATGCAGCACATTTTATGCTATAGAAATCAGGAGAAGCAATCCCTGCTTGATGCTTTGGGAAAAGAATCTGGAAAAATGCAATGATCTACAATCACCAGAGTAAGTGCAGGGGACGTTTCCTATTGCTGAAGCATGGAGTGAAGACCATGAGTACTGCCCATCTTTTTTGCCTCCCCCTTAATTGTTCTTTTCAGGGCAACTGCCAATATGGCTTGTTTGCACCAAGCCCATTGAATTTTGTAAAGGCTTTAACACCTCTAAATTACAAAACAAACATTTCTAGAACTGCAATGGTCTATCATGTAGCAAGTGACATTCTGGATTCCCATTCTTTGCTCTTAAAGTACAACGTACAATTAAAGGATTGAGAGACACACCGCTCAAGATCCAAGGTACAAAGTACATCTATATTTATGCCTATACAAGTCACTTTGTCCTCTTCTGTTTCCCCACACCCAAAAAATCAGAGACAATATATTTATGGAAGAGTGGCGTGAAGCAGTTTAGTGAAGATTACATAAGCCAAACAGAATAGAAGTCACAAAAATACTGGAAAAGAGGCAACGTGATCACAAATAAAACTGTGCATAGATAAGCGCTGTACAAAGTAGCATTTGCAGAAAGGAACAGTTTAAATGCTTCATATATACCACTCCGAATTAAATACATTAATCTCAAAGAAAATGAAGTGGTTACGTAGGCAGCAGAATGTAGGTATTTGTTGAGTGTGCAGGAGGATTCAGAAAATCAGAGCTATTAAGCTGTGTTTAGAAGAGGAAAGACACACTGCCACTTTGGGTGAAGTATTCAATTTTGTTCACATTGTTGCAGAAAGATACAAAAGACGAGGAAAAACTGTAAGAGAGGAGAGGTATAGAAGTGACTCCCAAAAAGCAAAAAAACCACCCTCAATGCAGTCCACTGAACAGAGAAACTACAACTGTAGAGTTAGGGGCAGCAGAAAGGAAAGTTAACAAGCACTGCACAGAAATAGCTGGGTAGGCTTCTTTGCCCTTTCTCCAAAGTACAGGAATGAACTCCGAGGTCAGCATCTGGTGAGCCACTGAGATGGAGGAGAACGACTCTTATGCCATGCAGATCTGCCGAGCAGTTTGCCCAGAGCATTCTGCAAGTGGGGTTCATGAAAAAATGAGGCTCATTTGAACAAGTGTAATGCCTGCAACTGAAATTCAAGACTGCAATCTTCCTGTTGCATTTGATGAGGACCTGAACTAAGAAGACCCCTCACCTGTAGAAGTACTGGGTTGTAGGCACTGAGCTATTCTGGATACAGACAGGTCAAGAGAAGGAAGAAGCGTGTGTTTTCTGCTTGAATATGAAATGGATAGATGGACTCCTTAATTTCTAATTTAAAAATTTCTGTTTTAAGGGATTGAGAAGACCCAGAAAACTACAAACCAGCAGTTAGGGTTAGAAAGTTTGTTTGTAATTTAAAATTCACCTAATTTTTTGTCCCCCCAGCGTGATATGTTTCCTAGTGATGTTTGGTGTACACATTTCATACGAGGAGCAAGGCTTCTATTAACAGAGTTCGATCCATCCTCCAGCTAAATGTTTTCTGAGGTGCTAAACATTGGTGGTTCCTCTGTTGGCTTGCCTTCAGCCTGAAAGTTTCTTCTCCGAAGGAAGCAGAGCCAGCTGATGACAGAAATACATATGATCTCAAAACAGAAAGGCAAGAGGCTCCTAAATAAACTTGTTTATTCCTAGTCTCTCAGCATCAGAGCCCTGGATTTTAAAATAAAGGCAAAAAACTGTAAAGCACAGTCCATACATGGCCAAAAAAGAATATGCTTAGGGAAAAAAATAAATAAATCTACTTCTTGTGAGGCTTGGGAAGGCCGTATCTGATGCAATGGATCAAAGACCAGCAGTGCAAAAGAGTACCTGCACCCACAACTCCCGGGCACAGGAATGGATTCTTTGTTAAAAGCCGGCTGTAAATTTGGCACACTTAGAATCTGAATTCCCATTAGATAATAAATAACGTGAAAGCAGGTACCCCACATCTAAACCCAGAGCTTTAAATTATTTGACAGTGCCCCTTTAACTACAAAATCTCAGTCTGCTTCTAAAGGTAAAAACGTGGCTCTAAGCTCGCCAGGAAATGTCATAGCTTCATAAATTCTATGAACAAACCTTCTATTCTTGCAATTCCAGCAGAATTATTAAATCTATCAGCCACAGATGAATGTATCAATTTATCTTAATTTCTGAAAATACACTGAGCCTCTTTCAGTTAAAACTTCATTTTTCTGTTGCACAACGAAAGAAAAAAGGGGGTCTTTGCAGAGATTAATTAAAGCAAATTTATCCCTCCATAAATTACCATCTCTGGACTGAAATAAAACACAGTGTGTTTCAGAGAGGATAAGCAAACAGATGAATGAAGTAGTCTTATTTCCTGCAGATCAAGCAGTGTGACTGTCTGCTGTGGCATTGGAGACAAAGGGCTTGCCCAGCCACTGTCATCACTCTTGGAAACCAGCATTTTCAAAAAGGGCCAAGGAAAAGAGGCTGAATACTGCCACTGCCCCTCCTGCAGAGAATGACATTGTTACACAATTTCATTACACGCAACACAAAGAATAAATGGCTCTAACTGTAATGACATCTCCAAAGTGGATGCCCCCCACCCCTCCCTTCCTGCTATCATTACAGAGGACAAGGGACCTCCAATGTGACTTTATTACTTAGTTTTTTTCCGTGAACAAACAACGGAAGAAAATACATTGTCTTGAAAACAATGCCTTTTCTTGCCTTGTTTGCCCTACAGTAGTACACGGCAAGTATGTACGTACGGTAACACGGCTTGCTAAATATAGTTTGATATGCCTCTTAATTGCATAGTGGCATCAAGAATTAGGAATCTATTTTGTGAGGGATCAGCCATGACTTGTTTGTTGGGGACACGGATGAGGAATTTTAGCCGCCAAAGCTAACCCTGCACTACGTTAGCATCGCTACTATCTTCTAGCCTTGTGCTGTGGCCAACTAACTTAGTTCAGTGGCATCCAGACACCTATGAGATTATTATATTCAACCTCTGAAAGAGAAACCACATGGTGACTCAGAGTTTAACACACAAATCTTTACTTGATTTGCTCCAGGCTATGGAGAGGATTCCCACCACTGAAGAGAAGAACAGCCACCTGCCTTCAGTGGTCTGGGACATTCCAGAGGGCTTCCTAGAATGGATTTCAGTGCCATATTCCAAGACAACACAGGTACCAGCGGTCTTCATGGGTCACAGTTACTCGTCACTATCAGTAATTAGCATTTTTTGGTCAGCTGGCTAACTCATTTTAAAGCCTTCAGCTGAACAGCTTGGTCAATCAGTAAGTAACAGAACTGTCCCCAAGCCAGGCAGATAATGATCTGAAGTCATTGCCAGCAACAGCGTTATTATTCCAGTTGCTAAGGGTTTGTTACAGGGTAATTAAAAGTCTCCGTTCCTTGCAGCCAGGCGTTCAATGGATTGACTATAGAGAGTAAGTTACTCTTATCTCTAGGAAACTCAAGCTGAGGACTGAGGTACCCAACTGGGCAAACACTGAGATGCCTGAATCCTCCTTCCTTCAAGAAGGAGCGTATTTCACCTTCTCGTCAGGGTGAGTACTAAGCAGGCTAACAGTCAGAGCAAGCTCCACGCAAGCTGACTTACGTGGGAAGAGCGCATGCATCTGAAGCTGTGACCACAGAATGGGGGACACCCCAGCTAATCATGCTCCAAAACTGACCCTCACAAATGACTGGTCACATCATCGCTGTTTCTTCTGTGTGCTATCTTACTACTCCCAGCTCTTTCGCCTTTAGTCACACGCAAAAGCAAGGACAAGATAGAGCATTCATGTTCTGCGCCTCAGAACAATTCTTACTTTTCAAAACAAAAGTAATTTCCAGAGAACATAGCTCACCTTAAAGGATATTTCATACTGCTCTCCTCCCCATATCTCCAGACCTGCATCATACCCTCCCAGCTCCCAGAACCACTTTCTATCGACTGCAAACAGTCCTCCAGCCATTACAGGAGACCTTAAGGAAAAACCAGACTCCATATTACAAACACATTCAAAGATACAGATCTCTAGCTAAACATTTAAAAAACAAAGCAAGAGTTGACAAATATTCTTTTGACCACCCAGTGGTCCCAGTGCTTTTGCAGCCCTGTCAGAGCACCAAACAGTTGGGTTTGCATTATCTACTAATTTCCCACTTGTGAATGAGGAGGACCAGACTAGGCTCCCTTCAGAACCAGCCAATGCCTCTCCTCCAAAATGGCAAAAAGAGTCCACATTAAGTGACAGGACATAACCTCTCCCAGAGGGACCCATACGCTGCACATGTGGTGCTCTTTGTCTCAGTAGTACGATGAAGTCATTGAGCATGACCTCAAAAGGTGTTCTGTTGGTTTGTTGCTTTTTTTTAACACTGCAGAAATCTAAAGGACAGCAGAACCGTCTCAACGTTGGCAAGCAGAGCAGCAGCAGAACATAACTTGATCACAGATTTACTTCTGCAATGCACTGCAATCATCAAAATTGCTGTAATTATTCTGCTAGGTTTTTTTCTCCCCACACCTGGGAATGACATAAGCTGCCATTGGTTTGTTGTTTTTGGCAGAGCATTAGGGATACTAAGTCATGTTTGAAAGATCTCAGTAATAAACGACCACATTAAATGTTACACATTACAGTTTCAAATGAAATGTTAACTTCTGTGGGAATTAAGGGGGCAAAAAATAGCAATGAAAAGGAGAATGTTCACAGCTACGACACAATGCATTTCTTTTAAACCATCAAAGCAAACAGCTGCCAAAAAGCAAGTAGCTTAACACCAGCTTCTGACTTTTACCACACTGAGGTGTAAACCAGCCCTGTAACAGGGTGTGGTTTTGTTAGCTAGCTCTTAGCACGCTGCGTTTCAGTAACTTACTCAAAGGGATCACTGGGATCAAGTTTCTGTAACTCAGGAGGAATAGGGATCCTCTTGTAATACATCTCCCAGTCAAATGCACCTCGCATTGCGTCTCCAGCCTGAGTCTCATATCCAAAGTGGTCATGATCAATAACATCAATCATTGGGCAAACGATAGTCTTGCGGTTTCGGGCAATGCGATCTGAAGATTGGAGAAACATGTTAGAAAACCTGCACCGGTTGGTTTCTTTGACCATGAAATTACAGAAAAGAGCATCAAAATATGAAGTTGTCCAAGAACGACATTGATTTTTCCCATTCGTTCTCTTTTGGGCAGATGCTCCAATTTATATCAATTTATCTGGTATTTCTGCAATAATTGAGATATTTAAGCTAGAATTATTGAGATAAAACCACCAGGCACTCATGCTGCAGTGACCATCACCCAGAAGCAGAATAGAAAGACACAGCCATGCTACCACAGATACCTAAACTGCCAGGCTAAAACCAGACAATCTTGTACTTAGTGAATAGTCCTCCGTTTAACAAGTGACCGAGACATGAACCCTTTCTGCACTGATTCAAAGCCAGGGCAATAACCCATTGTACCACCTAGCTTTAATTGTTATGCCAGAATCTGGCAGGAAGCGATTCAGACTAATGGCATAACTATTCTCAGCAGGCTCAAGAAATGCAAGTGTACCTCCTCCCCTCAACCTTTTTTTCCAACCAAATAATACAAGACAGGATTAATTCCTGCATAAACATCTGGAACTTCTTAAATACTTTATTACTGAGACGGTCTCCTGTTGGAAGTTAACTTTCAGAGCAGAGGCGACAAATGATGTTTCAGCTTCCAACGCACGTCAAACAGAAATCCTTTCTATGCTTTAAAATTAAAGCATACTCTACGCGTTCTCATTTAAATGGCATTTGAGCTAATTCTGTCCTCCCTCACTGGGGCTCATGAAGCTGCAAATGTTTTACACTATCGCCAGATAGAAACTGTAGTGGAAAGCAACAGTATTACCATCCAACAATCCTGCTGACAAATCTGACTAGTTTTTCTTAACCTCCACTTGACTATTGTAGCCACAGTTTATTTGACAAAGTTACACGTCAGAGAGAGCTTTAACAGATCACTTGCAATAGGGTTGTAAAGGGGTTTGGTACTGGCCAGAGGCATCCAGGTACCAGAAACAGAAGGCACTGTCCTTTCAATTAGTCATCCTTGAAAAGAACTGACATTGTAAAACTGATGCCTCCTTAAAGATGAAGCACTGCCTCGGAAAGGACCGCACATGTTCTACAAATACATACCAGCAGCTGTCATTCACAAGAAGTACTTTCCACAGACTTGCAGACTATGAAGTTAAATATAGATATATATGACAAAAACCCCCTAAAAGCTACAAAAAATATCATTGCATCCAAGTTTTAAGTATCATAAAGACATTCCTCTTTTCAAGCTGCTGAATGGCCATGCGATAGTTCACTCACCTAGCAAGCTGTAAATTATTTAAGATTTCATTTAGTGAGGAAATAGAAGAATATAATCTCTGCTCTTTAATTAAGCAAAGCATATGATAGGGTTATTGTACAGTGCAGGACTCGAACAGAAAAAAATTCTTGTATTAGAGGCTACAAGCTGCCAACAATTCACCTGAGTCTTGTAGTTGGTTGGGTTTTTTTGTTCTCCCTTTTAAGACATTGCATCTTCCTTTTATCCACTTACAGCATTAGGAGAAAGCAGAAGGTGGAAGTAAAACAAATTCAACACCAACATCTCCTGTCAGTTCTTTAGCCACGTACACCGCCACACGCTTACCTAGCAGAGGTGGCAGCCAGTTCACGTTGGCCTCACAATGGGAATCCAAGAAGGTGATGACGTCCCCTATGGCCACAGAGGCCCCCAGCATTCGAGTTCTTATCAGCCCTTCTCTCTTTTTGGTTCGGAGGATTCTCACATTTGGGAACTGGGCCATATAATCTTCCAGACGTTTCTTCAGGTGTTCTGTATGAAAATGAGAAATTTAAACACTGTAACACAAATTTCTTAAAAATGCAGTTCCTGTCTTTGGAAGTAGGTCCTGAACAGTTAACAAATGGAATAACAGGAAAAGGGAAGTAAGAATAACTCCATTTAAATGCAATGTTGAAGTTTAACTTCTTAACCAAGACTGCTGAAGATATTCCAAAACCCTAAGAGCAATAACAAAAAAAAAAAAAAAAACCCAAACAAAACCAAACAAGCAAACAAAAAAGAAGAACTAGGAGAAGACAGAGGAGTGCAGGATGATAAAGCAAATAGCAGAGGAAGGTGAAAAGGAATAAAAAGCCAGCTGGCAGACCTCTGGGAGAACTTTATCAGAGTAGACTGCAGGGGTTTTCAGACTCTTTTGCAGAAAACCAGTGCACCTTAGAAGAAAACCAGGACAATTTAACTTCATAAGTAAGCCATACCCAATACATTTAAATTGTGATTGGTTTCTTCAAAACACAAATTGTGACCAGCCATGACAAGTTATGTGACTCACACATAAATAAAAAACAAAAAAAAGCCTAGTGAAACATCCTCCAGCCAGCAAGGCAAGGCATAACTGCTATATATATTTGGATGGCTACAGAAAATGCTTATCAGACAAGATATTTGCATTTAAATACGGAAATATTTAAGCTACTGAATATGGACTGGAGCCACATCTGAATTAGCACAGACACTTGTGGTCACTACAATTAACAAGTATTGAAACAGGAAAGCTGCAGAAAAAGACTACTGAGTGATCAAAACAATGGATAGCTTGTTTAGTTCCTGAAATAAAAAGCTTGGTCTACATAAAGAGTGAGGGGCACACAGCTGTCTTTACATCAAAGAGTGAAGCACCAAAGAAAAACCTAAAAATAGGCTAAGAGCTGACGCTGGCCTAATCGCTAATGGGTTGATCTTTAGGCGTCTGAAGTTTTGACTTGCTTGACAGCAAACCTCATTCACAGCGTGCCAGGGACTGTTCATTAATGCATCATACTATCCACTGCCACCAGCAACCCATCAAGGAAACAAGCCTCGCTAGGCAAAATCTAGTTTGTTAAATCTAAGCAATTAACTAATCTTAAAAATCTCACACGCCAGAACTGGAATAGAGACAATCATTCAAATACAAATGACCTCACAGGTTTATTTGCTTTGACTATAGGGAACGCATCCACTCTATTCTGTATAGCAGAGTCTTCCCTGGCTTCCAAAGCAGGCATGAAAGGCAGGGGCTGAAAAGGCAGACAGTGTGAAAGTGCCCCTGAACAGGGCACCAGGCAAGCTGGGTATTGGAATCACTCTCTAAAAAGAGCAACGGGGCAAATAAACTTGACTAAGTTATGAGCTCTTCCCCGTGGTGCTGACGCAGCAATTGTGCTTCAGGGTTTTAGCTACTGGAGGAAAAAAAAATGGGCAAAATCCCTATGATTAACACACATTCTGCACCTTCTCTTTCAAGCAGCCATCACCTGCCTTCCTTCAAAGATCACCCAAATCAACTTCTTTGCTTTTGAGGTGTTCCTAGGAAGGTCTTTGCCCTTTTCAAAGCTTTACTTAACGTTCCCCCGGACTTTTTTGCTCACAAATGCATTTTTGTGTTTTGCCTGACAAACCTAATTGTCCCACAATATCTACATAGGTTTCCCTGCTCAACAGAGCCCTTAGTACTTCTTGCTGTCTAGCATGCCTTTCCCTGATCCTTTTCATGTCTCTTCTGAATAGATCCTCTCAAGCAACCAGAAATTTTGTCCACTCAATTGTAGATTTTTCAAGTAAGAGCCTTCCATAGAGACTAGATATATTATTAGTGCAGCTACCTTCCTCCTGAGGCAGTGGGTAGACTTAAAAAGCCAAAAAGAAAAGAAAAAAGAAAAAAAAAAAAGAAAAGCCACCAACACTGTTTAACATCACAGCTCATCTCTTGCCATTGTTAGTTTATCACAAAAGATTAGTTCATTAGAAAAGAGAACAAACAATCCTCACTTCAAGCATAAATTGGTTAAGCACAAGTCAGGAGGTACACCTTAGTTAAGCTACCCAAGGCAAGATAAACAGGAGACTGGCTGCCGGTGCTCATTTTAATAAAGGAGGTAACCATCACACAGAAGCTCTGGGGCCAATTCCCCTAACAGTAGCCACAGATACTGTAGCACTTCCAAGATCAGACCCCACAATAGTTACGATATCTAGACCAGACCTACAAAGCACTGGAAAAATCTTAAAAAATCCAAAGCTCCAAAATAATGGAAGATCTATATAGACTTTCTGCAACTCTTTATTTTGATAGAAACAAGAAAATGAGACTGTGAAAGATCCCACAGGTTTGTCTTCCATTTGTGTGGTCATTTTATGTTTTGGCATCATACCCCTTTCTGAACCATTCTGGTTCGTTGTGCAATTTCATCTAAGGAACCTTCTTATGTCTCTGACGGCTGGAAGAAGCAAGGGAAAACTACAGGTACTCCATCAGCACCCATGTGTTCTCACTGATGCAGGGGACACACGTACCAAGCAGGATGAGGCTCAGACAAGCTGTTCCCAACTGCTGCAGAAAAATGCATGTTTGATCATTGCATTTTATAAGGTTGAGACTTATGTACCACGAACTGCAAGTGCGCAGACATTATTGTATCTACTTTCCCTTACTAAAGAGTCACAGACTTCCAAGCAATCTCACAAATAACGTACAAAACACAGTGAAACGTACTTGTCAAAGTTTTCTTATTTCCTTATCCCTGTGCTATTCCTGCTCCTCAGCCTGGCCTCCATGCACCCAGACAGAAAAATATTTATTTCACTCTATTACAAATATTGTCACAATTAAGTCAATTTTGCTTTCAAAAGAAAATCTCAAAAAAACCCAAACAAGTGGCATTAACTGCTACAAAATTTTATGAGGCTTTAAAAAATATATTATGGAATCTTGTCACACTGAGTAATTTTTATTACAAGGGCAATTTTCTTTAATGAAAGTTGTTAGGTGAACTGGATGGATTCCAATGGCTGTGCCTACTCCGGGCAAAGTAATACAGCCCAAACATATAAATGAGAGTAAGATTATCTGCAGATTAAAAACTAGGCTGGTGGCTTGCTAACAGACTTTGCAATAAACTTGATATACAGTGTATACATTAACGGTGCCAGTCAAGAACTACTGCTTTCTTTATTTTGAGCTGTAAATAAAACTGTGTGAAGATAGCAGAGAAGCTTCAACAGCAGGCCTGCTTAACATAAGGAGTGCCAAAGCTTTCCAAAATAAGACTTTTTTTCCCCCTAGGTCAAATTCCTGTGGTGGTTTTACTGCAATTCTTTCTTCCGGCTTCACTATCCAAGCAGAGCTGCCCTCGCATGCCATTAGCCTGGTGACGACTTGTAGCATGGCAAGGGCTTTCCAAGAGAGGAATTTCTTATGTCCAGCTGAGTTTTCACTGCAGCCACCGCATGGCTGCCAATCGAACAGGCACCTAAAAAACATTACAATTTCAAACCAAACATATGCAGAAGCCAGAGGAGGCCAGAGGAGCCCAAGGATTATCTTTTTTTAGAGCTTGAAGAGCTAAATGTATGAGAAACAAGGCAACATAGACACAGATCTGCAGCACCTGAACAGCGTAAATGGCATTGCAGTTGCAGGTCCATATTAAGTCAAAGCAGAAGTTACCTCAATACATCCCCCTCCAGCAAACCACGCAGCCCGTCTCCGCTCAGCAGCGCCTGGATCCTCCCCATCTCTTTCACATCCTGTTGGCTCAGCCACATTTTCACTGAGGCTTGTGCAAAATCACCAATTGGTCAGAGCCAAACCAATTCAAAATAGGCCAACAATCTAAGTCATTTTCCCATAGAAATCAGTGGAAGAGATCCAGCAATTCTCACGTTTCTAACATGTTTTTAAATAACGTCTTGCCTGCACGCTTTAAGTTCAACAGCTCTTCCTCTTCAGAGCTGCTCTGCAGTACAAAGGGACTTCACTCCCTTGCGCTCACACAGCTCCATTTGGCAGATGGCAGCAGGCCACTGTAGTCACACAGCTCGCAGATGAAGCCTGGCCTGGTTTGCCTCCTTTCCCCTCCCCCAAATCACACACCAAGACTTGAAGCACCTGCTTAGAGGTAATTGCATATGGGGTGGTTGACCTTCCCCATAGACACCTACAAAACCCACCACTACTTGCAACTAGTGTGTACCTCCCACACCAGGCAAACTGGATGCACATGGTAGGCTGCTTCCCAGTAGGTTGGATGAGTTAAAGAAGCAGTAGCATCGGGCCTGCTGAGAACTTGAGTTTGTTTTGCTTTTAAGCAGGAGACTCTGCTTAAAAGACGTGGAGCTGATGACTCAGGTCATTCTCTCCCGAGATGCAAAGATGTTGGGTGTTATTTTGAGGAAGTCACTGGGCTCTTCTAGAACAGAACCATGGTCTGGTGGCACTTTGGGACTCTCCAGAGCTCAGATGATTAAGATGACCTCCACCTCTGACTGCAGTGAGTCGTGGGCAGCTGCAAAGAAGAGGTGCTCAACGCACGTTTGCTTTCTGTACTTTGAAGGATTCAAGCTGAACATCTTGAATAATGTGGCCATTGCTCAGGTTTTTGAGCTGTCAAGGTCAAGAATTGATCCCAACAGAGTTTTCTGGGCCCATCCCATGAAACCTTTATTTTTGCAGTTGTTTGAACTCAAAGGAGCTGCAAACTCCTTACTTTCACTCAGGCAAACTGTCCCCTGCAGAAGAGGACAGGGTAAGGCTTTTAGGACTCAACAGAGTTTGTTTGGCAATAACATAGTTGGCATAAAGACATTTTATGTATGTTCCTGTAACATCTCTGCAGTATTTGTCAGGGAAGGGAGTACCAACATTTGTGATCTTGGGACAGAAAAAAAATTAACTGATTTTAAGTACCAGTCAGGACTTGAAACTATGATACAGATTTATGTCTAGAGAAAGAATTAGGAGGGAAACACTTCCCCTGTCCTACTAGTGCAACATTTCATGGTTCGTATGTTACTTTAGACCCTATCAGCTTCGGTTTCTGAATTTTACGCTGTACAGCACATCTGCAACTCTAGTGTGCGTGCTTGTACGAGTACCACGAACCTAATCCAGAATGCGCAGCACTGCAGAAACCAGAACCATCCCCAGACACCTTCCTGCATTACTCAGGCGCCAGAAGTTCCCTCTGCCCTACAGCATCCTGCCTCCTGCTCAGGTGCTTTGCTTCAGTTTAGACACAGAAGGTTGAAGAAACTATGAAGACAGGAGAGACGTTGCACTCTGAAAATTCAGGGAACTTCCCCCCTCCTGCTGAAGGGCACAAGAGGAGAGGACTGGAGGATCTGCAGCATTCCCTTTCAAGCAGACAGGGCTGGTTTCCCTTCCCTGCAGGTTATTTTGGCTAGTTTCCAACCACGGAAACCTGAAGTGCAACTGCTCATCTGGCATTTGTTTACAGGTTATCCCAGCCTCCCGTCCCTACCCTCCCAGACGCAGACATGCTTGTTTAAGATTAAAAATGAATCCATTCATCTTTACTTAGATACTTGGCCCTAACGTGCTGTTTAACAATTTAAGAATGAATTATACTTCTCCTGAATCTATCACAATGTGCAAGCCAGGCCTCCCTGAAATAGAAAGCTCTACATCATTGAAATTAACTTCTCTCCCTGTTTTGGTGCAGATGAGTAATCCTTATAAAGAGCAAAATGTGCTATTATCCAAACAGGCAGCACTTACACTAGTTTTAATTTTCTTCCAATGTTTTCACCCTCTGATCACTGAGGTTGATTGGGAGGATATTAAACTGATTTAATAAATTGTACTATGAACACCAGTCCAAATAATAGCAAACTGATTAAGCTGATCACAGCCTTCCAAGCTGACTCTTCTTACCAACAAAGAAGAAAAGGCCTGCAAAGGGAGCAAATTAGTATCTGTTGCTTCACTGATTACTGTTCTGTGGTAGTCTCTTAAATGGGAGGGGGCCCAGTTTCCACTGCCCATTCTCCATCAGTGTTGGGTCTCAGCACATCTTCACAAACGAAAACTGGGGGCGGGAAAAGGGTTTCTTTGCATGGGACAACAGCTGAAATTGTACGGCCTCACTTGCTAATATAACAGTCATCACTATTTAGATTGTAACAAAGAATAAAGGAAGTAGGTTTCTGGAAGTCTTACTGACTTTGTTCTTTTTCTAAATGTTTTAAAACTAAGCTTCCATTTTAGGTACAATAAAGTGCACAAAAGTAGAAGCATGAGACCGAAGACATAAGCCAGACTGCGAGCTGGTGGGGCAAAGACCACTTGTGTGAGGCTGTGCTTGTGTGCCTCGATAAACTCAAGCACATAAACTTCTGCTGTCTTCCCTGTATCATCAATTACTTCCCGAATTTGCAAAGGGAACATTCTCATACCTTCCTCCACCCTACAGCAGACATCCAAGCCCTGCTCAGTTATGGCTTCAGGAGATACTAGTACTGAACGCAGAGACAAAGGTGTAATCTTAGAATGAGAAAATTCACATTGACTGGCATTAGCATATAAATACACCCAGACCCTAGGGAAAGTTTTGTAGGCTGCATTTCCGAGCAGGGAAATACATACGGAATAATCACCTTCACTACAGCATAACCTCTTAATCTCTCAGGAAAGTTTCATTTGTAAAGGAAGTCTATTTCAACTGTTTCTTCCTGAGGGATTTTTCCTTCCAGAAAAATCCATTTACTCATCCTTCGTTCATGCTGTAAGGTTTAAGCACCTTTTGTTCGTTGGAAGCAGTGAAGCCAACTTGTGGTGTATGCATCAGTTCTTAAGTCCTGCGTACCGACTCCCTGGTCAAGCCACAACATCAATTTTTCCTCCTGTGCCATAACCCATCTTTCCCAGGGGGAACAGTCGTTCTCATTAGTTTACTCTTCTCCCTTCCCATTTCATTAAATATGTATCAAGATTAAAGCACCCACTTAGGTTTTTTTCTCTTCCGTTGAATACATTTGATCTAAAGAGGTGATTTTGTGACTCTCAGTCATTTCCTTGTTGATTGCTTTTAATATCAGAGAGAACGTTTTGCTGACATACAACGTAGATAGCTGCAGTTTTTGGCCTATGTAGCCTTTGTAGCAGCTGAAACAGGAGTGAACTCCTTGTAGCACACTTAATATTCAGCTCAAGTTTGACGTAGCCATGGTGACTAGCAGGAAGGGTATTACTGTCCCAAATACTGCCTTCAAACCAGGGAATCTGTGCCCTCATCTTCAGGCCAAATAAGTAGGTTTGATTATCCAGTAGTTTAACCAAGTGAATGCCTGCACCCCTGCTCAATGCCAACACGCTTCTATTAAATTGATAAACACTGTACATGCAGGTAAAAACACAAAAACATTAAGCAAGCCACCATACCAATGGCATCACCACCTCCAGCAGTCCGAGGCCAATACACACACCACACACTGGTTTCAGGATCCTGCGAATTTATACTCCACTTTTCATACTAGAGTTAAAGATCATGAGAGACCAGATTCGTCTTTACTTGCCTTTAACCTACATCATCGACTGTTTTCTGAGCACTGGTAAAACAAGCAGGTGCGCAAAAGCGTTTCAGAAGTTTGCCCAAAGGACAGAACAAACCCATTTGAACACGACACCTCTGCAATCCACAGGCTTCAGAACAGAGCGGGTGCACAGGGACCAAGTTGGAACAAGCTGCTGTGCTAGATGGGTTCGCTATGTCTGCTTCTGGTGAGCACGTTAATATACATTCACTGTTGATAGCGATGTCCTGGATAATATACCATGACATGGACCTAAAGCCTATGACTGACAGCAAGAAAAAACTTGCCATCATTTGGGGAGATGAAGTGTTAAGACATTTCACGCTGAAACATTTTGGAATAGATCAAAGTTGCAAGATTAAAGCCTTAAAAGTCATTGAGTTTTGCTGGGGAAAAAAGAAAAAAAATTAAAAACGCAATCCAAAACAAACCAGTCCTCAGAGACTCAGCTTTGCCTTTATCAGCAGTATTCATGTACAAAGAACTTCTTGGCCTGAAAGTATTTGCTCTGTACAAACCAACAGAAAGGGAAAGATTCCAGAAAGAGCACAAGAATTAACAGAAAATTCTACTTCGGACTTTTGTCTTGTTAGAGAATAGAGTTTCAAGATGTAACCCACTTGAAAGTTGCTTTGATTCAGTAGGAATGCATCCCTTTGGAGTCCAAAGGCTTCGATCTCAAATGTCTAAGTGAGTAGGAACAACTATGAAGACTAAAATTAATAGCACAGACCTACAAAATTTTTGCTTTAGGGTTGCAGCCAAATGGAATATTGGAAAACTGATAATTCTTCATCCCTACAATAATGCTCATACGTTAATAACCATGAATGACAAAGCAAAAACATGTTTGTCTTGTAGACTGTATGTCAGAGAACAGAAAATGAAGTATTTGGCAAAGGGAAAAATTACCAATACAGCTGCAGGAAAAATACAGATACGTTTGACTTTTAGTAACAAATTCTGGCATGTCAGAAGTATATTTTACAAACTCCCACTTTACTCTTGTTCTAGACGTCTTCGCCATCAGTTCCAAACGCTCTGGTTTACTTTATTGTCAAGAAATGCAACTATCACAGTAAGTCAGCGACATCTGCCAGAAGGGTCAATAAATGTATTAAATCCTGAAGCACAAATCCAGGACTGTTCACAGTTGTACTGAAACCAAAACAAAACCATCTCATGGACAATATTGTTCTCAACTGACACATTCATTTTAGCTGGATGACAGCGGGGAGAGGGTAGTACTGACAACCGAAGGTACCCTGCGTTTACGTCTTGAGCCTTGGCTTCCACCATGCAAGCATGGGAAGCTCCTGTGTTCCACTGGAGACATCGGTGCATACTTAGCTTGCGGGTAACAGGCGACAGTGGTCCTCATGACTTTCAGGAATAGATATTACAGTGAGAGAATGAGTGTGGCATTTCTTTACTAAGAAAATACCACTAAAATTAAAACTACATAGAAAAGGAATGTGTTTTAGATTATCCACTTCTATTTTTAAATTGCAGCAGCATTACCTTCCAATTTTCTAAAAGTGAAGAAGTTTCCACCTTTATCAAAGTCCCCTATGTAGGAACAGCTACTTTGTCAATACCACCCAAAATGCATGCTTAAATAGCAGAAACTATGATTACCAATAACAGACATCATATATGAGTACTGGCAGAGGGTGTCTGAATCATATTTCTAATTAACTTCTATAAAGAAGCAGCTGTAAAACATTAAAATGCTGATTTGCACTGCAGCTGGCAGATACCTAGATTTTTGACTTCTAGCAGATGAGGACATGTACTTCAAGGTGAGGAGAATAAAATTAGAGCTGTTTTTCTGCAAACTTCCACTAAAAAAAAGCAACATGCATAGGGTTTCTTAGTAGCAAGCAATGCAGTTAGATTTATTTAATGAGCTGTAATGGAAACTCTGCTCCTGAATTATTTATTTTTTTTTTTTAACTTTAGTTTGCCAGACATCCTTCACTACACAATGATTAGCTGAGAAAGAGGTCATAGTAAACTGGACCATTTAAAGCCACCTCATCTCCTTTCCAGAAGAATCCTTCAGCCATAGCAACTGATTTTAAAGTAATAAATACAAGATGCTGAAAAGTAAACTGGTTAGTTAATTTGGGCTGTCACAAAAAAAGCTGAAGTAAACAACCACAATGGGCCCTCTGGTCCCTTAAAGTGCTCGAGACTGTATTTTTAATACTCTCCAGCCATTTCCTAATGAACAATGCAGGTTTACATATCCCTTTATGAAGGGTATACACAAGTACAGAAATGGTGTTTAAAGACACATTAAAAATGCATACTCAAAAAAGGAAAACGTAAAATCGAATCCCATCCACATTTCACTATGGATCCAGAGCAAGCTCTGTCACCAACAGTTGTCTAAAGTATCCCACACCCACAAGACACTGCCAGAAATGGAGAATAACAAATTACTCTCTTTTCATAAACCAAAATCTGACATCTGCATCAGGTTTTATTTTATTGCCCCACTCCATTTGGTGCTCACTACCGAACAGAGTGTTGGTGAGTTCACAAATTCACTCCTACACTGGTATAAACGCCCTGCTGTGCTACCCGTAAGTCACACCGGAGTTTGGATAACAAACACCACACCTAGACTGTGGGTCACAACCACTTAAATGACTTTGAAGCCTTTTTCACTATGCAATATTTGCTCCACTACCAGAATCGGCGATAGTCACCAAAGCCAAGTCACTTTCTGTGTGGAAAAATAACATTGGTATTGGCTTCCATCAGAAGCATTTTAATAGTAAAAGTCTTAAAACTTGACTGTAGCCCGAGAACTGCTCGCTGTAACTTTATGCACCCGGTAATATTAAACCACAAGATAAATGACCAGGCCTACAAACTGAGCATCATCAAAACCCTGCGATTTAATGAGATACACGTATCAAAATGAGTATGTTTCATGACAGAGAATTTAATTCTAATGAAAGTAAGGAGTACATTTGTTTTCTCAGACTTCCAAGTCTCTCCGCCTAGAAGAACCAGCCTTCTCCCTGTTACACAAGGGGAGATCTCGCTGACAGTTACTTCAAAGCTATTATTCATGACAATCTAAACAGACCTGAGACGGTCTGCAGTGAATTCTAACTGCAAGGAAAAAACCTCTATTCTGTGACTTAATTTACAAAAATAACCTTTTTATCAGTTGTTTGAGACAATAGTTACCACAACTTCTACAAGAGACACTGAAAGTAACATTTAAAAAAAGGTTGTGGAAAAGTGTAGTTGCCTAAGAAAACCTTGGCTTTTTCTTTTTTTAAATATGTTAAGGTAAAAAGCTTTAAAAGAATCATATTCAAAATTCAGTAAGACAGACTGTCACCACTTTGTCCTAAGCACAGTCACTCCATATTCAGAGATGCACTAACCAGATTCACTTTAGCACGTTCAAGAGGAGGAGGAAAAAAAAAAAAAAAAAAAAGACTTTTACAATGCATGTGCCTAAAGATGAAAAGATAATCTCTTTAGCTGCATAAATCCTTTACTGTTCCATTTAAAGATCAAAAAGAATTCAAGTATTAAACCCTTTTCTATTTCAGATACTAAGAACGTGATTTCTTTCAATTAAGGCTTGGCAGATGTGGTTAATGGAACGGAGCTGTATTTGCTACATACCTGATGCTGCACCAAATGACGCATTAATCACCCCTTGCCTTCCCCCCTCAGTACACTACTTGGTGACTTTTGTCCTTCAGACCAAATGATGCCGCGTGGTTCAGCCAAGCAGCCTTACGCACATTTGTTTTTCCATTCAGATTATCCCATATGGCTACCTCCAGAATTACTTGTACTGCAATACATAACAAGAGATTTAAAAAGTCACGGGGATTTATCTTTAAAGGGGAAAAAGAGGGATTTGGCTGTGGCTCCCTCTGACATTCAGTGGACGGATGGGCTCCAGGACTCCCCGGCCAGCAAAGGTTCAAGGAAGCTACGGACGGTGCAGAGACAGCACAAGAGTGGAAAGCAAAGGATGGTGACCGGCCCTACATGGCAGGGGGAGAGGGCAAATGAAGGGGTAAATGTTGGTCAAAACCAAGGACTGAGATGACATTGCTTGGCGAAAACGCTCTTTGGACTCCTTTATTAAAAGGCCTAAAAGCCTCTCTCTTGCTGCCTTTCAAAGATGAGCAGTGACCACATGCCAGAGTCCAGGCTCGTAATGCTTCACTGTCTCCCAAATGTCAAAGAGCAGCTCTAATTCTTACTGCACAAAGTCCTGTTGAAAACACACAACTAAGAGAACAGTGAGTAAGAGTGGGGAAAGAATAAGAAAAATTTAAAAATAGCTGAACAAATAAATATTTTCAGGCTCCTAAATAGATGTAATTTTCACAAATTAAAATAAGGCTCAAGGAAACAGGGTAGTCTTGGAAGAAAGACAAAGCTGAAAACCAGAACCTCCCTAACGACCTCCCCAAGGGAAAATGAGATCCCATACACCTTGCTCATAACAAAATTTTCTCCTCAAAATCAAATATAGCCAAGTATGCAAGCTTCTTGGATAATCACATCCTAAAATATACTGTGTTTAATCTAAAAGCCAGAAGGTTGACTTTGCAAATGTCATTGTCACACAGGCTTAAATGTATCCAAGTACTTCAGCTGAGACTGTCACTGCCTCCCAGTCACAGGTGCAGATTTTGACTGGTTACTGTAAGAAGGATGTTAAGTCTTCATGTATTGCCACCGCACTGCCGTAAGGCAGACAGCCCAGCTGGGTTAACACTTCCAGAACAATCCTGATGTTTGGAGACTGCAGTATTTTCAGTGCTGCCACATTCAACTTTATTACTGTATCAACATAGTGCTTTGCATGTAACGCGTGCTTTAGAGATGACGGATGCTGCAGTTCTCATTCTTCAACAGGGGACAACACTTGTTCTAAAACACTGTCATTTATACAAAAGTAGTATTAAAAACGAGTAAGAACAGGCTGTCAGTCAATATGCAAATTGAACGCTGAAACGTGACTTTTATACTTTATTTTTTTTTTAATTTAAGCACTTAGCCACAATCACTGATTTCTGTCAAGCTAAGCCATAAAATAAGATATACCCAAAGTACTTCTGCAGCACCTGTGTGGCATGTACATTTTTCTCGCTGCACATAGCTAGCCCCAAGTACGCAGAAAGATGTTTCTTTCAAATGACATTCAGCAATTAAGTCGCAGCCTTCTAGCACACAGTAAGCGTACAATGTCTTGAATAATTTAAAATTTTTCATCGCTGCAAATGATGGAAAGGTAAAAAAACCCTACCCTGTTTTATATTAAAGGAAGGGCTGAAAAATACATGATGCTAGTTTGCTCCAGATAAACATACACGTGCAAGCAATTAGTTTAAGTTTTAGAGGCATTGGTATTCCCTATAGAGTTACACCTTTTGGTGACTCGACAAGGGAACTGGGGCACACAGGATGCTTGTGCAGCCCATTTTATTAAGTCCGCTCTTCGGAAACATTTGGATTCCCTCATTCTGAAGCTTTTCTTACCTATAAAAGCCATCTTGACTTTCAGCGCTGCCTCCCATAACATCCTCACAGACAAACTGATGAAATCTGGCCTAGATAAGCAGACAGTGAGGTGGACAGAAAACTGGCTGAGCTCTAAGGGTTGTAATCAGCAGCACAAAGCCAAGCTGAAGGCTTGGACTGTCACTGGCTGTGCATCCCAGGGACCAATGTCAGGGCTAATACCACTGCACATCTTTGTTCAAGACTGGGATGACGGGACTGAGTGCATCCTCAGAAGGTTTGCAGATGATACAAGCCTGGGAGGCATGGCTGACGTGGTCCCACTCAGAGGGACTTTGACAGGCGAGAGAAATGGACCAACAGGAACCACGTGAAGTTCAACAAAGGGAAATGCAAACTCCTGCACCCGGGGAGGAGTAACCCCATGCACCTGTACTGACTGGGCACCCAGCAGCTGCAAAGAAGCTTCGCAGAATAGGACCTGGGAGTCCTTGGGCACAAGTACAAGAAATACTGTTAAAACGTAAAATTTTTTTTTTAGATATATATATTTTTTTTTTTAAAACTAAGTCACTGTAAGAGTGACTGAAAAGCAGAGCAGGTTCCCCAGAGACATTATGGAGTATCCATCCTTGGAGATTTTCAAAACTCGAGTGAATAAGATCTCCAGAAACCTGCTGTTGCTCAGCAAAGGGCTTGGGTTAGATGATCTCCAGATGTCCTTTCCAACCCCAACTATTTGTGATTCTGTACACGTTCCAGTCCAGCCTCCGCCTGAAAGAGATCTCTTCTCCAAAACAGACAGAAGCGAGGAGAGTTTGGGTTCTGCCTTTCACCCAATAGTAGCATATACTTGGTGTTCCACTGCTGTACAGAGCTACCAAATATATATCTGGTGAAAAGCAAAGGACATTTAGACAAGCATTCTGCAAAGAGAAGATGTGCCATCCTCTGCCCTCTGTTCCTTCAGCTTAAGGCTGTTCCTTTATCTAGTGAGAGGCAGAGGACAGCTTTACCTTTGTTCATGCAAACATAGAGACAGCTTATACAGCAGAGGTGTCCACAAGCTACAGGAATTAGATGGTGACCAACAATCCATTTTGTACAAGACAGACACTAGAGACGAATGGCTCGATTTCTTACAACCACAGCCAGATTCAGATTGCAGGTCTGAAGCAGACCCTGAAGAATCATGAACCGTTCGTCTGTTGTTCGTTGCCTGCTATCAATAATAAAATGCCATCAGAGCCGATACAAAAACCTGCAGTGTTACAAACTGACCTGCATTTCAACTTCTGTTCCCTTCCTCCCATTTCTATGATATAATAGAACCCACTTACCACTCAGCAGCATTGTAATTAAATAATCAAAAAGCAAACAAATTTCACATCTGACAGTCCCCAGGAGAAAACTGATATACATGAAAAAAGCATTTTAGTTTACTTAGGGCCATTCTTGTAACAAGAAGCTCAGAGGGATATAATTAGTACCCTGCAAGCCAGCATACGAAAAGGCTTAATTTAACTGAGATCAGAACTACAGAATAGCTATAGAAATTAAAAGTGAAGCCACAAATCCACACAGGACTGCCACAGCTAAGCGTTTTTACGAACAGGAATTCTAAAGTCATAATTCACATGTATTGCATTCTGATTTCCGCTTATCCAGAAGGGTAGGCGTTATTTTGGACCACCCTGAAACAGCTGAGGTCAATCCGAGGAGGTCAGTCTGTGGGTCTTCAGCAGCTCCCAGTAGCACGCAGGAAGAGGCAGACAACGCTGGGCAGGTTAGTTCTTACTCTCCAATAAGAGTCTGCTGAATTGGTGCCTCCCTCTTCAATAACACCTAGTTCTTCTGCACTTTAATTGGTGCCTCCCTCTTCAATAACACCTAGTTCTTCTGCACTTTAATTGGTGCCTCCCTCTTCAATAACACCTAGTTCTTCTGCACTTTAATCCCTACAATTATTTTGAAATGCTTATGGGCAGAAGAAAGTCCTTATATCACAGGCACCACAACTAAGTTTGTGAGGAAAAAAGCATAAGCTACCATATAGTCTTACTGGGAACGATACATCGATGCTAGAGACTACTATTAGAGAAAGTAGAAAATAGCCCCACAATATTTACTCTGTTGTGACTAATGGCACATGCTGGAAAGCAGCTTCTTTTAAGCTAACCCAACCTAACACGGGAATCCCCATAAAGAAAGATTCAAGTGCCAGTAGAGACAGCTGCTGCAGGTGACAACAGGAACCCCATCTCAAGGCAAACTGGATGCTACCACTGTACTGCATTAGACTGATCCCTCCGACAGGTAGCCTTTTCCAGAGCACTGGGGCTTATGTGGAATCCAGCACCAAATTTGACTGAAGTAAGACTAGATTTCCATCATTTATATTATACTACAGGCATGCAAAAAAAAAAAAAAAAATCCAGACAGCAAGTTGTTCCAGCACATTTCGATTTTTCAAATACAAAGCATAGGAAACATTTCAAAAACACAACTCGTAAAGCTTTTGCTGCTTGCTGTTTAGATTTGCTGTCATCAGGACAGCCTTTTTTGCTTGAAAAATGTTTATTGCTAAAGGTCACAGAATTGTCTCTCTCAAACAAATTAAGAAATAAATGGCTGTTGACACTTCCAGATGATGATTCATCTGTCCGAGAGCTCCAATAATGCAAAGCAACACAGCTGCCTCTCAGGTATGCTGCAGACCACAGTGGTCACCAACTACCCCAGAAATCTGTCTTCACTCTGCTAGCCAACTTCTCAACCCTCTTCATAATCACACCAAAAATTCCTTACTCTCAAGCTTAAAAACAGATGAGAAACATATGAAAGTAACATCTGTCAGAAAAAACACTGATGTGTGCAGTAGCCAGGTTTCCATACTTACTATTTCTATTATTAGCAAAGTCCTTTTTACTTCATGTGAAGCAAAGATTCTCCATGTATGATACACACGAATGAAAGAGGCTGATGGATTAGCACTAAATCACAACCTACAGAAACCTGCGCAATAGCAGAAGGACAGTGCAACGCTAACAGAACCTCAAGGGCAGCTGGGCAAAGCCCAGTATCTCTAACCCCAACACAGGTCAGTAGACAAGAAATGCTGGCATGGAGATAGTCTCCTTGCCTGGGAAAGCCAAGTTCTTGAAGGTTAGTCTTTTTAAAGAGTTATTAAAGTGCTAGAGGTCTGTTTAGACAGCCCTCAAGTGAAATGCCATCATGAGGTACAGCAGAGTATATCTGATATTTTATCTTGTCAGGGCAACCTCTCGATAAAAAAAAAAATTAATAATAGATTTTTATTGAGCGATTATCCTTTTCATCTTTTGCTTTTCACTGGAGTTTATGATGACTATTTACTGATTTCTTTGGGGAAGAAGCTGACATTTACTGTTCATACTTATGCCTCTCTGATCTCAAATGTGGCCTCTACTATCACTAAGTCCAACAGTGATTCTATAATTTTGGAAGAAAGAGACCGTTACACATTTGTGGGACTAGCATTTGAAACAGATGCACAGCATTCCACCTTGCAGAAAATGCAGAGGACTAACCATTTAAGATTTTCAAAGAAAATCAAGAAATCTCTCCTCATTCTTTTTACTGCTCACCGGTTCTGAGATCATCAGCTTGGACACAGGGTTTTTACCACCTGCCCAATTTAATCATAAGAAACAGATAACCGGAGCAGTGGCCTAACAGTCCAAATCCAAGAATGTGCCCTTTTCAAACATACAACATGCGAAGTAAAAGTTTTCCTGGAGACTCTACTCATTCCTGCGATTCAGTTTGATGTGTTAAATTATCAATTCTCAGGTATTGGAAGTGTTTGTTGTTGTTTTGTGTTGGTGGTGGTTTTGTTTTTTTTTTTTTTAATACATACAATGGTTAAATTAAAACCAGAAATTTGTAACCAGCAGCCTTTCAAGTCAAGATCATGTGTTTAGGACTTAAAAGCCTCCTGAAGACCTATTTAAACCCAGGGAGGGATGTGGAAGCCAACCCCAGTGTGGTTAAGGAAGAATGCTGACTGCTGGAAAAGGAGCAGTAGCCAGCAGGAAATGCTACAGTGCGGACACATAACTGACAGCAATGAAGGAAAAATGTTTCATCCTAACCAGTAATTGTCCCAACATGCACAGATCAACTGAGCTACCAGGAAAACACTGGCTTACAAAAAAAAAAAAAAAAAAAAACACTTTCTTTGCTTGTGTGTTGTTTGCTTCCCTTGACAATTTAGCTCACTGCCCAACACCAGCAGTCTTTTATAGCCATCTCTAAATAGATGCTGCACACAAATTAATCTCAGCTGCTTCTTGCAACCTTTGTATGAAAGACAGATGACTGACAGAGAAGAGTTTGCATCTTATCAGAGGCAAGTAGAACAGAGCAAGAGAGAGCTGGACAAACCGCACGCGTACAGACTGGCGAGGAGCAGGGGTGGGAGAGCCAGGAGTGCTCTCCTTTGCCTGGTCAGAAGGGCACATCTAGAGAACAAGGGAAATAGATCCCCAGGAAGCCAGATTTCATTACTACTACTTCTCTCAAAAGAAACTTGTTTGCACAATTCAGGTGTGGTTACAGCATGAGTTTGTCTAATTTGCTTCTAGACTGAGTAGCAATAAAGAAACCTTGTTGGGAGGGCATTGTTTGTTGGTGTTTTGTTTTTTTCTTTCTCTCCCCAGCTTAGTCTGAAAATCCTCTAAAGAAATACTTATTCCATGTAACATTGATTTGTTCAAACCAACATGCCTTGCTTGCAAACTAATTAGAGATAGACTTTAGAACAAATACTATAGCTGTTGGATAGTGCTTATTTGAAAGTCAGTATGGGTCAGAACACTAAATACTCACAAGCTTGTTTCCAAGCTCATTTTAGGAGCTTCCTACGTGTCAGGTTTCTGGAGATGTATCCTTTAGTATCTGCGTAGAGAGCTCTTTTCCCCCAGTTGAGTAATTTCAACTCGAACTCTACAGTTGATAAAGCTAAATAGTCTCAGTAATTTCAGAGGAGAAAATAAACTTGCTAGATCTGATCATAACCCCTTAAAGCCACTGCACCCTCTTCAACACCAGCTACTTCAGAGGACTTTCCATGTGATCTTTCTAGCTATGGAATGTCCACATGACAGAGGCATTCATTACTCCTTCACTCAATTGCCTTTTCCACCATAGCAAGGGCGCAAACCACAAGACAAAGTCTAGTCTAATTTATATCACATAGCATTTAAATGGTTCAGAGAAAAAGATCCCTTGCCTTTCTGCTACAGAAGTAGTAAATTCAGCAAATATGTTTACGCATTACTGCTGCAATTACACGCGGTTGTTCCATTTGTGGTGATGCGTTATGCCAGCAACTACACATCTTTGCATGTAGCACTTAAACCCAATCCCAAATGACCACTACCGGCAATGGAGTACAAAATAAGGAGTGTAGGTGCAGGCAAGCCAGCAAGTGAGGGCAGTCAAAGTTTTGGATGTTGCAGGTTTACTTTTCAGAAGCACAAAATTCAGGAGAAAAATAAGCCAAATCATAGGCAGTCTGAGGTGGAAACCTTTTATCAAGGCTCTTTTACCATTTTCTGCGTTTAGGGAAAAAGAAAAAGCAGAACACGAGAAGTGAGCTATTCTACCTCCTTTTTTTTTTTTTCTCTGTATTGCAAATGTCAAACATTTAATTCTGGGGTTAACTGTTACAGGCTACACAGGCTCTTAGCAGAATATTAAAACAGCTTCCCTATTTATTCATGTTATCCAAAACGCAGGACAGCCCATGCCATCTGCAGCTAAACCAGCACAAACTGAATATGGAACATGAGTTGTTTTACTAGACTTTTGGCCTTTCAAATGTACTGGAGCAAGGTTCACCTGAGCTGTGCTCTTGGCAAGTAAAAAACCCCTTCAAGTCATTATACACTTATTTGCAAGTTCATTGATCCCTTAGGTAGGTAAGCACAGGTAGGTAAACATAGGCGGAGGTGTTACATACAAATTATCGTACCTCTGTCACTGAAGTCATCCACCAGCACTATCTCTGCTATCAGCTCAGGAGGGGAGCGGTTTAGGACACTGTGCACTGTCCGGAGGAGAGAGGACCATCCTTCGTTGTGGAATGGTATTATCACGCTGGTGTTCGGAAGCTTCTCCAGGTACAGCTTATTCTTGCAGCTGGACATAGATAGAGTAAGGTTAAAAGGTGGTGCCAAAAACCATCAGCACTTCCATATCAATTACCATCAAGTAACTTGGTTCATCCTTTACGCCTCAAATTGATGCACAGCACCTGAAAAAACCCACCCCAACTTTCAGGCCTTATCAAGACGGTGTTGACTTGATCTAGTCTACCTGGCCAAAAAAAATAATTCCATATGAAGTAAGGACTGTTAATGGCCAGTGACACTTAGCAACACAAAATCAGAGGGATCTATTAGGGTGCCGAAATTGCTTTTAAAGGAAACTCCAGTTATAGCTAAAGATACAAAAGTCTCTAAAATACTTGTTTTTCCTGCCCTTATACCTCAAAGATCACCAGGAAGAAGAATCTCTACAAAGCTGTTTCAGAAGTTGAACGTTATCTCTTCTAGGCACTATGAGTATATTGGTTTAGCTCACTTATTCTCAGTTTTCAGAGAAGCAAATCACTCTACAAAATTTGGATGACAGCTATACATGTGATTAAACAAAACGTGCAGCAAGTAAGGATTCTGTATGACAGAATCTTCTCTAAACAGTCCCAGAAGTTCAAGACATTATGAACAATAGACAGAAGAGACAGTTACCACTGCATGGTAAGCACTGCTCAATAAACAAACCCACCTCTCAGTAATAGGTCAACCTCCAACCTCTACCAAAGGCTTCTTTTGTTATGCTGGACAGATTATTTAAATTTTACTTTTCCTAACCTATGAATCTTGTGTTCTCCATTTTTCAGCAGGTCTAGTTTGACATCTGGGATCAGTTCTGCAGACAGAAGAAGGAAGTTGGGCTTTGAATACAAAGAACTGCAGAACGTGGATAAGGCTGGAGAGTTAGCTCTGCAGAGTCCCTGTATGGACCCCTTGAATTTGGGGGAATTTCTCCACAGCATTAATCTTCTTAATTTTGAAATAGGGCTAATGCTCCCTTGCTTT
This sequence comes from Dromas ardeola, assembly GCA_013398915.1. Classification (NCBI taxonomy): domain Eukaryota; kingdom Metazoa; phylum Chordata; class Aves; order Charadriiformes; family Dromadidae; genus Dromas; species Dromas ardeola. Next base: position 313,859 of record VYZM01017800.1, on the reverse strand, counting down.
GTGGGAGTGTTTTCAAGGTAGCTTCATGAAGAAAATTCCAACTGCAGCAATAAATGCAGTGTTTATTTTCCTGCAGATGCAGCCCTAGTAGTGGAGTTTGAACACTGTTAAACAGGTAAGATCTAAAGCCATACAGTGAACAACTGTAGTTAAAAAATACTCAGCAGCTGTTCACTAGGGGACAAAAATCTACTACATTCCCAGAACCCCATGCGTCCAGGGCAAAACAGACAGAAGTGGCTGTGTGAATAGAGACTTTTAGAATATATTAATGACATGGACAGCAGGATGGGCTACTCTCTTTCCGCTAGCAAGAGTGGGAGGTCAAACTGTGCTCCCTGCCCTGCCACAACACCAGACCTCTTGCACAGCCTGCACCCGAGCAGATTCCCTCCTGCCAGGCACTTGGCTGAGCTTTCACTACCCGCACAATGCAGTGCATGCACACAGGTAATTAATTCCCACCCTGTTCCCTGAAGGGCAGATGGGAACAAAAGTGGCTCTGGCATTGGCAGCTTTTTCCTGGTACCTTTCCCAGGGAATGGAGAAGGCTGCACCTATGTTATACAAGCTCAATAAATCTGTGATTACAGGAAGTGCCTGCGTGAAAGGACAGTAGCTTATTCTGGGTCTAATGAATTGTCTTGGGGTGCTGCCAAGAGCTTGCAGGCCATGGCTGCAATGCACAGATGCAAGATGCAAAATAAAGCTGCATGGACGGCTTTCATCCAGCCCTTGGCATTGCAATCTTAACCTTCTTCCGAGACAGCTACTAGCTATAATTCTGTTCCAACATGAAACAAGAGCCCCCAAATCTCTTCTAACTCTTCTTAAACTGGAAATTCTCATTTTCTGACTAACTTCAACAAGTGGCAAACTTTAGCTATTAAGTTTAACCATTGAGCATGGAGAGAAATTGTTTCCCTCCAGCTACCACATCTACAATTGCTTTACAGGACCTGCAAAATTAGTATTTAATATTAAAAAACCCAGAAGCACTTAAAGGAAATGTTAGCAAGGGAAGACACAAGTGTTGAAACAAACAGCTATATGTGTTCACCAGGTAGATCCAGTATGCACACACCCCCAGCCCCTTGATTCCCGTGAAAGCAGAGGTGACACACTATTTGGTATATAAATGTTCACACAAGCTATCTCAGAAGTCAGCAAACACATTGTCTGCTTCTTTGTCCTTCCCCCTCCAGGCCAGCTGTTGGGGAGAACCCCAACTGTGTCCCCAAAGCTTAGGTAAAGGCCAGGACAGATGCTGCATTTTTCCCCAGTTCACCTTCTCCTTACACTCCCTGCTGTCTGCAGGCACATCTCCAAACGACAGAGTCTCTATTATCTCTTACCATATGTAAAATGCAATGTAAAGGAAGTGCTCTAAAGCACAGCTTGCTTCTTTCTAGAATGCTCTTTATGGACTTCGTCTCAGCTGAACTTCATTATACCATACCATTTCAAGTATATCTTTTCTAACGGGCACAGAGAATGCACAACAGACCTTTTCAGTCATGAATTCCTTTACTGCAAATCTCCATTATACGTAACCCCACTCCCTGCCCAGCTAATCCTAGTATCCATTATATACACATGCTGTTTATCCTCTCCTTGAGACCTCCGCAATTATAACTCGCTACATTGGGGTAAAGGATGTGTCAAGCAACAAACAAACCAGCTGCAGTGGCATCATTAATCACTGCTTAAGTTGTTGGTGACACAGACACTTCACTTATTAATTTTAACCGGGGACTGGAGTTAGAAGTTTCACATTTTAAAAAAGTTTAAATAGCAGAATTAACAATGAGGAGTCAACAACTTTGGGAAACAATGGGGAACGTGAGGTAAAATATTAAATCAGATGAGGAATCATCCTCAGATAAGGAAATACTGCCGTTGTCTGACGTTTAAATTCTCAGAGCCCATGGCAGCCCCTGTAGATGGAGACCAGGTATAATTTAGGTTAGCAACTCAAACTGCATTTCCTAGAACGTGAGGTACGGGCTGATCAACAAGCATCTTCAATTACCTGATTTATCTCTACATTTAAACATTTCAGCTGCATGCCTAAAATATTTATGGAGCTATAATCGCTACTCTGGTTTATGAGTATATATTGAGAAAGGGCGTCAAGTCAGTGTATTTGATTAGTTTGCTGTGACAGCTGAAGAGGTAATCTCTCAAATGTGCAGCTAACAAATTATAAAACCTGACTCCTGGAAATTATATCTCATGAACAAAGTAGATGATGAATTCAGATTCACTAAACTGTGATAAGAATGGCTTTACACAAAACAAGCTTCCATTCAAGTGTCTAACAATGCTTTTAGATTAAGAACCACACAAACAGTATTTAAAAACCTCTCAGCTTTGTATAAACAAGGGTTAAGTCCTAACTGAGCACTTCTGCTAATGAAAAACTCCTCCTGGCTTGCACAAAATCCAGTTTGACACCATCCTAATGGATAATGTCCAAAAATAGATGAACCCAAAAGCCAGAATTCAATTGGAACTAGTTTCTACTCATAAACCCTGATGAGGTTTTTATGAGGAAGATGTCTAAGAAACTAATCGATAACTCAGAAAGATTTCTGATAAAACTCTTCATACATAGTTGAGTGGAACCACTCCAATCTTGTTCTGCTCCTGAGCATTTCGTGGTCATTTCCAGCTAGTGGCCAATGTAAGAACTGGGCAGTGTTTAGTGACAAAGTCACCACCTGATGACACTTAGGGTGTTTGCCAACTGAGTTGGACATTTACATCGGTTTCCACCACAGAAAGAAACCGCTCCACCATATTAGTTGCTAAAAGTTGTTGGCTATGTCAGTGGGCTCAGGATCTGAACTGTCACGTTGCAAGAGGTGAAGGAAGAAGCTGCCTCTGGGTTAAGTTCAAGACCTCTTCTGCATAGGGCTGCAAGTTTTTGGTAATTTAAAGTCTTCTGGAATCGAAAGGGGATTTTTTTTTCCCCAGATTTGGTCTCTTCTGTTTTCCATTGCAATTACTATACACTGTCCTTTATTAAGGAGATAACAGGATCCAGCTGTGAAAAGGGCTGTGTTTGATGAACAAAGGACAAGAGTCCATAATTTAAAAAAAAACAAAACACACTCCTGCAGATATGGTAATTCAGGGCTTTCACTCATAGAAATGCAAACTATATACTCACTTTGGATGTCTGATGTCTGGAAGGGAACGATTCAGAGAAATTTTATCACTCACAAAGATATTAAAGCCATTTTCCCTGTATGCCTGGTCCACTCGCTCTGCATCAGTCATTGGGTAAGGTTTTCCCTGTTCTCCATTTCCTATAGATAGGCAGAAAGTAAACATGCATCATTACTACTAATTGGTGCTTAACTGGCCAGAAACTAATCCATATATCAAAAGAAGAGCAGTCATCTTACACTTCTTTGAAAATTCCTTCATTAGTTTTGTGCTCTGTGTCAGATTTAGCACGGGGTCAACCATGTCAATCTAACAATTTTATTAGACACACAGTTTTGCTACAAACTACTCAGCTGTGCAAATCCTAGAAGTTAAAAGTCTTCCTTCTAACATCAGAAACAGACAAAGGGGCTCTGGCAATGCTGGGAAGGATCCATAGAAGGTTTTTTGTTTCACTGCAGGAAGAATACATATGGTTTGAATACCTCATCACTGTTGCTTTTTCCAGCACAGATGGATATGTATATTTAACAACCTGAGCTCTTGCACAGAGGAGGTAGGGCCCTTGCAGACACACCAGTGTAAAGCTGTGACGTTCAAAATGGGCCATTTTATGCGATGCAAGACAAAACCTAGAACTATGGAATAAAGCTTGCATGAATGTTAGAATCTAGAACATTTTTCTTATCCCCTCTTCTTCCTTTCTGGATCTCCCAGTTTTTGGGAGAGGTACAGGCACGCGTTTATTTGCTAAGCTTTTTAAAAAAAAAAAAATCAATACTGCACCTATCCTAAAAATACCAAGATGTTACCAACATATTGTCACCTCAAAATGGTTATTGTGGAGTTGGGGGAAAAGGCTTTAACTGGCATTAACACACAATAACTGTTGCATCATGTCAAGAACATCATCTTGAGCCTGAAGTTGAACATGCTTTTCTGCACTCAGCCTACGAAATAAAATAAAACTAAATTACAACCTGCATAAAAACATTTTATAGTAAACTTACATACCTACACGCTCAGAGTCCCTCCTGATAGCTTCTTTGTTATGCCAGTCCTTTTTCCTTTGTCCATCACCAAAGTAAGGGTCTTTCTTTTGCCTCACGTGTGACGCCTTTCAAACAAAAGATAGGATGCATTAAATACACAACATGCAAAACCTTTCTGTAACAGCCTCCCCTTCCTGTAAGAGGATATTAGACATCTTCCTTAAGGTAAGACCATCACAAGCAAGTAGTTTTTACCCTGAAAGGCGTGGGAGAGGAAGCAAGTTTTGCTTACCTCAGAACAGTACTTTATCTATAGCTGTTAAGTGATATTTTTTTCAGAGCACCATCATGTATGCAGACCAGTGTTCTTAATCAGGGAATCTATTAAAAACTCCCATTTTCATTTTGAAAACATCCAATACATCTTACATCCTATTTAATTAACAATAAAGCTGTAATGGGAGACCTATTGCAGGATCATTATTAATGAGCACACTACTATACCTGAATAAAATCAAAATAAGATTTAAAAGGTCATTTATTAAGACTCTTGCTGCTCAACTTAAAAGCAAATTTTACACCAGGCATGAGCCTGCACTGAACCCAATTAGAGCTCCTCTTTTCATGATGTTGTTCCTGAAATTCAAAAGCAATGGGTGCTTTGGGAACAAGTTAGCAAATGAAAGATGAGGTGAATTCAGGATCAAAGAGACTATGGTGTGTGGAAAGAAATCCATGATACATCTCAAACACTGACATCCCCCAAATCCAAGGGAAATATATATATATATATATTTAAGCAGGTTTTAAGGTTAAGAAGATAACACCTTCTCTGAGAATGAGTTTTCAATTATGTTCTAATATGCTGGTAGAGTACAAATGCAAGTCATTTGTAGCATTATTACTGCAAAAGTAGTTACACAAAGAACTTAGAGGTTTTTCCCTTTTAATTCCTCATGACCTGCAGAGAGAACTCCACAGGCTAGAACTTCCTAGGAAGAAAAAAAAGCTTCCCTCCTTGGAGGGCAAGAGGTTTAAAGTCTCGCTAATGGGTCAATCAAACCAAACAACCACCAAAAAGCAACGGTTGGCATAGTAACCTTGCAGGGTTATCAGGCATCTTTGGCATCTGGGACAGACGTCATTTGCCTGACTAGTTAAATTACAAACTCTTCATTTTCATGCCCAGATCTGTCTTAGGAAAATAGGAAATTTGGACATTTTACTTGTTATTCCAAGGCACTAGTCTTCAGCCTGATGCAGTTCACCTCACTGCAGCCTCACAGATGAGCTCTGGTGAGCCTTCCAGTGAAGGTTTTGCAGATTATCCCCATCACCCCTCTTCTACAGCAGCCAGCAGGAAGGGAGCCCTGTGTATTAACTCACAAAACCACCAATGAAGACAGGTTCCCGCTAAGACGTCGAAGTCAACTAGAGAGGCTGAACGCAGGTACATGCTCTCCTCCACCTGCTCTGTTACGGGTGGTAAACCTTAGCAAAGGAACTGCCTGAAAACCTTGAGTTGTGCTGGTTGTATTACCATGCCAAAGGGTAATAAACCAGTGGTCTAAAAGTAAGAGAGCTCATTCTGATTAAAAGCTGGCCTGTGAACTATTAGAACTTCTCTTTTTTTTTTCGCACATAAGATATTTTTAAATCAATCTAGATCCTTTCAATCACGGATCATAAACTGATTTACACTCAGCTTCTTGACATTTTGCAGATGGTAACACACCTGGCACAAGTCAAGTTTCATCCATGAAACTAGACACTCAGTTACACATTTCAACTAACTAACATCGGTACTCAGAGCATTCCCCTTCCTGCTCCCTGCAATTTAATTTTATTTTCACTGAAGGAGAGCGGATGGGTACACAGGATGGACAAGAAGTCAGTCACAGAGCTAGTTCATGATGTGAACATTAAGGAACTTCCCCTCGTGCCACCTGGAACTAACAAGGATATTCACTGAAAAATACTTATGATGCAGGAAGGTGGATGGAAAGGAACTCTCAGGGTGGCACGGGAAGAGCAGGACTACACCACAGGATGGGATTAACAGTGGTGAAAACCAGACAACTTCCAGAAGAGGCTGGTTAGCAAGAAAGGACAGTTACACCCAGAAGAAGTGAGACCTCCTTAAGAAAAACCCCAACAGAGCTGTATTTAGATGGTGTACTTGATTTCTTTCATTTACTCCATGATGCCTTCATTTTCTTCACCTTTGTTATTTGTTCTTCTGTTTTCTACTCTGATGAATCTATAGGAATCAAAAGCAATAGCTCATTTTTATGTTGTTAATTTCTGTCCCTTTAGCACGTGAACTCTACTCTTCTAAATCCCTGTTTCTGTTCAAAACCAGAAACTGGTAGTGTGTCTTCCTGAATTTCACTCTGCACCTATTAGGACATAAAAGGAAGACTGCCACCAGCAACCCAACATCTGCAGTTCTGCTCTGACTACACACGTTGAAGACTTGCATTTGCTGAAGGAAAAAGGTTTCATGAGAGGCACTGCCAAAGCCTCATCGATTCCCATCATCCGGGGGAAGGTAAATGCAGGTCCAGAGCAGCAGAGCTCTGGTGTACAACTGCGCTCTCCCCTTCTGGAAGGGCTCACCTGAACTCACCTGGTATAAATACCAAACTAAATTGCTTAACCGGCCTTGTGGTTTTCTAGCCATCCCATTAAACATCACTGTTCTTATGTGAATTTCCACCTGCTGATAATGAAAAAGTACTTTTAAGTGTCAAGATGAATGTGTAAGTACCCAATGTGCAAGAAAGCACTGGGAGGGCAACCTAAACACAGTGGAAAACAGCACTTCTGGGGAAAAACTAAGCATGCAGCTAGTCCTTGGGTCAATCTGAGGCTGGTGTCAGCAATGTGATCACCTTGAAAAACATACAACACCAGCTAGAAACCTCATGTTTGCTCCACCGCAGAAGGTTGCTGCTGCTTCTGCATAGCAGGTGTAAGCAGAGGTGGTTTGAGATGCCTCCTCGGGCTGCAGTGAGCCAGGGCATGGTGTGGGAGAGGGGCAAGCAAACCCAACTCCAGCACCTACCTGTGCCTCCATCTGACTTAATGTTAACACAAATAATTTCTGCAAACTCTACCTGACTTTTGCTAGCTCGTGCCAGCTCATGTGAGCAGGTCTGGATGCCAGCTGTGTGACAGACAGACAGTAAAAGCATCAGCTTAGTTAGTTTTGGTGTAGAACACATTGAATTTTCAGCAACATGAAGCAGCCAGCTTGTGCTACTGCAACAGTCCAGCACTTCCACTTGTCTGGCCACCACAGTGGTTTTTAATTTTTCCGACAACATACCACCCTCCGGATCACCCCTACTAAATAACCTGCAGAGCTCACTACTGTTCTGTGAGATCTGAGCTTTGCCAGGCCTGCTCACCAGCCAGTTTCCTCTCCAGGACGCTCCCCTGCCAGGAAAAGTCCTGGAAAGCTCTCCCAGGCCAGAACACCTCCTCGCCAGGAGAGTTTTGCCAACTTTCTGAGCACTAGGCTTGCGCACATGTGTCATACTGGGCACAAGAACAACTGGCAAGTCTGAAACCTCAATATTTTAAGTCTCTTTTGTCTCTTGTTTATAGAGCTCTGGACTGAATATGCGCACCAGGAGAACCGTTTACAACTATTACAAATGGTCACTATCCCTTCTGCCATTTGCTGTGATTCAACACGTGTAAAACCCTTACGAGCAGTAAGGAAGAAGAGGAGAGCATTTTAAGAGTGTCTTTAGACTAGATCTAAAAGGAGACATACACAGTGAGACTCTGAGCCTCACAACACCCACTGTGCACGTGGTCACCCAGCACCCTATGCCAAGCGCCTGTGACGCGACCAAGGAAAGTGAGGCATCCTGGAGAAGGAAAGGAAAAGAGACCTACCAGCAAAAAGGCATCCAAGCTGCCTAACAAGGCACTGGTAAGAGTGTTTTAAATCCCACCTCTTCTTGGCACTCAGGCAACTTAAGCTAGAATTGCAGAGACAACTCCTTCCCTCTGAACTCTAGTCTGAAAATATCCCTTAGAAGACACCCGTCCACTGCTGCAGATACCTGTGTGGATAACTCTCCTTATGAAATACACTAACGGGATGGATCTTGAGCTGCCCCCTCCACAACAGCTCTCAGGAGAAGGGAGACAAGTTCGAAGCATACCCCAAAGCATGCACACCAACATCTCTAGCATCCTCTGAAGGGAAGCCACACCACTGGGCTATTGGCTGTTTCAGGTGGGGCATCTCACACCATTACAAAGCTGTACCACCAAAGCAGCCAACGCTCACCAAGCCAAGCAGCAACCTAAAAGCCATAAAAAAGCAGTTCCAGCCATCCGTGCCCAGGGTGAGCATACTCAGGAGTCGCCTTTGTGTTCGTGTGCTCAATATAGGATATTGCAAACAGGGAAGTACATTTTCTGCACAGCTTCAAGCCATTCTTCAGAGAGGTCAGCAATGTGCATTCAAATACCCTCAGAGCAGGCAAGCAATTTAAACACTGCGATACTCAGTGAAAGCAAGCAGCAGTGGGCTCCAGTGCTGTTAAAAAAAGGAAAAAAAAGAAGAAATCACAGAGATTGCCACTGAATTATGTACAGAGCCCAAATCAGGCAGGCAGACAGCAGAAAGTCTAATAGATAGATGTATTACTTCTCTCAGTCCCAAATACATTTACACACAAAAACGTCTTTGAGCTGGGCTAAGCTAATCCCTGCCAAGGCCACACATATCAAGAGAAAAACTTCAAGTAATTTGTAAACTTTAAATTAAGCAAGAGGAGAAACTATGGAGTACACGCATCAGTTACTCAGACCTTTCCGAACTGTAGTGTTGGACTTTGGAGTCCACAGAGAACACGGAATAAGAGTTATCAATTCTTAAGTCCTGAGGAACAGGCTCTGTACAGCTTTCAGTCTTGAAGACTTACAAGAAGCGACTTTTCTTCATGTTGGCACCAGCAAAATAAAATGAGGACTGTGTAGGGTGACTCATTATCTGTTCCTCTGCCTGCAGTGCTCATGATGTTACTGCCCTGTACAACTAGAGCCAAACAAGATTCACACCAGATAAACACAACATTAATCTCTGTTGGATGACATACCTCTCTTTAAGTGGCTTTTAAAATCTTGAAGGGTAAACATAGCTGCAGATGGTCATGACAGACATGCTGCATTCTGGAGCTTTTTTGGGCTTAGGCAGAGAAGTTACATTAGTCAATTCAATTCAGAAATGTTCCGTTATGGGTAAATGTTAAGAGGTTAGAATATTTCTAACTGCATCCCTTGCAAGCAAACGTACAATGCTTACATTGGTTTTGCAGGTCGCTATTAAAACAACGTATCTGAAAAGTCTGCTGTGAGTGACCGATAAGTTCTGTCAACAATGTCTGAACATTAATTTTAAAGTGACTTTCAGTGCTAGAAAGTGAATACCAGTGTCTTTGCTTCAGTGACCTTGCCAGCACCCGCGATCCACATAGCCCCAAAGGGAAGGTGTTGCTGCAGCAGGCTGATTAGCATCGTATTTCTTGTTAAGAATCACACTTTCAAGACCAACTTAATTTCAGCAGACTACCCAAAAAAATCAGCGTGAACGATAAAACATTGCCTTCCCCACCTCGACTGCAATTTTTATGCTCATGTCATCACTACTAGCAGAGTGGTGTGTAAAGTTGCGGGCAACATGCCATCGCGGGCAGAGGGAAGATATGCATATACATGCTCAAAGTCTCTCTCACTGTAAAAATGGGCAGGTTGCTGCCATTGATGTTATTTTGGAAGCTCCTTCTTTTTTTCTTTTTT
>VYZM01017800.1:275489-303857 GCA_013398915.1 Dromas ardeola | reverse complement strand
TTTTTTTTTTTTCCTTGCTTTTTCTTTTTGTAAAAGATGTCTGAGCTCTAGAAATCCAGACACAGCACACAGGGACCAGAATGTTGCCTTTTTTAGTGGTTTCCTTCAGGGATGCTGCATGTGATTTGACTCAATTATGCAAATTATATAACTTGATGATACCCCTTCAACAGATGCACTAGACTGTGATATCTAAGCAGTCTGCAAAACACAGCAAGTTTCCTAGGACTGACTTTTGCTTTCACTATTAAACAAGCATCTCATTTGCAGGGAGCTATGCCTTACCCGTAATGCCGTATTTCATGTCAATTTTCACTTTTATTCTAATTTCTCATTAATTCTAACTAATGTAACATTTTTGTCCAAACCCCAACAGCACATCCCCCCTTATCTACATTTTAACTGTGGAATATAGTGACCATTGTTTGAGCACTGCAGTTATCAATGCTGCATGGTTAGGGTACATTGGCATGACGGATCTGGATTTCTGTCCCTATAAAACAGGTCAGCAAGACTATAGCCTTTGCAATTTTCTGTTTTGCTCTACCTTAGCGTCTCATTTTGCAAAAACTTCTTCGTTTTTGAAATGGTCAGTTCTAAACAGCAATGCAAAAAGGAGATTTCAACGCATGAAGAGCTTATTATGATCATCTAGTCAAGCTATGCAAGTGCACAAGCCATTGAATTTTATCCATTAACTCCTACAGCAAGCCCATAAGTTCTATTTCAGCTCAAGCGCATTTTCTTTTCCTTAAGAACTGGAAGTTATTTACCACTAAGGAGTGATTACTTCTCCAGCAATATCTTAAACTAATCTCCTGCCTGTTTCCATCCTTCATTTTTTAAAAACAGAAAATGAATTAAAGTAGAAAGGCATCTAAAGCAATACATTGAAAATGGATTTAGACAGATTGCTGTAAATAAGCCCCTTCTGTTGTCTACCATGCTGTTACTTAACACGCCGCCAAACCAACTGATCAGCATTCAAACGCCAAATGCACAAAAATGGAATTTTAATCTTTTGTTTAATCACTATTTAGTGTGCCTGGCTCCAGCCAGAATAAAAGAAGGGTGGATGGAGACGTAAGCCAAGAGTTTTATGTACATGAGGAAAAAAAGATTTGCTGAAGTGCATACGCTAATCACAATGTTGTACAGATCTCAAACCCCGTTGAAACATTTTTTTTTTTTGTTGATTTATTTTTTTTATTTTTTAAACCAAGGAGCTGTGACCAGACTCAAGAAGCTATGATCTTTGGAGGCAGTGATAAAAGGGGTGTCTGTTCCATCCTAGGTCCCTTCATTTATCCCAGCACCTCAGCAAGTATATCTTGCATTTATATCCTACAACAAGATGCTGAAGATGACAAAACAATCCACAAAAACAACAGAAAAACAGGAAAAGACAGAGCAAATGGAAACCATTCTTCCATTTATTAGGTGGACTTAGTGGATGGCTCAAGAGCGTGCACTTTGGGTACAACCTAGTTGTCATGATCTGTGCCACAGCAAAACAGAAGAAACATTTATAGCCAGCTTCTCTTCGGTCTTCCAAAACGTAGAGTACCCGAGGGGTTTCAGAAGGCAGGAAACACGAGAGAAGCCAGGTCTGGCAGAAACAAGGAGGAATTCTCCCTCTCACTGCTGCAAGAAGCCTAGGTTTTAATCATCATCGGACCATCCATGCTAAATGTAGGCACCCTTTTCATAAACAAATAGATATCAAGTCTTATTGCACCATGAAGAAATAAAAATCTCTTTTGGTTTGTCAGAGATCTACCAGCACGTGTTGAACAACAAATTGGTACAACACCCGCGCAATGCAAACAGCCTCCATCCTTCATACTGGCATGAGAACAGCTGAGACTTTCAGATGATCTAATGAAAAATAAAAATATCTCCAACATCAGCTGCAGGCATTCGTCCTAGGACAGGAAGCTGAGCATCGCCTCGGTCAGTCAAAGCTCTTCATTTACTGGAACAGGAGATAGCACGCTACTAGAAAAAGAAAGCTGCTAAAAGCCTTGCCATGCGATCTACTCAAGTGTTTTCAAAAGGTTAATTTTTGAAGCTATTTCAGTCCATAAAAAATTTAAAAGCTACATTAACATAATCCATACCTTCAGCATTTCAGGAACTATTAAAAGGCAACACAGGACTAAATGGCAGCACATCATGTGGAATGATTAAGTGCTTTCAAAGACAAAAAAGCCAAGTATGTCTTTGCAGCTGTGTTGCGATTCAGATCCAAGTAACGGGTCTGAACCAGACCTAAATGTTTCCTGCACAATGCCACGATGCTACCATTTGGTCATTGTCCTCGTCTCTCCCACCTGCAACACCCGTAACATTGAAATCCCTGTGCCCAGATTTGTGCTTTTCTATGAGAAAGCCACGCTTTGGGGTATGGAAATAACCTGCCTGCTTCCTTCAGAAAGTAGAGCCACAAATACTGCGGGTGCTGCTGGATCAGTCCTTACCCCAGGGCTGCTAATTAAACCCCACATCTGGACCAGAACCAGCTGGATGGGCCATGCATAGAGACACAAGGCAGGGCCTTTTCTGCAGAACAACCAGGGACACTCAGTAGCTGCTTGTAAGGATATTAAAGAATATGTTCCTTGCAGAATGCCAGGCAGCTCCTTGGTGGACAGGACAACCTACTGCTTAAGCATTACCCAATTTTAGCTGGCTCTGTACTTTTTAATGCAGAAAGCTTTTTGTATCAGGTGCTAGAACAGTACTTGCTTTAAATTCGTTAACAAGTTTTATTCAACTCCAATTACTGAAAACCCCTTAGCACAAACAAAATTTTATCTAGCAAGAAGTCCTGGTTCATCAGCCAATTAAAGTTTACAGGCATCAGCTGAGGACAGAAATATGACATCTAGCTTAGTCATCAATCTCTAGCAAACACCTTACACTTTTGTTCTTCACTTTCCCCTAGAAATAATATTATGGTCTTGCAGTGTTTGCTGTTCTAAACTTACTGTTTGACTAATTCAATCCAGGCCTGCAAATGGACAGTGCCTTTCCAAAGCCAATGCAGAGCACCAAGAGGCAAGTTCTTCCTCGGGTTCTCTTTCAGCTGTTAGAAACCCAGCTGGCCTAGTTTTAGACTTCAGAACAGGACTCGTTGCTTTAATTTGCCCACAACAGCTTTCTCATCTTTTCTGTTCACCAAAATGCTTACAACCCTTCCCATATAACAGAAATGCTCCATTTCCCACATAGCAGCACGTCTCAGGGATCTGCTCAAATCCGTGGAATAAGCTACTGCAGGCATCGGGTTGCATCAGAAACCTCCTCGTATTCCCCGTCAAGCGATAAGCACGTTTCTTTGACCTTGCTTTAACATACAGCAACACATTATAAAATTTCCAAACAAGACGTCACTCCCTGGGCTACCCTCCAGTTGAGACGGGAGACACAACCTGTTACTCACCCTGCCTGGGGTACAACAGGCAGCAGGGGCTTTGACAGTAAAAACGTGAACTATGAAGATGTAGACAAAAGTCACCTCTGAACTGCTATTCCAAGTGAGACCGAAGATTCCACATCCCTCCCTCCTTCCCCTTCTGCTCTACGTGCTTTCTGGAAACTTAAACCGAGGTGAGCTCTCCCAAGGAACCAACATACCTGTAGCTTTTCATCCTGTGTCAAAGAGCTGGTTTTTGACTGCAGCACCTGGCAGAATCTATGAGGATGAAATCCATACAGATGTACATTTTTTTCCACAGCATTTCGTGCTATCTGAAGGCATCTTAAATACCTCAAGCCTTGCATTCACAGAAAGAATAGTGAACAAGCTAGACTGGAGATCAATTTGAGAAATGGACATTTGCAGCAGCACCCTCCAGATGTCGGCATATATCCACGCTCCATTTAACAGCAGCAAACGGCACACAAGCTGTAGTGGTTTCCTATAAGGAGATACGTTGGAGCACTGTTTCTGAGATCCGACTTACCGCTTAGACTTACAAATTATGCTGCATATGCAGAAACACTCAACTAATATGCATTAAGATTTCATAAAAACGCAGGATACAAAACCTATTAATTGCATCATTTCTATGAATTCCCTGTACTCGATCAGATTATGAGAGTGTTAAGCCAATCAAGAACTGCTCAGTGAACACAACTTCCAAATATTTGGAATACTTGCAGAGAATCAAACCATATATCATACTAGCAGAAATCTCATTAAAGATACACCACAACAAACATCCCTGTATATCCTCAACACAGAAATACTCCACAGAAGTGAAATTCACAGCACTCAGACAACCAATACAAGACTACAACTCGGCTTGGTGCTGCATGGTGGTGGATCTGGCAAATGTGTGACTGCAAGTTTAACTTCATTCAGTTCACAAAAAGAATTACAGCATTTGTAACTATCTGGATGATGAAAGAACTATGACAATCTGTGCCTTTCATAAAATGGAATCTACCTGGGTGGGCACTTGGTCCTTGGGAAACCCTGGTATAACAACAACAAAACAAAAAAAGAGAGAGAGAGAAAAAAAAAAAAAAGAGATGGGTAGTGCTCCAACAATCTTTGAAACAAGGACAGGACAAAACTTACCTGCTGGACACCCAAAGGAAGATATAAATATTTTCCGCAGAGAGGAAAAATCAAGAGAAAACCACTCAATCTTGGGACGCATCAATGTGCAAATCATACTACCAGGATGCCTTGCACTTTGTGATAGAGAAAGGCACAAATAAGACAAGAGACTGCATTACAACATGTTTTCTGAGGTAGGATGAGCAAGGCAGTTTGAAAGCTTGCCAACAGTTATAGTTCATAATAGTAAACAGAAGTGATCTGGGGTTTGCCTGGAAAAGCAGGCAGAGCACCGTAAGGTATCCGTAAGCAGAGCTGCAGCAGTCTTTGGAACAGCTGACAGCATAGGTCAGATATTTACCTTTCTTCATGGAAATTGGGCTGATGCCAAACTTATTCAAGTGAAGTCCAAGGGCACATCACAGAAGTTTGATGCCCTGGGGAGGCGCAAAGATTTGTCAGCATGTCGAGTACACTGGCTTCAGAAAGGTTAATACCACTGTTCCAAAATGCTTCAAAAAGGTAAAAAAATCTCAACATTTACTACCACTGAAAACTATATTCAATCCATACAAAAGCTATGTGACAGATACGACTCAAAAACTGGAATAAGAACCATAATTCCCATTTAGTTGTGTGCCAGGTATCGAGATTTTGGTTTATGGCAGGAGACAGAGTCCTTCCCATAGCAAGCTGCATATCAAACTTAGAAATTGCCTTTTCCCTAATGAATTTCGAAAGATACTGGAAAAATGGCTGTATGTTAGCTTTTTTCTTGAGCCCTCATCCATCACTGGGAGTTACACATGAAATTATAGAAATAACTCCTACCAAAAATTCAAAAGGAGGCACAACCTCACTGAGAACAATGATGTCATCTGCCGAAAAGTCAGACCCAAAACCAGAGGATGTCAAATCACCTACTAGCAGCATTCACAGCAAATAAACCCCAGACAGGCTGCGCCAGCTCATCTTGCTCAGCAGATCACAGTTGCAGTTCAATAATAAAGTGTCCCTGGAAACGTGGCCAGGTGACAGAGGAGCTCCCTGCACCTCCCCTGCTGAATAAAGACCCAGGCCAAAAGGATTCCAGGGCGAAC
The DNA here is from genome assembly GCA_013398915.1 of Dromas ardeola. Taxonomy (NCBI): domain Eukaryota; kingdom Metazoa; phylum Chordata; class Aves; order Charadriiformes; family Dromadidae; genus Dromas; species Dromas ardeola. Next base: position 298,187 of record VYZM01017800.1, on the reverse strand, counting down.
TTAAAACACCAAGAGGCTTACAGGTATTTTCAGGGAGTAGTTTTCCCCCAGTTCTCTCCTGCTACCAGGAACAATACCATGCTCACGTAATACTTAAACACCACTTGAACAAACCAGTTCCCACTAACTCCAATATGCAGAGAATCACAAGCATTTTTCTATTTTATTTTCCACACTCTCCACTCCATACCTTCCAGTGCTGACACTGCTCGCTTGCCTTCCAGTCACTGGGCAACCAAGAGTACCCATAACAATCACCACAACAGCTTTAGTTTAGGAGAAAAATAAATAAATCACTGTTTTCCATTAAACATTTACTATTACTTCAGGTGGTGCTCTGAAGGAGCCCACCTTTTGCTTTGCTTCCTGGTTCACACTGTTAGCATCAGTCTCAGCACAGCTTTTTGTTAGCAGCAATGCAGCAAAACCACATTTTTCTGGGTTTTCAGCAACAGAATATCACTATTTTCCTTTTAACTATTTTAAGGATTTTAAAGTAAATTCTCTACCAGCTTCCTGGCAGACTTGATGCTTCTTGACAGTGTTATGTTAAACTGAAAACATCAGGACTAAAAAGCAACATTTAACACGCCTCTTCTTCCCATGAAGTTATTTAACTGCCGCTCAGACATCTAGTACATTGCACCCAGCAATAGCAAATGCACAGATCTATGCCAGGATTAATCACACTCCTCTCAGAATCAGACTTACTGCTATTACCCCAGTTACTCAAAAAAATAAAAAAAAAAAATCAAAAAAAGCCATGCTACCACCAGTTTGCCCCTGTTTAGGTTCTCAGTTCATTTGATGTACTTGTGCTTTGTTTGCGTCTCCAGATTCTCCTTGTAGAGAAGGCAGCACACAGAATTACTGCCCTTGATGGTGAGGAGGAGTCCTGCTGTACACAGCAGCGTGGAGCAGCTGGGCAATAACTGTAGGAGTCTCTTGTACCATTACGGTGTTCCTGTAAACAGTTGTTCTCATCAGGAAGCATGAGCCGTGTCTTGAGACCAGGCACAAGCTGCGTTATCGCACTGGGAACAAAAAGCCGAGAACAAAAAGCCCAACTTCAGTCTTCAATCTCTTCTAGGAAACCAAGCCACCATTGATGGGTTGCAAAGAGGACTTGCAGAACATGCACATCACATGATTAAGAACTAAAACCCCACCATGAACCATATGGGGAAGGTCATCCAATGGAAAGTTCTGGGCATCTTAAAGTTGCATTTACAATAATGGATAGAAACTTCTCCCCAGTTAAAAGCTGAAGTGCCAAGTACGCGTACCCAGCAAGAGAACATCTACCACCCTTTTGCCACTCCTCCCTCCACAAGGAAAGCATTGGCAGAACTCCCTGCAGTACTTGTGTGTCCCGTATGCACCACCTGATCTCACTTCCCAGCTTTAATACTTCCCTCCTAAGCAAGCTGCTCAAGAGGTCTGCCTCTACCTCTTTCGAATACAGCACGGAATTCTGAACATCACGCATCTTTATGCCACCCCACACCTCCACCCTGGGCTGGGATGAGGCTGACCCAAGGCCAGGAAAGGATGAAGTAATCTACACTGAAATGCTGAATCCAGAGGCTGGATCCTGCGTAGGTACATTGGTCCCCCCTAGAGATGCCCTCTAGTAGAGATCACTGCTTGACATGGGCAGCTGCAAATTTTAATATGGCAAGAAACTACCTGATTGCTCATAGTGCCAGTGTAGCCAGAGGGCACACTAAGCCTGGTTAGGGTACAATAGGGAAAAAATAGAAACTGCTAAGATAAATTGGTTGGGTCAGGGAAGAAGCTGGTTGACAGCCTCAGGGCCGTTATCTCCAAGTGCCTGTGGAAGACAGATGAGGTTTCCACTAACTGAAAGATGACAAACACTTCTGGGGAATTGAGGAAAAGCAGGGCTGGGGATGCAGATACCAAAACATTGTACATGCCTAGAAGGTGACAAATCACTTTTAGGTGTCACCTTAAGAGTGACAAACTGCTACTGACTACAGCAGTGTCAGAATTAAAAACTAAGAAACAAGCAGCTTCTTTCTGGGACAGGTAATATCTGGGCAGACAGGAGAGAGAAGAGATGAATCACTCAGTGACACAAACCTGAGTATACTGAGTTCTTGTTATTGTTAATATCCAAATTGGCATTCACTCAAATCTTATAAAAACTTAAACATTTTTATGCAAACATTCAGGTTGTGCCAAAGTGACCTTTGCCAGAATCCTCCTAGACCCTGTAAAATTATCTATCGATTTCAATACTAGAATGGAAAGCATGCCTGTTAAATTTGCTGATGTTGCCAGCTAAGTGGAGAACAGGATTAAAATTCAAAAGCAGTCTTGATAACAGAATAACGCATCAAAAAGTTTGGGATACAATTCAAAGGGTGAGTAAAGAAGGCATTAATTCTACAAATGCAAGACTTGAATGACTTCTTATGCATCTGTTCAGCAGCTGTTTTATCATTCTGCGTGATGACACATCACAGACTCTATGAATCTGTATCTTACTGTTTTAAAAAAAGACAGTTTCATCCTGAGATATTTACAGAAACGTTATACACAGAAAAATCCAAAATAATAGGTGCTGACTAGGGCAGAGATGACTGCACAGAATGGAAGGGCAAGTATTACAAATAGTCCTCACACTTTTCCACACTGCTGCAAAGTACAAAATGGAAAGACATGAAATTAAAAGCACAACGCATGAAATTATTGAAGAGGCTTTTCAACTACATAAGAAACTAATATGTTCCATCTCGGGCCAGGAGGCAACTAGACTTTGAAGAGTCTCATTTTACCATGAGGGTCTTAAGGGAAGTCTTGCCCTTCAGAATATACACCAAAAACGCTGAATTCCAGAAATCTTCACTGTCCACTTTCTGGACGGGGCTATGGCAGCCAAACAGTCCCACAAGCATCCAGTAGAAATTACATTAAAATATACCACAATATTTTCTATTTTCCGAGAGCCACGCTACTCTAGCTCCTACAGCACAATAGAACTATATTCCAAATAAACCGAAGTATTTGGAGCATTTACTGTCCTTGAGGGTCATTACAAGAGCACAGCAGTTAGCCCTATGATAAAATATAAATTCTCTTCTCTATGGTGCATAGTCTGACCTCGCTATAATGAAGCTCTATGGGACTGAGAAAAATTGCTGTATAGCAGGACATTCTCTGAAATAGAGATTTTGAAGCTTGCCATACCAGAATAAAAAACTACCCAATTTGACTCAAACATGTTATATATTTTTATAAGTCTCACCTCATATTGAAAGAATACTGCTTAAGCATCGACAAAAAAAGAAAAATCAATAAAGAAATAAAATGCACCGTTGTACATAAGATACAGCAGAGAATGACCGATACAAACTCCTCACATTTGGTTAAATGCTCGTTCTACCAAGTCCTATTAAAAAGGAAAAAAAAAAAAAAAAAGAGTTCACACTGCTAGGACTATTTTAAAGAGGGTAGGCTATTAGCAGGTCTTGTTACAGAGCATCTGAGTAATTCATTGTATGCATGATCTCTCTCATGTCCTCTGAAAATTTATGGTGTTAACACCTCATGGCAAAACCAGTGCTGGTAAAACAGTGCTACTGCACAGCTTACACAAAGTGCGCAGGAACACTGAGCTCCATTTCACCTGTTTGGAGGAATTTTGAAGGTGAGTCTCTGTTCAGCCTTGTATAGAAGTAGCTTAGACTATTTTAAAGCCTTCTTTTTTAATGGGAACAGGAAGTGAGACATATCCTGTATCCTAGATTTCGTGTGTTCCCAGAACATGAGGACAGTTGTTTTGGGGAGTATTCAGGCAATGCTTGGATGTTCCTTTTAAGAGCCACATGCACTGTCTTTCATTTCCTTTACAGGCAAGGATAACCACCAAAAGCTGTTATGGTTAGGGCTGTTCAGCACAATGTGAACATAGCAAAAAGTCCCACTGCCTCCAAAGAACGCTGTCCTACAGAAAAGCAATGCGAAGATCATGGGTGTAACATGCAGCATTTTAAAAAGGTTTTCAGAACAGCCTTTGTGACGTTGGTTACTTTTCCCACTCCCCCCCCTCCCTGAAGAAGCACGGATGTTTTGAAAACGGAGCGCTGCAAGCCTTAAGCACCATTTACAGCTGTGGTGTGAAGAGAGGAAAAGCTGCCACCACTTTGAAATTTAACTGGACGCTTACATTTAACATTATTTATACTTGCTCAATTCTGTGACGTGGTTAATTGCAATGGAACAGAATTTCTTTTACAAAAAGTTCATCTACTTCAAGCTCTGTGGTTTTCAAATGTTCTGTCAGACATGCACATCTGTTGAGTGGGGAAGTCACCTTGAGGGAGTAAGCAGGCTGAGGAAACCAGGAATGAAGAGATGCAATTAGTGATGATGAACTGGTCTTATTATCATAGAAGACTGAAGTTCAAGACTTGATCTGTGTCATAAGTGAAGAATCAATCTGATTAATTTTGCCAATATCCATTCTTCAGAAACAGTTTTTCATCACTGCTCAAGAAAAAGCCCTGACCCAACAAGTGAGACATTTACCAGAGCAGCTCAGGACAGCCAACACTATCCGAGACCTATTGACCCTTTAGACCCATCTGCTGACCACAGAAAGCTTTCACAGAGAACCCTTTTGTTCGTGACAATGGCCTGTTTGACAGACACTTCCTGCAGTCTCTTAAAACCCCTGCCATTGCTAGAGCACTACTAGGTAATAATTCAAGACTAAGATGATGGGAATGGGGGTTCACCCCTCTTTCTGCAAGTCAAAAAGTGTTTTCCATTCAAGAATGATTTTGAAGAAACCACACCACATATACAGATATAGCAACACAACTTATTACAAGTTCTTATCAAAAGTGACAAGCTCAAGGCATGAACATTACAATAGCTTAAACCCTTCCAGCATAAATGAGCGGGTAAAAAGTTCTGAATGACTTTGCTCAGGAGGTGGACATCACTATGTGCTCCATCTGACCTTACTAATAATCATTCAAGCTTCAAATCTGCTACTAAAGTCTCCGTTGTAAGCAATTATTTGCCTCTGTGCAAAAATGTTAATTTCATGCTCTGTAAACACATCTCCTTGTGAAAGACCAGCCTGCCCATAAAGATTGCTTTTGACAGCCTGGTGACCATCTCCTGCAGCAAGTGCCTGAAGCATCTTTCAGCAGGTAAACATCTGTTCTCCCCTCTGTAAAGGGGAGGACATACAGGGATGACATGTTTACAGGTGCGCCACATGTAATGACCTCTACAAAAGGCAGCTGCAGAGTTTTGGCACTTACTTAAGACAGAGTAACTTGACACTGTAAAATTAAAGACAACAGCAACTGCTTTCAAGTAGCTGTAATAATTTGTCATAGCATTTAATCAACCAACCTCTCATGGAAAACATCATCTCTGCAGTGCTGCTCTTAGGGAGAGGACGCATGGAAGATAAAGGCTGTGGTAAGAAAGATGGCTTTTTAAGTAAGAGTGGAACCACAAGAGGAAGGCTGGTTGTCAAGCTTCAGGAAAAAAAGGACTACACAAAACTAGTAGTAATAAGTAGGCAGATTATTTAACCCAAACCAAAGACAGCCACACCTAAACCTGTGAGCAATCTCTCCCCATGCCATTATGGAACATGATATCACATGGCAAGCTTTTTTTCTTTCCCCTCAAGAATGTTAGCCCAAATCCCGAACTAAATCCATTAAATACATACAGTTCTAGTTTTGGATGTCGGCACATGCAAGACCACTGTGAAGCAAACTACATATTTTAAGGCAATATAAAAAAGCAACTGCCTTCTGAAAATGCTACATGTGAAAGTTGCCACCTTTGCTAGAAAGGCAAGAGAATCATAAATATGCCAGGCATTTAATGCTAGGAAACAACTCAGCTTTGAATAATCTTGTGCCATTAAGAGATGCACACTGAATATGGACTCAGATCACTTCATAATTCATATCTAACACATACTAAAAGTCAGCCTCGGTATTGCATAGCAAGTTGCCAACCACAGTGGTCTTTCTGATGCATCTAAATACACTTCAACATGCCTACAGAGCAATGAAATACTTTCACCCCTCCTCAAGCTTTTACTTCTCTCCCAGTATCATTTCACAGATGCCTTCAACTAGACCTATTTTCCCATGCCTCATGTTATAAAATACCCTAGGGGCCACACATTAAGTGAACTAGTGCTTTTTACTTCTAAGAACATTTCCTGAAACTTGATGTAACACACAAAGAGACTTCAAGATTTAAGTGTCCATATGATGCTCCCAGATTAGGAAATATTTATGTATTTCCATAAATTTACCACTGTGCAAAGAGGCAAGACAAGTTCACCATCCCAAAAAGCATAAGCCAAAGCAGTTGGCTATTATGAATTATAAAAGTAAAAAGCTCAGATAAATGTCAATGTTTCAGTAATCCCATTTAGGACAGCTGCTCAGAAGCAGCCTATGTAGGACTGGATTTTCACAAATTACATTAACAGGAGGAAGGATCATAACACTTACTGTAATGATGAGACGTCAATCTTGCTAAAAGTAAAAAATAAGTAATCACATAGCAGCCTTGATTTTGTTTGTTTTGTTATGTACATTCAAGTAAAACTAATCTTAAATTGATAATTCCTGATACTTTTGTGCGTGGTCTGAAGTAAATCCTTGCAAATTCTTTGAACAGGTGAGACCAACAGTCTTTTTCTTCTACACAGCTCAGCAAAACCCGTTTGCTAAATTACACTGCTATTCTGTACCCATCATCTTTGGGAGCAAAGTTCGGTTAAAAGGCTTTTTCTTGTTTCAAATCCAGCTCGTTTCATCAATCTCGTTTACAGCAGGTCCCCACCCAGCCGTACCAGCTCAAGGGAGGGGGACGTAAGCTGAAAAATGAGGGCAAGGTCATCAAATCGCCTCTATTACTCAGACAACTTGTGCCAGCGCCCTCCTTAACACACCCTATTTGGTTACTGGATCAGGCAGGAGAGCACATTCAGGCAATTAATTTACTATTCTTCCTGCTTTCTCTACCACTATCAAACTCAAGTTCACACTTCCCTACTCCCTCCTACAGGTACATGTATCAATCTCCACTTTCCCCAACTTTCAGGTTTATTGAACCAAAGAGGTTAAAAACCTTCTAAAGCAGAAAGCTGCTTCTGTAAAAACAGAAGGGAAACCTCAGTGCTAGCCTTAAAGGAATCAATAAATGCTTACAAGTAGGTGGGAAATTCAACACATTTTTGGCTGCTTAGTACACCTATTTTTAACAGCTCCAAACAGTCGAATCCAATTGGTTGCTGCAATTTAAACCACCTTCCCTATATAAAACTTTAAACAGGCACTTGCTTTAGTTTCAGAACTGCATCAAGCCCATGCTAACATTTTAATCTCAGTGACAGCCAAATAAGATCCTGATTAAACAATAATGACTCCACAGCAACACCGTTCTATTTAAGTAATCTTCTTTGCAAGCTTCAGAAAGATCACTGTATGCAAAAAAAAAACCAACCCAATGCTCATGTAGTTAAAAGCCTTCATCGCTTAATCCTCCATCCTTAGTAAGAACTATTTTGACTGTCTGGAACAATTTACGTAGCAGCTCTCACTGTAGTAAGCTAAACATTTCATCCAAGAAGGGAAAGTATGAAGAAGCTATAGTACGTGGTGGTGATGTGGGAAAATCAAGTACTTTAACCTCCAAAACTCCTTTAAATGCATTTTCAAAAAGCAGCAGCTGTTTCGGACAAGCCAAGATATTCCACTTATACTAGAGGAGAAACCACCTCAAATTCCTTCAAGTTAAAAAGAAGCCAACTTTCTGCTAGTTTCTATTAAAGGTAGGATCATTTTCTTTTCCTTACAAGACGCAAGCCAAAGTTCAGAGCTACTACGGATTTTAAAGTATTCAGATCAGTTTTCCAAGTGCTGCATAAAAATACTGCATGCTTTTGATTGATGTTTCACAAAATGAACTGTGGCTCGTCTTTTAGTCAGAAATGCGAGGACTTCAGGCTCCATTCACAGTACAGAGAAGGGACCTCTGAGCATAAGTACGTTCAGATAGCTGCAGCTGAGGGGCACATACTATCTTTGAGATTTTTTTTCCTGATGAAGTCATGGCAAGAAACCAGAGCAAGCTCTAGAGATAGTGGAAGTATCCTGCGTGACTGGGGAAAAAACTTCTTTGTGGCTCAGGTGAGCAACCGCTAAGAAAAGATTGATACTCTGAACAGCAACCTTTGATGGAAACTTTCTTAATAATAATTTGTAAGACAAGAAAACACATCCAACTAAACACATGCAACCAGTAGCTCTACAGCAACTTTGCAGAACCCGCCCTCCGCCCTCAGGTATTTGATATATACATTTTCCAGAGTCACTGCACAACTGGCAAGTATCAGAACCAAACCTTTGGCTGAATGTTTCATTTGTTATAGCACATCGACACAAAGAACCATTTTATGCTCCTGTACAAACAGAATCAAACATGAAAACTTCTCTTTGCCAGGCATCAGTGAGAGCCTTTGTTCAGCTGCACAAGAATTCAGTATAACCAGTTCATACTTAAAAATCAGTGTGCAGCAGTGAATGTTCACCATCTCAAAGCATGGAGAGATTTGCTAGGAGGATTATATCTAAGCAGTTTTAAACACTAATGTGAAGTAGCAAAATCCAAATCATTAGACTTGCATTTGCTTGATTCGGCTCCCCGCTGCAGGGCAGTGTGCCATGTCCCTTCAAGCAAAGCATGCAGGGCCTTGCTCAAGTAGTTACCCATTGATGCTTGCCACCTCTAATCTTCTCTTGGAATGGTTCCCTAGTGCCAGGCAGACTCTAGGGATTTCAATGAGCACAAGCTGGCTTATATTTAGACTCGTCCAAAGCTGGAGGAAGGCTCTTTAGGGGTAACACGGAGAGGCAAGGAGATTCCCTTTGGCTACCCTGTGTGGTACAAATTAGATGCAATGTTAACCTTTACATATATAAAGGTACATACCTTGTTCTGAAATAACTTTTCACCAAAAAAGTTCTCGCACAAAGAGCTACTGATAAAACTTAAGCAATCCCCATTTCCCTTTAAAACTCTCTACAAAGATTTTTGGCAAAACCCCCACCAATTTCAAACAATTAGGACCATTACTTGATGAACTGCAAACATATAAACAATCCTGGTCAGAGGTATTGCCTGTTTGGCACATCCCTGCCTAAAGGGGTATTTCCACTACCTAGTTCTGAGCACTGAGCCTTTAGGCACTCAGCCTGTCCTCTCAGGATGTCCCCTTTCTCTCCTGCCTTGACCAGACCGAGACCTCAGGGTGCTGCACGTTGAATCACATTTTAATGACATGACTACAGCAAAGCACAGATATTTTCCCAACCTCTCTCAGGTTATGGAAAATAGAGTGTGTGGTTTGTGCAGTGATGAATCAAGCTGTCTGAATTTTGGAAGTCAAGGACACCTGATGCAATTCCCATGTCAATAATTACATAGTCCCTCTCCTCCCCAAAGCCATACATTTGAAAATGCAAGCAACATATTGTAATATATATATATACATATATATATATATGAAGATACCCTTCTGGGCAAATGTTCAATTCAAAGCTAAGCAGCAAAGACAAAAGGCACAAAAAGATCTTCATTTAAAGTTTTTTTTAATCCTGAACAGAGTAATCGAAATATCCCAGAAGTTTCTGTAGTAGAAGGCCATGCTGTTGTCACTGACGCACAAAACACAATGCTTCCATATGTTCAAATACACACCTCAATTTTTTTTTTGCCTTAATGCTGAAGAGTTACACACCTGTTATAAATTTCAGTTCAGCATTTTAGATATATGTTGGAAGTACCCTTTCAAGCAAGTGTCCACACTCCAGTTTTAGCAATAGAGGGCCCGTAAATAACATACCATGCAAGACCATCCATGGCAGTATTTGTCCCAGTCTCTGTATATGTCCCAACTAACATCTGCGCATGTCTTGCAAAAGAATGTTTTCAGCTAGCAAATCCCCTCACAAGGGCAGAAAGTAAATTTTCTTGATTCAGACATTGAACGTTTAATTCTTAAAACTTTATTTTCAACATTTCCTCAGAATACACTGCATGTAATATTTAGGGCTGTTGGCTTCCAGGAGACATTTGTCAAAGCCCGTTTAGAAGTGATAATGCCTAAAACATCTGCAGCTGGTTATAATACATCAGGAAAATAAAGTTGTCTGGCCTCAGTACCGTGCCAGTGTTTGAAGGAAAAAAAAAATTAAAATCAAGACCATATGCCTGCTCTTAGTTTAGTCTCAAGCGATCTATATTTTATAAGGTAACTTACCATTAATTTTTAAACTCCTATGAATTGAATTCTGCTAATTGGACTTCTTGGGCTTTTTAAAAAATGCTTTTAAAAAAATCTTTGACTTCCCATAATCCAGCTGGTTTTGATTGTACCAGTCAAACATCCAAAATCTTTATGTTGAGAGACATGAGCTCCAGAAGTTATCATAAAAGTGCCATGCCCAGAATACCTCCCTTCACTTCTCCCCCAGAAATAAGTTTCCTGCAATTGTTTAATCCAGGTTATCACCACTGCAGGTGCACAGAATGACACCCCTTCCTGAGTAATTTACATTGAGGTTTTTAAATTTAAACTCCATCTCAAATAAATAGTGGCTTACTACTTCAAATGAAATGAAGGAGAGCGGAGATTTTAATCCAGTCAGAAGTTGAATTTTGACCCAGGTCTTCCATTCCCTCTGAAAGAAAACCATTCAAACAAGGTGATAGTGTTTTCCTGTTCCAAAGGTTCTTGCACTGTATAAAACAGCACAGGTAAAAGGTACACAATCACTGAGGCTGGAAAAGCACAGCAACTTGCATCACAGCTATAGCTGAGACTTAACAGGGCTGTGGACTCACTCCCAGCAATATAACAGGGGCACAGTTCCAGCGCCGTGCGTGCAGCCAGCTGCAGATAGGGCACCCTGGAAAGCCTCTCCCTTCCTTTAGGGACTGCTTCTTTAGAAGCCTTCAGCTGCCACCTGAAAGCTCAACGTGCTTTGCCTAACTTGGCATTTGCTCATGCCAAATTACTGTATGAAAAAGCCTTCTGTGGCTTTGGCTTTAGAGACAGCTCAAGCAAAACATTCTGGAAAACCAGCTATTTCAGCTTTTCCTATGGCCCAAAAAGGCATTCCTGTATGGAAAGGCTGAAGCCAACTGAAACAACTTGCCCAAGAGGCAGGCAAGCATAGCCGACTCAAAACAAATAGCAAACATCCAGCACAACCTCGTGGTCTGTGAGCAAAGAGCCCCACACCTCTGAGGACAGTCCACCGTCCAGATCCAGAGTGAGAGAACTGGGAGAATGATATATTGCAAGTGGAAATTCCCCAAGGAAACACATAACTTGTGCTTCACATCACAGTGAAGCGGCCCAAAAACTGTGTAAACCTCCCCCAACCACATCTTCCCAATGTATGTTTGTTTGTGGGTCAGAGAGAAGCAACTGTGTTATTGCTGCGTCTTTTTTATGCAGGCAGCTCTAAACCTCTTTTTAAACGTGCTGGTCTGGAGGAAGCACCTCTCACAAACAAGGCAAATCTGCAAAATGCTTCCAAGAACAGAGCAGCAAGGCTTGTGCTAGAAAACTGACCTCTCTGGGTAAGACATTTTACAGAGAAATTATCTAGTACAGTGATAGAAGAGGCCAAGTGCAACATATTTTGGGTTCATATCTCCTGGGAAACTTAACAGAGATCAACAGCCCTGTTGTATTTGTTCTCTTAAGAAAGAAATGTTTTTCTCAGCCCCATAGATTAACAGACTCACTTTTTGCCTTCACTGCCTAGTCTCTGATCTCAGTGCAAAGTTCATAAGAACTGCCTCCCATCCTTCTTTTGGAACACAAATGACACTTCGAAATTTGTCTTCAGCTTTTAAGTGCTCAATAGCCACGTAGTTTCCCAGTAACGCTTCTGCTGACTGACCACTTAGCAGGCTTTCATGTTACTTAATAGTAATTGCACAGCAAATATGGAGACAGTCATCCATTCCCACTGCAGAACCTTTAGTAATGATAGATAATTACATGGCTTTTGTTACATCAGAAGATTGCAAAGCAAATAGGAAAGAATAAACATTTCACTTATTGTAACAAATTTTGGGATGATGTACATGACAATAGTGCTCTCTATAACCACACATGTGTTTTCGGGCTGAGTTCTAGTCTGACATGCTCTTGCAATTTCCAGTCAGAATCTGAACATCAACTTGATAAGCAGTTTCACAGCTGCTCGTGGGTCCCAGCAGAAGCAACATAAATTGACGAGGTTCCAATTTATTTTTTAAAGCCTTTTGCAGCTTCATAGAACTGAGAAGCAAAATGGCAAAGGCCAACCGCAAACCCAGAAAGACACCTCTGCACTGACTTCATCTTTGAACCAGCAGCCAAATTTTCCCAACGCTGGTTGAGTAAGAGGATATTGGATATCATCTTCTGCAGAAGTTAACTGCACTCACCAGGAAAAGGTGACAACTCTACTGAAGCCACTAGCTCCTCCAAACTACCCATAAAATGCAAGAAAAAACATGATCTATACACAACATGGATTTGGAAAGAGAGCAGACTCAGAGCTCTCTTACAAACACACCTTTTAAGCTAACAACTCTGCTTTACCGTTACAGAAATTCACCTCCCTCCAAACACAGCCTTTTCCCTTAGATACACAGAATACAGCTAGTTGGAGTGTGCCTTTGAAATCCTAAAACCCTAATTAAAAACCCCAAACAGCAGTACAGTCCAATGGAAGCACTCAATCTATGTTGGTAGGCATATCTAAAAAAGTCATGACATGGTTTAGGTTTGAGGCTCTAATCACTATTTTAATGGCAGAGAACCACCTCTTCCCACAGATCTTGGCAGGGACAGACCAGGACAGGGCAACTTGTCTTTAAAGGCACATCTCTTAGGCACTTATCTTCAAATCACTAATACAGTGTTAAATACCTGCAGCACCCCAGCTGTGTGAGCTGCCAACAACTCCACACAATGCAATTTTTCTGTAAAGTATCAAACCTATCACGTATGATTACCCAGTGTTTTAGAAGCAGCCACAGGTTCTGCAAAACAAAACAAAAGCATTTCAGATGGCTGTTAGTCTATCTGTCTGACGTACCCAGGGATTTTGGAAATGCCCTCCCAGGAACACTAGACATTTTTTTCCATTACTGCTGAAGGACCACAACTAAGCAATTGCAAAATCATAAAGAGTGACTCACTGGTAGTGTCAGTTCACAAAAAGGCAAACTGCCACAAGAAAAAAATAATCATACACTTACTTCAACTTATCTGTAACCCACAAGCAGCACATTACTTTGTGACCCAAAACAGGCAGTAGATCAACTTTGAATGGAATGTACAGTCAGCTTTCAAAGACTTCTAGAAAATGCCTGGAACATTTTAATAACTTAATTCTGACTTAAAGAAATCTTTAATTAAGACAGCATTTAGAAAGTATTTTCAGAACAATCTGGAATCCTGTGGAATGTGTTAAGGCCTCCAAGGAAGCTTGCTCTGGCTAAGAGCTGAGATCAGTTGTGACTTAGAGAAGGAAAGCAGCAGTCAGAAGTAGCCAGCACCATCCAAGTCTTAACACACAATTTGTCTGCCATGTTAGTATTTGGCATCAGGATCACCACTGCCTATCCTTTATCACATTCATTCCAGGAGTTTGCCCTGTTTTTTCCAAAAAGATGGTATTATCCAAGTTACAGTCAAACAGGACTTGACTTACAAGAATTAACTGCTGCTTACTTTTACACTAGCAAGCCACTGCTAATCCGTGCTCCAGTAAAAAAGCAAGCGAATTAGGTCAAGGGAGCTTAAGTACTACTAAAATATGTTGCATAGTACCTTATATCCACAGCTCAGACACCACTTCCTCACCCACAAGCAGGCAGCAGACAACACCAAAGTCAAGTCCAGATGGCCAAAGGGTCTTTGTCTGGAAACCAGTGAACTTTCCTTTACTCTTTAGAGAAGGATTATGCCTTGAAATGTCTATCAACTACGTGCAGTTCCCAAGAGATTATTCTGAGGAGATTATACCCTGCTAGGGTGCTGTTTTGTAACTTCTTTCAACTATAACTTTTCCAAAGTACAGCAGGTCTCCTTCTAGCAACAGAAACTCAAAGATGGAGCAGCAAAAGCCAGAGCAGAAACACCTTTCTCTTCCCGAAAGCTGCCGTCCAACTGACACCACTGTTTCTAGATGGTACATTACACAGCAAGATACCAAAACACCTTAACATTTAGTTTCTGTTATATATACACAAAAGTGTTTACATGATAGACGTTTTCTTTCAATCTGAAGCTGTAGACCACTAGAGAAACCAGAGCTATTCTGACACATGAAAGCAAAAGAGGACACGCAATCCATCACCTCCAAGACTGTTGCTTTCGTGCAAGCACTTCCTTCAGCAGCCATGCAATAACCAGCTGCACCAGAAAGCTGTTCCCACCTTTGAGCTGGGTAGGTGCCTTGGGAGTGCATATTCAGTCCTGTGGACTTGAAGCATTCACCTTGCTGACTCCACAATGAAAAATTAAGGCCACTCAAGCAATCCCATTAATACAGATTAATAGTTATGTCAAGCGCTGTGTCAGGTCCACAGGATGCCAGCTGTCTGGTACTACAAAATCACCAGCCTTGCTACAGTTAGTGCCCAGTGTTTTGCCCAATGCAGCCCATTCTGACAGGTGGGTTTGAGATAGGATGTTGTCTGAGGACAAGATGAAGAAATGGATGTTTACTTCCTCTTCTCCTTGAAGTCCCCTGCTCCAGAGAAGGACATTCAGTCTCATTCCTACATAAGCCTATGCAGTTGGAAAGGGGCGCAGTTAGTGACTCTCCTGTGGTCAGGGAATATGCAACTGGCAAGAACAACATCAGTTCTCTTATTGTCCTATGTTGGGCTTGAACGTAAACCACCACGAAAAACATGAATCACTAAAGTAGCATCCCATTTCAGACTGGGCACACGGTTGGACTTGATGATCTTAAAGGCCTTTTCCAACCTAAGCAATTCTATGATTCTGTTCTATATACCAAGGATGTAAGAGAAAAACTTTAACAGTTTGACTACCCAAGGAATAACATGACCTTCTCTGCCCACCCTTTCAACCCCAAACAGATGAATTACGAAGATCTTGTGTGCAGCAGTCAGAGGATAAATGTTTCAGCAGCATTCTTTGTGTTCTCTTGTCACCTCTCAAACGCAGAGTTGGTAAGCAGAAGCCAACAGCAAAGAAGCAAAAACCTGTAATATCGCAGGACTGACTGAAGTCATGGTAAGTAGCATTATGTGGCAGGGATGTACCTGAACTAACTCTTGACGTAACTCCTGCTGCAAACTGTGTCATTTCTCAAACATTCAGTGCTCCAGAGACACAAGCCAGCGTTTGTGGCTAGTGGTTGAGGTACAATAAATCCCTTTGGAAAGCTGTTCTGTAGTTCTTTTGCAAAAGAGCATTGTTTAAAGCATCCACTGTTTTGGCTGCAGTTCACAGTAATCTCTTACATACTCACTGTAGGTTGTTCAAGCCATTCTGCAGACTAGTAAGGAGGAAATGTTCATAACGTAAGCTAAAGCCAAGATTGCTTTGAATGACAAAAGACACTTAAAACTTGAGGAGCTTCAGGAAACCAGGTGATACCTTTGCAACTGCTGCCTCTCCTGCTTTTGCAAGTATTAGTATTCCTTAAGATTAAGATCTTTTGGAGGAGATTCATTGTTACGCAATGAGTTTAGCCCCATTAGGTACTAAGCAGAATTGCTAAAGTCAACATTAAATTCGTAAACCCAGACATGCAATTGAAATGTTGGATTATATTTCATTAAATTTTAAGAGTACTCCATAACCAAGCAGCTTTCAGGGTCTTCTCTGCTAACCTGATTCCTCTTTTGAGGACCTGCTGAGAGTTTTGAGAGGCTTTAGAAGCTTTGTACTCTGTGTTTTCAAACAAGATCCAGGTGCACGAACTGATCTCCTCTTTCTGTAATTCCTGACCCTTCTTGGTGACTGCACACAGCACAGAACCAAGAACAGATTATACACACACACTGAATGGCAATGTGTTACACATTGTTCTCATTTAGGAAGCCAGAACAGAATCCTAACTGCATAATCCAGCAGCACTGAACACATGCCCAAACTCATTCAAGTTAAGCTGACAAAGTTTATAAATAGAATGGCAAAAAATGTTCTTTGCTATTCTTTTCCGCCTCCTGAATGGAGGAGATCGCTGGAGTTGATGAACAAGTTTACCTTAACAGTGCATGACAACACTTCAGGAGCAAGAGACACAGATAGTTTTCAATAGCCTGCCATCAAAAGAGGAGGGATGAACACCGTGCCTTCAACTGCCGATCTTCCAGTCAGAGCCACAGCCTTTCCTTTGCCACACAGGAAGAGCAGCCTTTCAAAGAGCCACTTGTACAAATACTTCTGCTAAAAAAAACCAACCCAGACTGTATCTGCAGATAGAGCCAAAAACCCACGTGAACTCATTACTAGTGGATCCAATTTCAATGAGCTTGAAAACATTTTGCTGAAGACATCCTGTTATTGTGAAGGTGTGACTCACAAATGAGGTAAGCCGGTGCTCCTCTTAAATGTTTAGACCTTTAACAGTTGTAAGGAGTTAAAAAGAGATTGAAAATAATCAAGGTTTCAAAGTCAGATCCTTTCACAGTTCTGACAAGCCAAGGAAGAAGATACTGGATCCAGAAATCTCATGCCTGAGCCAACAGATTCAAGTATGAAGCAATTACGAAACCTAGAGAGACAGCACACATCAGAAGACTGAAAACACCCAAAATCTTTAAACACTGGATTTAGTTACCAGTGAAAATCCAGATGTCCCTTTCAGAAAGCTGTGCAATATTTGTGACACAGTATAAAATCAAATTATTACACTGCTGAGAAGCCGCTTTTTTTGGTATAAGTAGCAGCAAGCAATCTAATTTTTAAGGCATTTTCTATAAAACAACTTTAGGGAAGGAAAATAAATATACTTTTCAGTTGATGTTAACTTTATGGGAAGCAGTCTTTTTTTGGGTGTTTTACTTTCTTCTTGCAGATTTCTGAGTGGGGCCTCCTGTGTGCTATAGAAATAAAAATCAATCCTCATGAAGCCATCACTTTTTTCCTAAAGGGCCCAAAGAATTTAATTCTGTTTTTCCAATTATCTTGAGTTACTCAAAAGCTAGAACTTTACAGGCTAGCAGAACACCGACCTAAAATAGCTTTAAAAACACTTAAATGTGAGGAAAAATTTTTCACCCAAAAAGCATAAGACTGGTAAGTCACGGCTCTAGTGAGCTCAAGACAATTATTTCATAACTTGGATTTAATTGGAAAAAACTTGGCTTCTTGCATTAAATTTTAATAGCCAAATGTCTACTCTACAAAAAGCAGCAGTCTGATTTTGATACTAGCAGGGTAATGCTATGCAGCAGTCTAATAAATTCTTTTTCTAGTTTTCAGGGATTCTGTAGCCTCTTGCAACTTCCCTTAATCCATGTTGTATTGAGCTGCTCTAACAAAGAGATTTCAGAGGGGAAAACAAGCAATTTTCATAAACAAATACTGGCAAAGTTCAAATACAGACATCAACGGTGATAGAGGGAGCAGGGCATTTTCATTTTGCTCCCATTTATATTGAACAGAAAATTTTGGTGTACTCCAACATAACTGACAAGATACGAAGAATGGGGTAAGGCAGGAGAACATCTTTTACAGCACTTGAGTGATGACTACATCTATGATGTTGAGGGCTAAATCTACAAGAAACTTTGATATTGCAGTGCTGTTCATCTCACAGCTCAACTTCCAGCTTTGTGATTCCCACAGTGTGGTCTATGTCCTTGGGTAGGGTCTGTAGGCACCTTCAGGACCAAATTCAAAACAACTGGGTAAGACAGGCTTTTGACGTCTGATTTCACCAGGTCTGAGGTGCGTAGCCCTTACGTACAAGGTGGGCTTTATATCGCGTAACAATCACTCATACCTGTTCGTATGCTTTGATGCCTGAGCTGTTCCTCTCAAACACAGAGCAGGCGTTATTTGCTGTTTTGCATGGTCAAAGCAGGGAGGCAGAGTCGATTGAGTGCTGTAGCTACTGCACTGCAACTCTTGAGTAAAAATTGTCAATGATCCTTGTGGAGGGGTAGCAGGGCACCGTCCTCCTCTCCCTTCCACCCCAGGGCTTTGGATGGAAGTACCTGGAGTCCCACACGCTCATGCAGAACTTGGGTCCAAGAGCTGTGCTCTGAACACAGCATCCTTGACAAGAGGTAGCCAACGCTAAGGATGGCAGGTGGACTTCAGGGAGGAGAAGGCGGCAGCAAGGGCTTCTCAGAAGCAAAACACGAGCATGTATGCCAGGGTACTTGACTGGCAAGAACTCTGGATCCAGGATGTCAGGTCCAGAGAGGATCATCACACTCTGCCTGCGCCCTTAAATCCACACAGGCCTAAATTCATAAGAAGAGTTGGGTACCAAAGTCTCTCACTTCCTAGGGCTTTCAGTTCACTCTGGCATAAACAAAGCCTGCAAATACCTGCATTACATAAACAGCAACAGATTCAAAGGGCAAACAGTTTTCTAAGTGAAGAAGAAATTAAGGGAAACATACAAAGGCACTAGCTGTCCTCTCAGCTAAACCTCAACAGATCTGGAAGATTGTCAGTTACATACAGATAACCCTAAAAATAACTATTTTCCATTTCTACTGTAAAACCAATCCATAAACCACTACATTTCTCATGTTCTGTCCATTCAGCTTTTTCTACACACAACCATATTTCTCCCACTTCATCCTGCAGCACTGGTCCCACTAATCACTGACATATGCTCCAGCACAGAGCATTTCCTCTGGCATGCTTTAAAAAGAAGCACTGTCACCAGAGCAATATAAGTGCTGGCAAATATGGTCTGTCAGGTTTTGTTTTCAAGGACTATAAAAATAGACTTTACTGCATTAGGCTTGAAAACTCATACCCTCTAGAAATAATTTAAAAAAACACAAGTTTTCAGATGACTTGTTATTGTTTTCAAATATCCAGAGAGAAAATCTGTAGTTTTATATTTCATTTAACATCTTCAGGTTAAGCCAGTATTTGAGTTCTTTTACATGACTGACAATTCCCAGCTAATTTATCAGCAATGCAGGTGTTCTCTGCTCAGGTGCATCAGTTCACAGCTTCTCAGATGTATTTCTGCCATCAGCAGCCTCTTATAAAAATATCAGCACTTGGAAAGCCACAAGACATCACTTGTTTCCAGAGCTTAGGCATTTCACCCATGGTAACCAGTATTAGTTTATCCTGATAACATCTTTGGCCAAAATGCAAGGAAAAAGGTCTTGGCACAGATTAAGGTCCGAGACACTTTCTTGTTAGTTTGTAATAGCTTTGCCAAGGACTCTCTTTCTGTAATCAGCTGGCCCAAGTTTCTATTTACAGAAAATATGGTGAAAGAAAATCTACTATCTTTTATACACAAATACTCTGCAGCAACCAAAACCAAGGACAACACAAGTGGAACCTTCACACGTTGCAGATAAGACTTTTCCAATCTTCCACATCCCTGTTTGCAGAGCACACAACCCACTTTTGAAGACCAGAAACAATCTGGGGCAGAATGGGGAAAAAAACCACATTTCAAAAGAAATCAGCAGCAACAGCAGGAAGATGGAAACAGTAACTTGGATAGTCCTCTGGTCTCTGTATGTATATCCAAATACACATCTGATACTTTCTACATCAAAACCCCAGGTCTTCCAATACTTTGCAGATTTTTTTTGCAGCTTACTTCCATGCTCTCATTCCAAACACTTTAATTATACCAATATAACTTCTTTGCTGCTGTGAACAAGACCTGCGAACAGATGCTGGTTTTCTGAAGGGAGATTTTTTTTTTCCCCCCAGGCTAAATTAGTACCTTGAATGAGATTCCAAAACAGCCACCAAAAAAAAAAATAATGAGGCAGCAGCATACAACAGCAAAACATCAATAGGAGTTTTAGATATTTCCAACACAGTAAGTTGCAGCCTGAGAATCAAAGAGAAGTGGCAGTCCAGAGTGTATTTGGTGGATCAGCAAAACTAACATATGCAGGAGACAAAAAAGAGGGTTATTCCTTATTATTTGGCTATCACACACTAAACGCTGGCAACAGGCCACCTGGAAGATAAATGAGAAGACAGAAGATAATCACAGGGTTCACTTATTTTTGAGATCCAGAATAATTCTGTTACGTAGTGGCTAACATGAACTGACAGTCAGGCTACATTTAAGTGACCTTCTGTAATATTACAGAAAATAACTTACTTGCCTAACTGAAGCCTTTTACAACATAGTCATGTCTGTATTTATCTAGCTTTTGGGGTTCTGATTTTCTTTAGTGGGGGAACATATTTTGCTTTTACTTATCTGAGCTGAAAGTACAGTCTCTAAAAAGAGCCACTTCCAAGGAAGTAGAGTTAAGATTAAAGTCAGTCTGAGCAGAAGTGAAGGAGCTGCTCACTCTTTTAAAAATAATAATATAAAAAAGAGGAAAAAAAAAAATCTTATGGAATCCCAGACCTGGTTATAGGGTTGTTTTTGTATCATACCCTAGATCAAAGTCACTAAGACTCTTATTTTTCAAAGGAACATCACATTCTAATACATCTTTGAAAACTTTGGTCTAAATATTAAGAACACTCAAACTCTATTTCACCTGTTTTATTTATTAAGCAAAAGCTCATGCTTACTAGTCCTTGTGAACATTTCTTCTTTGGACTTCATCTGAAGACTGAGAAATGTCAGGCAAGCTCAAGAAAGAAAAAAAAAAAACCACAACAAACTACCTCTTTTCCATCATGGAGAAAAATTGTTTTCTTGCTGGTGTCGTGAACCAGGTAAAAGTAACTTCCCAACTGAACTTGAACACAAGTAAAGGTAATTTATACAAAGACAAGCCTACACGATCTTCCACTGAGAAAAAACAAGACAGGCTACTAGAGGTTTTAAATGTTAGATCTTCTGAATAACCATAAGTGAACACGGAGAACAGGATGACTTTCCTTTGAAAAGTCACCTTAGCTTGCACACTTAACTGCAAGCAAAGCATTTTAGGCTTTAGAGATCAAGCAGAGCAGAACTTTTCATAACAACTTAATCTTGTAAAAACAGTTGTTCAAGAGGGCAGAAGCAAAGCAGCTCTGCATGTAGGAGCAACAGCTGACAGTGTTTCCAGATAAGATCTGATAAAGCCCTAAAACATCACAGGACTTGACTAACAAAGGCAAAATGTCTTTCTAATCAGATTTTTGGAAAGGGAGAATAGTCAAACAAGAAGGAAGATCTCATGCATCCAGAAAGTTCTTGCAGGAGGACAGACTGATTCACTGTTTTTCTACAAATCCTTTATTTTTATTACCACATAGTTCTACAGCAGGAAGACAAAGTTCATTTAAAGATGTCCAAGTTTAAGACACAAGTTCAAATATTGGTACCTGGAAAGCCACCCTTCGACATGTGTTTGAAATTTAACGCCTTGGTTGGTCATTATTTCAGTAAACAGCTGCAGTTTCTATGCATTTAAAAAAAATAATACTCTGAAATGCCTTTTGGAAGTTTGAGTTCAGCAGTCAACTTGTGAACTGCAACCACACAGAATGGGTCATGTTCTCTATTCGAAAGCTACATCAAGGAAACATGTCAGGTCACTACTACATCAGCTACACATGACGTACATGTAAGAAATACATATTAGTGCTGAGGGGAGACACTTTAAACTGAAATTAGTTACCTCGCTGCAGAGGCAATGCTCAGCTTAACAGGGAAGGATGCCAGCATTCACTTTTTGAGAAGCTTTTTCAGAAAGTTGCTTTCTGCTACTTGTTGTGCTAATTGGGAAGAAAAAAATATTACAGCTGAAAAATTAATAAGGAGTTGAGACTGGAAGACACAGTCACCAAATAAACATTAAGAGTGATCTTCTCCACCGGGTTGGATGGTGCTACACAGTCAAGCCTTCACCGATTCCATCCTCCTCCCTTTCCTTTGCTTTCTATTTCTGGCCAAGGAAAGAATCATAATACCTACAGGAATTACACCAACTCACTTGAAATAGGGTTTCCATTTTAAACCCTTAATATGCTTAAACTGATTGTCATTTCAGTTTGAATCAGTAGTACAGAGGGCTATCAGAAGCACTCAGCATGGATTCACCATGGGGAAATCATGCCTGACTAATCTGATAGCCTTCTATGAAGGCGTGACTGGATGGATAGATGAGGGGAGAGCGGTAGATGTGGTCTACCTTGACTTCAGCAAGGCGTTCGACACGGTCTCCCACAGCATCCTCATAGGGAAGCTTAGGAAGAGTGGGTTAGATGAATGGACAGTAAGGTGGATAGAAAACTGGCTGCAAGACAGAGCTCAGAGGGTCGTGGTTAGGGGCACAGAGTCCAGTTGGAGATCAGTGACGAGTGGTGTTCCCCAGGGGTCAGTACTGGGCCCAGTCCTCTTCAATATATTCATCAACGACTTGGATGAGGGGATAGAGAGCACCCTCAGCAAGTTTGCTGATGACACAAAGCTGGGGGGGGTGGCTGACACACCGGAAGGCTGTGCC
>VYZM01017800.1:233590-266020 GCA_013398915.1 Dromas ardeola | reverse complement strand
AGGATGCCGTGGCATCGGCGGGTGCCTGGGTGGGCGCCGCGGGAGCGGGCGGGGGACGGGCCGTCGTGGGGGGGAACCCAAGGTAGTGAATTGCTCCTGAGATGCTCCGCAATTAGCGGCCCGGCGGTATTAACCACGGCCATTAAGCGGCAGCCCCTGCGGCAGGAGCTGGCCGGGCGCTGTGGGGTGACCGGGCGCTGGTTGATGCTCTCCCTAAAATATGCCAGCGGTTTGCGAGGGATGGAGCGCGTTGGAACGGGGCCGGCACCGGAGGAGACCGGCGGGTGGAGCGGCGAGAAGGGCTGGGACCCCGGTATAAACGGGGCCTGGGCCGGGCCGTGCGGGGGAGAACAGAGCGGCCTGAAGGGCTGATGCTCGCCCCACGGACACACGGCAGCTGGGGGACAAGGCTGCCGTCCGCAGCGCTCCATGGATGGAGATGCCATCGCTCCCCTGACCCGGCCTTACCCACAGGCAGGATTGCTCCACGTCACGTCCCTGGTGATGGCTCCCATTAAAAAAAGAATGCTGTTCATTCGGGTACCAATTCAGTGGCTTCTACTGTACCATAAACTAGATAAGTTATAGGCATGGGATGGTATTGGGGTGTTTTTTTAAGAAGAAAACAATGGCGGTACAGCTTTTCCAAAAATGAGAAGTGGAATAATTTCTTAAGTGAAGCAAACAGCCCTCGTGATTAGGAAGATGCCCTGCCAGCGGAACAGCCGTACGGCTCAGCTAATGTCAATAGCAAAGCTGTGACAGTACAGTCCCCTGCTGGGGGGACTGGCAAAATAAATATTAGGTCTCCTTGCATGTAAACCCCCACAGGGAAATTTTTATTTCTTAGAAAAAGAACAATGGAAAGCCTACAAAAAACATTACACACCCCAGCATTTGCAGTTCTTGCCGCCGTCACCCTGCACCAGCAAGTGGATTTAAACTTCAATAAACTTCCATAACCCACTAGATGGCATCTTCCAGCAGATTTCAGTGCCTGCTGAGAGAGAAAAATTATCAAGGAAAGCATTTAATTTAGAGAGCAGGTTACAGTTCCTAAGTCTAACTACACGTTAAGGCAGCTTGTACTTTCATTTTAATTATCGATGAGAATTTGTTGCCAACTGATTTCTTTACTAGAAATGTTAATGCTTCCATTGTTCCTCCGTGGGTGGAGAAGACACCGACCCATGAAATCCCTTTCCTCCTGCCTTTAGAGCACAACATATTCCTTTTATCATCACTGAATCACCTCCGGCAGTGCAGAGACTTTGGCCGCTGTTGAATAATGCATAGCCACTAAAATTGTTCAACAGTAAAGCTACATATACCTGGTTACCCGGTACTGTGAGAATCTAGGCTGGAAAGCTACAATACCTCTGATTTAATACTGCAGTGCCAGCGTACTGCCATATGGACCTTTATAATAACATCCCCATCCCCTTGCCTCTGCAAGAGCTCTTCGAAAAGTGGTTGTGAAATAGCAGGCGGTTCCGTAGGTATGCACACAGGATTACAGTCTGCCCTTGGCAGAACATCCTCATTTATATAAAGAAATGACAGCCACAAAGTTTGAGAGTTAATTAAAACAAAGCTACTAGCTGGCTTGACATATGTTTAAATTTAGGATTGTGTGCCTGCTTGCTAAATTAAATGTTTGCCTCGTAAATTGACTTCAGCAGAGTTGCACAAGTTTTAACTGGGAACAGAACACGGATGGTGCTGCAGGTAGGTCAGTATTTTGTATTTGAGAGCATCCTGAACGATCAAACCCTCTGAAGAGCCTCGTAGGAATTGAAGTCTGGCTGCTCCTCGGTGGTCACACTGTAAATGGATGCTCCAGGTCTTTCTTTCCCACTTTAAGACAGAGTTAATCCTGTTGGGGTTACCAAGTAAAATCATTCATACCCCATGATCTGCCTCGGTCCCAAATAAATAGATGTGTTTCTTCTATTAAAGGTCCAGCATTTCTCCCTCTCCTCTTTCTCCTGAAGTGTTGTGGTGGAGACGGAGCTCTGATTTTGGCCTGTTGGATGCGATGCCTTGGAGATTAATTTGCTACATGGAAAATAAACATGAATTTATGTTCCTGAGAAAGAAGAAAACCTGTGGCTGTTAAGCCTCTAACTGGAAAGGGAAATGGTGTACCTTCCCAAGGCATCTTTTCTAAACAAATACAGGATAAATTAACAGCAGCTCAGTCCTCATTTGGAAGCTCCCTTTGCTAGCGAGCTGGCTTGCCCGGTTTGCAGCTCATGTGTTGAGATGCTGCAGGGCAGAGCGCAGCAAAAGTGGGTAGCAGCGTGATGAAGCCCTGGATGAAGGATGAGGAGCAGGGGTGACCAGAGGGACTTGGTCAGCAGATGCTGGGAGAGGGCAAGAGTGCATTGCGAAATGCTAATGGGAGTGGATGTGACAGGAGTTCCTGAGATAAAGCCCACAGATGGCATGACAGCATGGAAACAAGATGGCATCACGAGGGAATCAGCGCTCTCCTGCCTTCTGGTCTCCTCTGGCTGCAGCTCCTCAGGGCAAGGACTAACTCATGTGAAGGGCCGGATTTTCTGACTTTGGGACTCCTGCAGGGGTGGGTAATGGAAAGCAGCGGGTCCTTTGCATTCCTGCAAGAGAGCTGAACAGTTATGGGATCCCTTCTCTCCTGATGAGTGGGCACAAGTGAGACAAGACCTGGCTTTCTGTGCCCCCAGCTGCAGTGCCAGCAGAATGGCACAGGTTAGAGGGAGAAAATACTGCCAGAAGGATGGCATATCTGCCTCTAATAGCAAAGGGGAAATGGGGAGCAAAATACCACACAAGAGCTTGTTAGGTTTTTTTCTCGGGTTCGTGGATGTTGCAGGTACATGTTGCCACTACGGGGGATTGAATGGGAAACTCCAGTCCAGGTCTCCGTGTCTGCATTGTGCCCTGTGTCAGACTGCACCCGTAGGGAAAGTTAACTCCTCCGTTTATCCGTTGGGTGGGTTTTTGGATAGATGTTTGTATGCTGGGTGATGCTGTCACTTTTGTGCAAATCTTGTTTTTAACCAGGAGGAGAAAAGAAAAAAATATTTTTAATAATGAATGAAACAGCCATGGCTGTGTCACAACAGGACTTTTTTTTTTTCCCCACAGCATTTCTTTATCCTTCCAGCTCAAATCTCATGTGAACAGAATTGATTTGTTGGGATTTTTTTCCCCCTTTTTCTTTCCTGATAAAAGGCAGCACCCAGGAACTGGCTCACCTGTTGGCAGGAGCAGAGCCCTTCTCTGCTGCTCAGCCTGCTGGCACGGCCCCCACAGCAATCCTGCCGGGCTCCCCCGGAACCTGGAGCTGCTTCCAGCCGGCACTCGAGATGCTATGAAACAATGCAAATGCTTGAATAGCTCACAGAAGTGAGGGTGATTACAGGCTTTTAAAAAGAAATTGCAATCCCTGGCACTGCGGGAGGGCGTCCAACCCTCTCCCCATCCCTCCCAGGGATGGAAAGACAGCATCAACATCCATGAATCCTTGTGCCCTGGCTGGGAAGCAAAGTAGGGAGTTATCTGTGGCATGACTGACCTGGTGGCTTATCTACATAGGACAGACCTATGCACAGCTTTTAGCAGAAAAATAAATAAAATAAAAATTCTGGTATTCCCAGTGGATCCACCTGAGTAAGCAAAATCCCCGCAGTCAACAGGGAAATCTGCCTGCATTCACTTTGGACAAACAGAGCCCAGCAGCGTGGGGCAGAAGGCGGCTGGAGCTGGATGCTGCTGGAGGATGCTCAGGGTCTTGTTTGGAAAGCGATGCCATCGCCAGCAGTCGCTCCCCCAGCCTGGTGCAAAGTGGAAGGAGTGGCCGGGTCTGTCTGCAGCCTGGAGAGGTGCAAAAGCAACCAAGCTGTTGGAAGAGTTTCCTGGAGCATAACACTCTCTTAACTCCCTTGGCCTTAAATCAGGTGGGTAATTTCACTGATCACCTGTGGCAGGGGAAATTGCTGATGTCTAAGTTGAAGCACAGCCCTGGGGGATGAAGCGGTGATGGCTTGCTGGGAGGATAAATACTGGAACAGAGCGTGAAGCAAGGAGGGATATGAGCCTTGTGCATTCTACATTGCAAAGAGATGTGCCTACATGTCTGGAGATTTGCTTTGCATGGAGAATATGCTTTTCCCCTCAGGAGTAAACTGAATCCCTTGCCCAGCTCTGGGCCAGGCTGCCCAACCGGCAGGACCATTAGTGGTCGAGGAGAAAAAGCCCTTGCTGGACTTTGCAGGGACTGAAGGGCCCCTGCTCTCCCCTCCGGGCTTTGGTGGTTGGTGAGGACCCTGATTCTCCAGACAAAGCCTTGCACATCAGACACCTTTAGTTCTAGCACTGCTTTCCCAAAGCAGCCCTGATAGTTTGTGCTTACTTATTGGTGGGGGTCAGTTTGAGGATGAGGAGACAGAGGGTCGATTCCTGGCCATCTAGTCAAGTAGCCTTTTTTTTTAAAAAAAAAAAAGAAAAGAAAACTGCAACTGTTGTTGCAGTCCTTCTGGCTGGAATAGGCAATGAGCCCTGTCTGCTCCCTCTGCTCTGAATTCAGAGCTGCTGCAATGAATCGGACTGATTCCAAGTCCGACGGAGCCAGCCAGGCAGACTGCAGTCAAGATGTCCCCAAAACTCCCTGGCTCCTGCTTCTCTGAGCACACTGTGACTTTTGAGGCCAACATTTTCTGCACTTCTCGAGGGATTTGGAAGCTCACGCTCTAATAATTAAGGCAGCTTTGAACGTCTTAATCTTCAGCCTCACTTTTCTAACTGTTTCCCGTAGCAGCCGTTAGTGCTTGGAACAGGTACCAGCTTTTAAAATGTGCTCACCATGGGCTTTCGTGGTTTTAGCAAGGAGGAACTTAAAGCAGATTCTCCAATGCATATGTGAGAGCAACATAGAGCTGATTTTTGCAGCTTTCCTAGAAGCATGAGTAGTTTGTGCGTCACTGAGCTGAACCTGGAGGGGAGGTCTGCTCTTCTGCCAGCTTGCTGGATGCACTCCGGGATGAGAGAGGTCCAAGGTCTTCTTCAGGGTGAATCTGAAGTGGATCAAGGACACTTCTTTAATTTGCTAAGTGTGATAAACTCTGGTTACACCATTAAAAAATAACCTTATGAAAAGGGGAAAGAAGGATAAAGATGCCTAACCCAGCACTAAAATACCTAATGCTGAAGATAGCCAGGAGAAAGAGAAAAATAAAGCTGGTTATGAGAAAATTTAAGTAAAGTGTGTAAAAGCTTAAGCGGTACAGATAATATCATCTCAAGTCACTGCACTCAGCCCCACCAAGGGGAGAGGAGCAAGGGCTATGAAATGTAAATAGAGGAAAATCAAATTCAGAACAGATGTTAAGAAGCACCTTCCCAAGTGCAGAATCAGAAATGCAGGGAATGACCTGCCAGGCAAGGCTGGAGTGGACACACCGGAGCTTTCCAAGGTGCGATGTGTCCCCGGAGCACAACCCTGGGGCTAAGCACAGAGTGAGATGTGCCAAATGGCCTCTGCGGGATCCTGCCCTGCCTTCTGCACCTGGCATAAAATCAGCTGAGGGATTTTTCATACTGAAAAAGAAAAATGATTGCCATCAGCAAGGGGAGCCTGGGCTGCCCTTCTCATGGCAACCTCCTGCTTCTTCAGCCCTGTGGATTGAAAGTGTGAGATGTTCAGCCTTGGAGGGGGTGCGAGCCACCCAGCAGGTGCCCTTACGCATCATCCGTGGGGTTCCCACCCAGGGGAGAAGGTGGCATTGCTGCTGCCCGAGCAGTGAACCGGTGCAGGGGGGGTGCAGCAGGGGCTTGTCCCCAGGATATGAATCTCCCCACCCTCCCCATGAATCCTGCTGGAGCACGTCCTGCAGACATTGATTTCTGCTGCTGCTGGATGAGCATTTGGCAGCTGAAGTGGCTGCTAGCAGGTGTCTCAAGTGCCCGACTGGAGGGCACGGCGCTGAGCCTGCCCTTGCTGAGCCGCTTTTCCAGCGGGGGGAAGGCTCTCCTTTCTTAAAATAGGTCCTCTCCAAGGGCTCTTGTGTTCAAGAGCCAGAAGGAAACCAGGTCCTTTGTCCTTTATTTTCTGTCTCTGAAAAGAAAGGCGAATAAAGCAGCATTTGAGAAGCAGAAAAGCAAGGCAGCTGTGGTGCGGGATGGGATGAGAGGATGAGATTGGGAGGGCAGGTGCCCACCAGCGTTGCGGTGCTGACCCGTGGTGACGCACCAGGAGATCCGAGACCCTGTGCCACCGGGAGCTCCCTGCTCAGGGCCGCGGGACGAATTGTGCCAGGTGAGGTCAACGCCTCTGCTGTGTCTCGAAGACATTGCCCTCTGCATCTTCAAGGAGTTTCATACCTCCAGCTGCCATGTGTCTCCAGGTAACCATCAGTCAGTGACAGAGTTGCTCAGCTGCTTGATGTGTTTTCCCTGTTTTCTATCTTTTAGATGTGAACTCATAGTGTAAAGCTGGAAGTTTGGATACCCTCCTGTTCCCTTTCCCCTGCCTGGTGTCCCCAGGGTTGCTTTCATTCTTTCTATCAATATCGCAGATTGCTTCAGAATCTGCTAACACTTCTGGCCTCCGAGACACACAAAGAAATTGTGTAAGGAATTGTACAGCTCCCCTCCCATCAGCTGAACCTTGTAGTTCAGCTGAAATCCCATTATTTAACTCTAACATATGGAAGTACACATAGACTATCCAGAGGTCAATAGAGAGGCAGTCATCTCTCTGGAAAGCCCTGTCCTGACAGGGGCTTCTAACAGGCAGACACTCCTTCGGAAGTGTTTTTCCCTCCTTTGACTACAGAAGGTGCTGCACTGACTCCCTTGGACCAGATATTTGCACTTGGAGAGCTGAAGCTCAGCCTGCAGAATGCTGCCCTTGTCCTGAAGGTCCCAAATGACATTCCTTCTCCTCCTCCTGCAGTCTGCAGTCCATCCCTCCCATCATTCTCCTCCTCCTCCTGCCCTGTGAGGCAGCCCAGCTGGTCACGAGTCTCCTGGGGCAGCAAGAACAACCTTGAGTGGCTGCGTGCATGAGAGGTGGTGATTAACCTGGGACCATCAGGAAAACTTGCTGTCACAAGTTCTCAGTGCTGGCAATCTGCCTGCGCTCCCCGGGCTCCTTCTGCAGGGAGGAAGGCATGGAGGCACCTGCATGGAGCTGGGGTGGGAGCAGGAAGGGAGGACG
This sequence comes from Dromas ardeola, assembly GCA_013398915.1. NCBI lineage: Eukaryota > Metazoa > Chordata > Aves > Charadriiformes > Dromadidae > Dromas > Dromas ardeola. The sequence continues at coordinate 258,816 of VYZM01017800.1, read as the reverse complement.
GATGCTGCTGCCTTTGGAGGAAGCCTGGGAAGCAAAACTCTGCCTGTCCCATATCCGTGTTGCGTAGAAGACAAGTCTGCAGGGCTAACAAGAGACACCAGAGACATCCCAGGCTATGGTTGTCATATCACATCACCGTTGCTACTGCCAAGAATTCGTAATTGAGCAGCCCCATGGCTAATTTGTAATTCAACAGCCCAAAGGACCCCATGGTTAAGACTCAAGCCTATTGAACCACTGTGCAGAGGTTTCTGCCTTATTCCCAGGGGATACAGCAGGATGAAAGATAACTGGCAGCTTCTTCGTGTGTGCTAATAACCATCATCTTGCAGTACATAACACTGCAAGACAAAGCACTTCCCATGGGGTTCCCCCAGCCTCTCCCCCCTGGGAAACACACCTAAAAGCTTCAGAGGAGTCAGGAAAATTCATCCTCCCAGGGACAGCTGAGGCTGAGCCCTGCGCTTATCATGGAGAGGCAGCAGAGGGGAAATAACAGCCACGAATGTCCCTTGGCCCGAGCTGTGCGGTCCCCATGGCAGGCTGGGGTTGGAAGGGTGGTATCAGGGGTTCCCAAATTAACAAAGTAGAGGCAAAAGGGAGGTGATCACGGTCTGCTGTGCCCAGCACACCCAGCTGCAGATCTGATGTTTGCTTGCTTAATTTGTTGGAAACAGGGCCGGGGGGAGGGGGAGGAGGTGGAAAAAGAAGGTCAGTTCTGGGACTCCCAGATTTCAGGCTGGAGCCGACGCGTGGGTTTGCCCGGGAGAGCAAGCGAGGGAGGAACCGGGTGAACCAGAGTTCAGAGAGCAGCGTCTTGCTTTGCCGCTGCGCTGTCTGAGAAGGGAGAAGAATTGCTGTGATTTATCAAGGTTTGAGAGCCGCCCTGGGTCCCCGCCAGCTCCCGGTAGAGCCCAACTCTGCTCGCTGGGCACAGAGCAGGAGAGATCTGCCCTTCCTTCCTCTGGAGGGTGTTTTACCCACTGCCAACAAAGCAGGGCCTCATGAACACACAGTAAATGTGTCCAGCACCGGAGAAGAGATGCTCTCGGCCGGGAAATAGCATTTCCCTGCTCGCTGTGCAGGGATTACCCCAATGTGGACTATCCTATGGTCTTACATGGTCTTTTTCTCCAGCTACTGTCATGTCCAGCTTCCATTTCCCTCCCAGAAAATATAAATAAAGACAGACTGAGAAAGAGCAACGCGACTGTGAATCTTGCTAGAGAGCTGTGTCAGAGCCACTTGCTCTTGTAACTGTGTCTAATGGGGTATGCAATAAGCCTAACGAATCTCACGAACCCATGTGCGTGTCCTGGCTGAATACATCGTCCTCCAGCACCCTGAAGGCAGCCGACAAATAATCAAATTAGGATGACACCAGGTCAGTTGGTGGCGGTTCTGCCAGCTCCTGGCACAGTGGCTGCCGGGGCGGGCGAGCCCTCCCCACACTGCCCCGCTCCCCGAGGGACCCTGTCCCTCTGGACTGGGCTGGGATGGGAACCATCCCTGTCACAGGCATCAGGGACCGCATAGGAAAGGCTGCCCGCTTGTACATTCCTGGAAATGCCAACTGTTGGAGTAACTAACAACTGGAGCAATGGTGACAGACCGCAGCGGGGAATAACGCTGGAAATGAGTCAGGGAGGCAGGAGAGATGCAGGAGAGAGGGGCACCCCAAGGGACCACGCATGGGGTGTTCTTCTCTGCCAACATATCAGTTCTTGAAAGCAAAATACGATGACCACAGAGCTCGTTGGAAATGCTTCAAGAGAACATTGCTTTTTTTTTTTTCCCCTCTGAGATTGCCAAGTTGTTAAATCCCAGTTGTTTTGCACAAGCATATTTCAAGGACGCTGTGACAAACCTCAGGCAGGTGACGGGCCCCAGCCCTCAGCCTGCATGTATGGGCTCAATCCTGGGGCTGTTCCCATGGGAAGGAGGGGATGGCAAAGAAAATGTGATACACTGAAGCTGCAAACCCCACCCCTGTTGTTGAAAGCCTGGGAGGCAATCCCGGTGTCGCACAGCTGGTATGTTCAAGAAGTGCTGATGCACACGGGCACCCCCAGACCCACAACCACCTCTGCCCCCCGAGATGCTCTGGGGAAAGCACTCAGTTATTTCACTGTTGCCGTTCTCTGATGGCTTTCCAGGACCACCTGTGTGCTGTGCTGGGCTGCAAACACGGAGATGTTGGCTGTCTTGCCACAGCAGGCTCTGTCTGACATCTGGCTGGGGACCATGGGGACTCTCGCACAGAAAGCCACCCCTGCCTGTGACATTTTCCCCTGGTAGCATGTATTCGAGGTTGGGCTAACATGCCGAAGGTGGCTTTTGAGCTTGCTAAAACCATATGCCTTCCCATCCCTCCTGCCTGCTGGAGAAATCACGCACTCCACCATGCGGTTCCATGTTGGAGGAGGAGAGGGCACCCCAGTCTGCAGGCAGACAGCATGGAGGGCAGCTCTCCTGCTGCCGTAGAGCCTCTGGGACCATCTCTGGGAGCACCTCTGCCATTCTGGGCACAGTGATGTAAATGATCGCTTGAGGGTTTCCCAGCCCCAGGCTGACAAGTGGCAGAGCCTGGGAATTGGTGGACTTTTTGCTGGACTAAGCCAGTCAGCCTGGCTGTTGGCTGGGAGAGCTGGAGCTTGTTTCCCCAGATCAAATGCCCTGCAGCAGAGTAGCTCTGCTGGGAGCGATGTTTCTTACCCTATCGTAGGACTGATCCTTTACTTCCACTTCCTAATTTTGTGCCTCTTAGTGCCTGGCTCTAGGTAAGCACAGGGGCTTCGTGTGCTGCCCTTGAGCTGGTCCCATCTCCCTGGAGGCGAACGCAGCCGGAGAGGCAGGGGGAACCTGTGGGGGAATCTGTGGGGGAACCCGAAGGTCTATGCTGGGATTGCAGACTGTGGCAAGGGCGAGGTGTGATAACTGGAGACCACCTGGGGTTTCACAAGCTAAAGAGAGCCCAGGCTAGCTCCTCTGCTGAAGGAGAAATTGATAGGCTAATTTACAGTACCCAAATGAGAGCTCTGCTGGGAAGACACAGCTTGTAGGGCTGGCAGAGCTTTGTCAGGGGGAAGCACAGGCGGACTGGTCTTGGAAGGGAAGAGCTGGGCATAAATAGTCCCGACCATTCAAACCAAATAGCCCTGGAAGAAACTGAGATGTAAGAGAGAGACAGCACTATCTGATGTGCGGGAAAATGTTCAAAGGAGCAGATTCCTCTTTTACGCTCCAAACAAGCCCTCTGCTCTGCACTTAGGTACAGTCTCATCCGCGTGGGGTGAGTCAGAAGAAATCTGTATGCTGGTGGATGGATGGTGTGGCCCTCGAGCCACTTACAGGGAGGCGGCAAGGACTCCTGGTGCCTGTGCTTGTCGGTGGGAAAATAAGCTATATATTTAATACATTCATCCTAAATGGGCTTTTTTTTTTATAGACTTGAAAGAAGTGTGCTAATAGCTTTATCCTGCCCTTCTCTGAGGGCTCTCAAGGCACTTTACCGAAGGGAAATGATATCTTTTCCATTTCAATGTGGTGTCAAGGGACTTGCTAACTCCTGTGCCACCGTTCAGCAGCGGATGGGCTGAGGAGCTGTGGTGCCCGGCCCCTGGGCTCCCGCACCCAGAACCCGAGGGGGATGGCGCAACTGCATCCTAGGGCAGGTACCATGGCCCAGCCCGGGGCTGCTGGGCTGCCACCGCCTCCATGTGAGCCTTGGGGACTCTGTAAGTCCCTGAAAAGCAAGGGAGTGACTTCAGGGAGGATGCTGAGAGGAGGCAGATAATGCTGGACAAGAGGAAAGAAATTAAAACAATAAAAAATCAGCTGACAACGTTCTTTTGAGCTTCCCCAGACATAAACCCTCTGCTCTGCAGGCACCTGGGTGTCTCTCATCAGCTTGCATTGGTTTGTTCCTCCGCACGTTTTTAGTTGTTTGGATGAAGAGAAAAGAAATGTCATGACAGAGAAGAAAGATAGCAAAAGACTACAAAAAGCTGTGAGCTGCTAGTATGTTTTGAGTTGCTTTATTCTGAATCAATATTGAACCGAAGAGGAATTATAAATCTAACAGATTACAGCTGAAGCAATGCCAGGGCATCTGTTTCCAGATATTCTTTTTTTTTTTTTTTACTGGCTAGAGCAGCTGTTTTTACAAGAATCCACAGTAAAAGAGTTATTAAAACAAAGGGGGGAAAGAAATAACAATAAACGGGAGATATATAGCAGACAAGGAGTAACAGAGATGCAGGGCTGGGAAATAAATGGAAGAGAGGAGGAAGAACCCGACAACCAACAGTTTGTAACCAGCATCAGGCACTACAAAACCTGGAAGTTATTTGTTTTACAAGACAGTGATCCCCAGCTCCAGGATTGTGCTCGATGATTTATGGCGCCTGGCAGCTGTTGCAGATGCTGAACTAAGAGCAACAGAGGTAGAAAAGTTGAATTCACCCTTAGCACTTGCCTGTTGTTTCCTAATGGAGATTTATTAGTAGGATGCCGAGGGGGTGGCTGGGGCTACTTGAAAGCATATTCCCAGCTCTGCCTCTCCCTGTGACTAGGATCGAATTAACATTTGATGAAATTCAGGTTGTAATTAAGGCAACGAGCACATAACTGGTGGTATTCATAGGGCTTAAAGCCTCCCTGCGTTTTGGCTGAAATGGTGTAATCGGCACAAGTGTGCTCATGGCCTGGCCGAGGACAAAATAACATGTTAGATTAAAGCACCGTGAGGTCATGAAGCCAGTTATCACAGCCCTGGCTGGCCACCACAGCTCACTGGGAAGATGTGAACCTGCACAGCCCAGCCGAGCCCATCAGCACTGGTCGTGGGGCCAGGACGGAACTGGGGTGCCCAGTCTGTTCATCGGTCTCCAGCAAGCCATGCAGCCTTTGCTTTCCCCAAACCTTTATAAAACGTAAAAGATTTCTATAGAAACTATTCTAAGACAGCTAAAACTAACCAAAAATATGGCATCCCTCCCATAGTTTGATCTTTCCCTACACACAGTGTCTTTCCTTTTACAGCCTCCAGCTCTCCGAAGGATGGCTCACAGACCTTGAAAAGCCTTTTTACAATGGTATTTTGCAGGATTTACCTTGGTGTCCCTGATTTGGGAGCTCCATCCTAGCGTGGGGCAGGTTGTCACCTGCTCTCCCCTGCCTGCCTTCTGCCAGCTTGGTGCTTTGCAAAGCCCTAGAAATGCCCGCAGCAGGGAAGGTGCTGTCTCACATTACATCCCATTCTTGCTCAGTCTCTGCCGTGTTTAGGTGCTGTCTCGCAGCACGCCCTGTGTTATGTGCTTGTCTTGAAATCAAGGAAAGACCCCTTTTCCAAGAGTAGCTTATCTCTGCAAGCAGCAGCTCATATTCCTCTCCTTACTTTACCAGCACCGATGACCATGGCTTGCAGAACTGAGAAGAGGATTTCAACTTCTATTTGAAGTCGTTCAGAAGCCAGAAAAGAAAATCAGCTGTCAATAATCCATTGTGCTTAACTTTCTGTACTGGGAAGGACCCCTGCATTTGCAAACAGCACTTACCTGAGAAACGCAGGGGGGTTGCAGGAGGCAGCACCCGCCGCAGCCGACACAAAGCCGCCCGCTCGAGTGGTCGACGATTTGGCCTTGTGTTTGCTTCGGGTTTATTGATTCATTTTGCAACAATGCACCGTAAATAGATTTATTCTTACAGTTATAATCGAGCCGATGAGAGCTTGGGAAGTGGAGACTGAAAGAAAGCTGAATAGAAATCAAGCCCGAAGGAAGACACTCGTGGAATGAATACACCTCCTAGACGGTGGGAAAATGGAATGAATGTTTCTCTCTCTGTACACCGTACTGGGCACAGCCCTGCATGCACGGATCCAGCACTGCCCTCCTTTGGGGCCAACTCTGCTTGCCCATGGGAACCGAGAGCCTGTGCTGAGTGCTCCAATGCATCCCTGGAGGTGCCGTAAGCCCCGTCCCTCCCTCCGTGTGGCGATGCCCTGCCTGAAAACCTAATTTTTAATGTCTTTTCAACCTCAGCCCTCTCCGTTAAATGAGGAGAAACAGAATTCTTTTCTTTCCACTCTAGCTTGTGTCTTTCATTGTTGAATCTTCCATCTCTTCCAGAGCATCCGAGGAGCAGGGAGAGCCATGGCCCTCCAGCCGCTGCTGCAGCTCCAGGGTGCGACCCAAAGAGAAATTATTCGTGGGAATTTGCAGTCAGCTCACAGATAGCTGCTGAGCGGGAAGGCGACAGTCTTCCCCTAATCCACAATTTGATGCAGATTATTCATATGGTGCTGCTGAAGAGTTAATATACTTGGCTGGGAGAGGACAGAAATGATGCCTACTTAATACGACAGAAAATAAATAGAATCCGCTTTCGAAGGATGCATTGACGGAGCTGTCGTGCCTGATGCTGGGGAGACAAGTGTCTACAAGCTTCAGCTTAATGTGGCGTGGAAATGTATTGGGTTGTATTTATGCCTATATACAATACTTAACCGGCTATTGTGCTGATTAAATATTTAATTGGCTGTCTGTGAGGAGAAATGCACCATTAGTCTATAGGGAATTACACTGTTCCTTGTGCCTGCTCTTAAATAAAATGTGTAATTCGTTGTCACTTAAACATAATGTTAAGTGCCCGTTAAGGAGAGGTTTTCAAGGGAAATAAATACAAAACTTGCCTACTGGCATTGCCCCAGGTGGACCCACATGTGGCTCAGTGTGGGCACAGCCCCTGGGGGCATCCCGGGGCTCAGGGGACAGCGGGGATGCTCAGCCTGTCCCCTGCGTGTCACTGTCGGTCTGGTCACGGAGCCAGGGAAGAGCCTTTGGGGTTCCTGCGCTACCAAGTGGCTTTTGGAGGTGCTGGTTGAGGCAGATGGTGATTTCAATCCCTCTTCCCTTGGTCTTTCGCAGTATGGCTCGTCCAGGTGCTGTAAAGGGAGAGAGAAATGCAGAAAGCACAGCGGGGTGCTCCTAAAATACAGCTCCTTGCTGCAGCTGGGTGACGGGAGCAGGCTCTGTTGGTGACCATCATGGGAGTTTCTCTGCCTGGTTTTGTTTGGGAATCTGAATTCTATGGGGGGAAGCAGGGGAGGAAGGAGGAAGGGAGGAAGGCTTGTGAAAGCAAACGCTTCTTCCCTTCCTCAGGGCTACCCCGGGGTACAGCAAAAGCAAAGTAGGCAGAGCAGAGCTCGCTTACCCTGCAGACTGCACTGTGCTGAGTACCAGCAAGAGAAAAACCGGGAATGTGCTGAGTTTTATTCCTTAACATTATAATTTAATGAAAACCCTGGACCTCGTGATGCAAAAGCTAGTGATATTTTATTGGAAAAACTCTCTGCTCTTAGGGTGCAGCATCGTGCTGATGGCTCACAGCAGCACATGTCCCCCCCCCAGCTGCACAGCCTCTGCCGGCCGTGGGGGCAGCAAGTCTCCCCGCCACGGGCTGACAGGGCTCTTTGATTCATCCCAGCAATGAAGCTGCCATCTCTGTTGAATAACTGATCCTTCAGCAGCGTAACTCTTTTTCCACTGACAATTTGGCAGCCTCCGCCAACTGGCTCCCTGTCTTCAGCAAATTTTCAGGTCCATGCACGCCTGCCTGCTGCAGAAGTGGCTCCAGGGCAGCATCCCACCTTGCAGCGAGGTACCTGCTCTGTTTGCTGCTTCAAAAGTGCTGGCCGGCTATTGGGATTCAATAACAAAACCCAATATTCTGAATAATGCAGCTTCATCTGTGTCCTTAGAGCCGGTGCTTGGCTGAACTCTCTGATAAGCGCGGCTCTTTGCTGCTCTCCCACGCTCCCTGTGCTCAGGGGGGTTTTACTCTACAACAAATGGTCCCGACCTCCAAAGCTTCTCTTAACAGACTTGACCTGAAGACACAACTATCCTGGGACAGATAATAAAGACAGACCCGCCAGGACTGCTGCAGTGAAGGCACAGTGTTAATTTTAGCCAGGATTCACATCCTTGCTAGGTGTGGGCAAAGCAAATTAATGTTCCCCTGGCTGACACAGACAGCTCAGCTTGCCTGGCACCAAGCGTGGTGGCTTCATGCCTGTGATGTTCTGACATGTCCCCAGACAGGGGCAGGTCCCATCAAACTCCCCTTGCAGCTTTACCTCCTGACTACTCAGCTGTCTCCCCTTGGGCTCTGCTGGGGCTGAGAACTTTTCAGGGCATTCAGCCTTGAAACCATGGTGGAAAGGAGTTGGCTTCAGTCCTGGGAAATTCCCTGGGGACAGCAAGGTGCTGACACTGGTGCTAGACCAAGAGTCAGACCAAGGTGCAGGACCAAGAGTCAGAGTTGCATGCAGCAAGGTCCATCCTCCCACAGTTGTCCCGGAAAGCCGCTCTGCTGCTAGTGAAGGGGAATATTTAAGTGCCAGTAGCCAGGGCTGCCTGTGTCCTCTCCTCCGCTCCATCCCAGTGGCAGGGGACAGCGGGACCATGGGGCGCACATGCGGCTGGGGTGAGCTCAGCCCATGCTGCCTCAGGGACACTGCCCGAATGGTCTGTAGGGAAGCTGGAGCTTCCTGGGTTGCTTCACTCAACACCGACCAGCAAAAAGCCAGAAAATCCAACCTGGTTTTGCTGCAAACAGCTCCGAGACAAGGGACACGGCTGGGAACGGGGGATGCACCTACTTTGTGGTGTCTTTGAGTGTCTGAGACCCCTGTGCTGGGAAGTGAGGAGCTGAGGGAGGGTCCTGCCCTCCACTTCCAATGGTGTCACCTGCTGCTAGAACCCCCAGCCCCATCCCTCGGCTCCCCTCCTGGTATGACACCATGTCAGAGCTGCCACCAGCCCTGTGGGGACCAGTGCTGCCTTGGCTGGGACCTTTGGGGAGATGTCAGCACGGCTCCCTGGAGGTATCGCTCAGCTCTGAAGTTCCCTGACACGAGCCAGGTCCCCCTTCCCCTGGCTCCGGGACCTCGGGGGAGGCGGAGGCGGATGCAGATTGCCTTAGTCAGGTTGGTTGGGTTTTCTTTCTTTTTCTCCCTTTTCCCTTTTTTTTTTTTTGCCAGCTTTCACACCTCCCCTCACTCTCTATTTTTGATCATCTGAGTCAACCCTGGGTTTGGTTCTCGGGGAATGGAAAGGTGATCCCGCTCTGTCAGCGGGGGCATAGCCCACACACCTCCCCTCTGCACCGCTCCCCAGCCCACGCCGGCAGCTCCCTGCCACGGGCAAACTCACTATGACACATTTTTGCCTCTCTGAAAGTGGAGGTTAAAGGGCTGAGCAACTGAAACCCCCAGTGTGGAGCTGCACCAGCCCTTTGCGGATGCAGAACAGCATGGGGTGGGCATCTTAATGGCTCTGCAGACCCCAGCCCTGAAACTGTGACACCAGTGGGACATCGGCTGCTCTGGGCAGGGGACGAGGGCTAGGGGAATTGAGGGTCTGGGGGAAGACTTTAGGGGGAGAGGGCATGGGGTCAAAAGCCCCTTCCCAGTTCAGGGACACACCTGGGTGAGCAGCTCCCAGGGGATGCGTGCCTGTGTCATTCCTTCCCAGTGCCTGAGGCACGTCTGGCTTCCGTGTCCTTGCTCCAAGCTCAGTGGTTTGAGCCGTGCAGGATGTGTGCGGGTCCCATTCTGGGCTTTGCTCAGCCACCGGCAGCGGGCTCAGCAGGACCCCATTGTGCCTGTTGTGGGGCTGAGCCCATCACTTGCACTCTGGGGAGAGGGGGCGAGTAGAGGCATGGGGTTTTAGCTTTTCTTTAGAAAATTAATCACACTTTAATTACAGTGAAACCTGGAGACACGGCAAAGGATTAAGTGGATTATCTTCAAAGTAATTTGTTATCAAATATTTATCCTTCTGGGAAGGGAAATGCAGCCTGAGAGAATCTGTGTTATCCGTGCTGCTGGCCAAGGACATGCCATGTCCTTCACGCCTCCCCTTGCCCCTGTCCTCCCCGGCTCCCTTGGTGAGGGCTCAAAATGCAGACTGGGGTCCTTTGTCCCCCAGGACCGGTGGCTTTGAAGCTGGTGGCTTCCAAGCCAGTGCTGTGTCAGGACTTTGTCCCTGCAAGCCCATGACAGTGCAGTAGGGGAGATACCGGTGCCTTACTTGTGGTCTCTGGTCCGCGAGGTGACACAGCGGGGACAGCCAGCACCACTCGCCAGCTGCGGCAGCGGGATGGATGCTCCCAGCCCTGCTCCCTGCCAGCCCCTGGCTGCTGCCCGCATCCGCAGCGGCGGGGAAGGGGCCGGGGGGCTGCTCCATCGCTGCCAGAGGAGCCAGCGAGATGCGTGGTAAATCGGATTCAGCCTGAGCTCTTTATCCGTTCGGCAGACTGTGGGTTTAGAGCTTGGATGCTTCATTAACTAATAATAATGAGTCATTGTATTTGCCTCTTGGGCATTGTAAATGATCCAGTGTCAGGAGACGCCACGAGGACGTGGAATCGCAATGAGGCTGAAACGGGCTGAGCCTCGGAGCGCAGATAAAAGCAGCGCAGATGTACCTCTGTGCTCCCCACCTGGGGACACCGTCCCTGGGGATGGGACAGCCATGCAGGGACGGGGCTGTGCGGGGGCCCGCAGCTGGCCGGGCTCGTGGCACCAGGATGCTCCCGCATGTGCTGGGACCTCCGCGATGTTTTCCTCTTCTCCTCGCTCATGTGCCTTGAACAGAAGCTTTTCTCTCCATTCCCTTCCCATGACAAAGGACTTTTCTAGCCTGCACTGCCCTGCAGGCAGCTCTCACAGTCCCCCTCCGGTGCTGCACCTCAAGGTGATGTGCCAGCTGCACTGGGACCAGCTGGTGTAGCACATCTTTGTATTTTTCTGTAAAGATAATTCCCCCTCCGGAGCGAAAGCGGAGTGATGTGCAGCATGCCAGAAATGTGCAGTCCCTGGTAAACCCCCTGCCTATGGAGGTGTGTGAGCAATGCCCACCCAGCGCCCACCAGCACCTCCACGCTGTGCTGGGGGTAAGGGAGCATCTACAGGATTAACTTTCTGGGCCGATTACTAGGTATGCGTGGCACTACTGGACATGACACAGATGCCTATCCCCTTCGCTGTGCCTCATTTGCCAGTCTGAAATTTGCCTGTGTGTGTGCCGGCGGCTCAGGGAGAGTGGAGGGACTGACCTCTGCTCACGGACAGACATCCTCTGCCGCCGGCGTCGCAGCCCTCATCCCTGCAGACAGCACCCACTTGCACCCCAGCTCCGCATGCAGAGAGGGAGCACTCCCCTCCGGCCCCCAAAATCCTCCTGTGCACCCCAGCGAGAGTGGGGAAGCATCCTTCTGGCCTCGATAAACACGCAGCCCCTTCTTCTGCCTCAATTAATGCAGGTAACTCGAATCCTTGAGAGATTAGGGGCTGGCAGAGCAGCAGTCCCTGTGTGTCACCGTGTGCATGCCGCCGCAGCAGGTTGCCAGTGGGGCCAGGAGTCTGGGGGAGCCAGGGCTGTGCAGGGTGAGGGTCCCTGTGATGCTGTGAGATGCTTGTAGCCCAGATTTCATCCCGGCCGCGTGCCCTTTGCTAACAGGCATTGCAGCAGTTTTGGGGGACCAGGACACCCCTCTGGTTCAGAGCTGGGGTCCCGCAAAGCGTGTGCTGCTGCAGAATGTGGTCACCTCCACTATCCCGACTCCTCATCCCGTCACGGAACAAACCAGCTTTGTTTGACATGATGTTGTTTTCTATAAACCACGTGGACTGGCATTAATTAGATTTCTATCCTTTAACTCTTTGTTAATAGAGTCTTACATCAGCTTCTCTTTTATTTTGCCTAGGATTAAAGCCAGGCTGAGCAGGCAGCACCGATCTGGGTCATCCCACATCCCCTCTCTGGGAGCCAACTCACCTTTCCCCCCCCTTTGCCTCCTGCAGCATCCCCAGCTCCGGGCTTTTCTCCAGGACCCGTGATCACGGCTTGGGCAGGGCACGGAGCCAAGGCACCCTGGCCTACCGCTTCGCCAGTGTTTATTCCTGGCAGATGATATTTAATAAGGCCACATCATTAATGAACTAGAAAGCGCTTCAGCAGCCTGACGTGAGACAAATATAGCTGCCTGCTCATTTCCAAATACCAAACAGAAATATTTGCTGCCTGTTTCTGCCTGTTATGTATCATCATTAGCAATTTTGCCATCTCTATTAAGCATTTGTTTGTAATAATACCAATATGATTTTAAAAACTCTTTTCGTATTGCCCTTATCCCTTCCAGGCATGGTTTTTCCCTGGCATTCGCATCTTGCTTTTTGTGTCCTTTACATTTCACATCTTCCATAACGACTGCTACCTAGTTTTCCTTGGCTATATATACATTTTCCCATTGTAATTGCTGCTTTCATTTCACCACCAAACCACAAGAGCTCTAATCGTTTCCTTCTCTGACTCTGTAGCCAGGCTTTTTGGTCCCCCCCGTCTGACTCTGAAAGCTCCCTCCTAATTCTCAGCCATATATTTTTCCATCTGGTTTTCTCCCCTCGCAGCCAGCCACAACGTACGAGCCTTCCCAGGGATGCGATGGCTGTTTACACATTCTCCTCTCTCTCGCTCCAGGCAGGTTTATTCCCCGCCATGGCAACGAGGTCTGCTGCAGGGATGCATCCCGCTGTGCCCGAGCTCCAGTTCGGAGCGGGCTTCTCCAGCCACGTAGTGATGGTCGAGCTGGGCTTGCTCACTGCCCTCCATTGCCCCCCGCCAGCAAACAGGCAGGATGGACTCTGACCCCCCCATGCCGTGACTCAGTTTCCCTTCCCGAGGGCGCCCGTTACACAACATCCCACCTTCGCTTGGCTGTGGGAGGTAAAGCGACAAGAAAACTCCCACTGCGCTGCTGGAGGTGGGAAAAATAGGGAAGAGGGAGAATGTGTCAGCACGGTTTCTCCGAGCAGCAGCATGAAGACACTTGTAAGACTCCGGTTGTGTTTTCTCCCGCGTGCAGATGCTCCGCAGCCTGCCTGCGACCCTGTGCAGGGCGGGATGCTGCTGGCACAGATGGGCCGTGGGCTCCCAGTCCCTGCAAGGGGAGGCAGAAGTTGTTGCAGGGAGTCAAAAGCAGGCAGAGACCTGGAGGAAACACACTGTGGGACCTTGTGTCTGCTGTGGGTGCTGCTTGTGTTGCACCCAGGAGATGTCTGGCTGGGAAAGGGGATGGTGCTGCTCTGCTGGGGCTGGGGCAGAAGTGTCAGAGTGTGATGGACATGGTGATGTCCCACAGGGTCCCCATGGGGGGAGCCCTGTGTCGGCTCTCCTCCCACAGGGACACCCCAGAAGATGCTGGCTGCTCCGTTGTGTTTCGTCACTTGGAGCCCAGCTGTGGATGGGAATCCCTTCCCCAGGGACGGCACGATGCAACACGAGCGCTCACCCATCCCTCTTGCTGCCACCATGCATCCACAGGCCAGCCCTGCAAAACTCCCCCCATGGCTGGGGAGCTGCCGCTGTGCTTTAAAGCCCTTCCAGAGCTCCCTAAACCAATGGGGAAATTGAGGCAAAAGTGCCGGCTGGGCAGGGTGACAGGGAAATGGGAACATATGTGAGCTGGCAGACCTGGCTGGGTCCTTCACAGAGCCACAGCCAGCCAGGTGCCAGGATTAAACACTAAATGCAGCCCCGTGTGAGGGCAGATTTGCATCCTCTGTATGCCATGCCATTGCATTGCTCCCAAAAGCCCTGCTGCAGATGGCAGTGGCGGCCAGCACTGCTGTGGTCTCCTGACCCTGCTGTTGAAGCAGAGAAAATGAACTGCAGCAGGCAGAACATCACACGCACATCCCTCCCTGCCTCTGCTCCTTACCTGGGCTGATCTCCTAAGCCCACCTCCTGCCACGCTGATAAAAGCACCATGCCCCAAAACCTGGGTTTCTAGGGCTTGGAGGCATTGCCGTGTGAACCTGAGGAGATCTGCTCGGTTCAGCCAGGTGACGGTGGCCCCGGTGGCCCTGGGGCTGGGCACGGCTGGGACCGATTTACTATTCAAAAAGAAAGCGAGTTTTGAGGCTGTGATGCTATGACGTATGGGTCCCATGAGACCGACCCGGCCAGCCAGAGCTAATTGCTCATGAATCCCTTGCACACCCCCACTCTTCATTGCCCCTGGGCCGGTTTTGGGGCTCATTGCCAGAGTGTCTGTCTTTGCAATGGCCATTTCCACCCATCTGCTGAGTGGGGGCTTACTTCTGCCTCCCCTCTGATGATGAGAGGGGATGAAATCTCCAGGCAATGAGTTATCGCTGCTTTGAACCTCCCTCTCTGCCACAGTGGGTGCTTGCACAGCTCGCCAGCCCTTTCGCTCTCCCTCCCCTTGCCCTTCGTCGCCAATGCGGGGGAACAGCCTTTTCTCATTAGAGGGGCTGTGATCTGTGAGCCCTGCGCCGGGTAATTGGCAGCAGAAGATGCTGCGCCAGGAGAATTGCAGGAATCAGTTTAGGAATAAAAATCAGGACTGAGGAAGTGATCCCAGCAGAAGCTGGTGCTCCCTCTGGGATGTTTCGTTGCGTATGGACTAAAAGAGAAACAAGGTGAATTAAGGTCCCTGCACGTCCAACTGGAGGCATTTGCACCCATGCAGACCCCTTGTGCTGGTGCTCCAGCAGCCCTTTGGGGAGGCAGGAGAGGGAAGACCTGGGTGGGATGGAGTTTTTTGGGAACAGAGGTGCTGATGGGGCTGGACTCTCCAAAAGCAGCATCCACAATAGCCAGGGAGGAGATGGCCAGGAGAAGCATCTCGTCTCCTCTCCCAGACCCAAACTAAGCTAGTCATCAGTTTATATGTTTTAATCAAGTTTTCTGTGGTCTCAAACTAAACTGATCATGAGTTTCTATGTTTTAATCGTGTTTTCTGTGGCCTCAGTATTTGCCTTCAGGTTTCTGAGCTTTCAGGCTTTTTTGCATCATGATTTCCAGGCACCCTCCGCAAGTGTGAAATCTAGAAAGGTGCTCCCTTTCCGAAGGAAAGCCAGGAGCTGGGGATAGCCACCACTGGAGGAAGGCAGCGAACACCGCAAGGCTGGTGGGAATCAGCAACTTCACAAAATACGACTTGTGAGCAAATTCACTGCTGGAAGCTGGCTGCAGCTCGCCCCGGGCCAGCTGCCTGCACAGCCTGCCTGCTGCCCAGC
Source organism: Dromas ardeola (assembly GCA_013398915.1). Taxonomy (NCBI): domain Eukaryota; kingdom Metazoa; phylum Chordata; class Aves; order Charadriiformes; family Dromadidae; genus Dromas; species Dromas ardeola. The sequence goes on along the minus strand of VYZM01017800.1, from coordinate 243,704 downwards.
ACGGGCGAGCACACACACACAGGCACAGACACAGACACACGTATAATCATGCTTGGGTGAAGCAGGACTTGGATTTGGAGTCCCATTTGGGCACTGCAGGAGCCGGCTGCTGAAATGTTGCAAAGTCAGCCCGGTGAGGAACGTCTCCCCAGGCAAACCCCAGCAGTGCCTGCCTTGATGCTGTGGGTTTTTCACCAGCAAAACCCCATCGTTAAGCTCCTGCCCCGTACAGGGTGTTGCAGATTTGGTTTGACAATCCCATGGCTACGAGAATGAGCCCTGGAAGCAGACAGCCATCCGTCTGTCCCATCAGACCGCATTAACCTTGCTTACTCACAGCCAAGTGAGTGGATCAAAAGGAAAATATCCAGCTGCAGTGATGGTGTGGCTGGGATTTGAATTTGTGTCACTGCACCCCTTTCTAGTGCGCAGGACTTCCTAAACTGGGGAAAAGCTGCAGCAGGATGGGGTCTCTCAGAGGAGGGACAACCCCACTTTGCCCCCAGGGTGAAGGTGGGAGAGCTGGTCCCTGGGCACACAGACACTGTTGTGGTGCTGGGAATAGGATCCACGTCTCCATGGGGGACAAACCGTCCTTCCTCGGGTGGCAAAGTATCGTCCAGGCTCCAAAGCTGGCAGCCCCCGTGGCAGTCACGGGGTGGGCAGATGCACAGGGCTCCGGAGCTCGAGGGCAGCTGGGGAATCAAAGCCCTAAAATGAAGCAGAAGCGCAAAAGAAAATTTTTCTTCCATCATTTAGCTGGCAGAAGGTGACACTGGGCCTGTCACCCCCTTTCATTACGTCTCCAAGGCTTTTCATGCAAATTCAGGCAAACAATTTCTCGGTTCTCTTTTAGCGCTCCAGGAGGGCCGATTTCATTTCAGGAGCAGTGGGGAACAATAATCATCTTGAAGTGTCTTCCATCCTGAGAGACACAGATAAGAGCCGCGCAGTGGACTAACAGCACTAATTTGACGTTTTCAGCTGATAGCTTTGCAGATGACAAAAATCAGGCACCATAAAAGGCTGGTAAACTCCGTAGCAGCAGGGTTACCCCCTCCCGCTCCCCTCCTCTACCCTGAGAGCAAGATGAAACCCTCTCCCCAAGTGCAGCGCTGCTCATTGCTGTGGGGAAGCGGTTTCGGTGGGGATGGGTGTCCTGGTTTGAGGTAGGACAGAACCAATATTCTTTTCAGTAATTTTACTTTTCGGTTAAGTCTCTTCTAACTCACTGTACTCCCGGAAATTAACTCAATGTTTTTAAGAAAGTGCATGCTTCTAGCAGTGGTAACGCCTGATGTTTCTAGTTAACGCTAGGGAATGGTATGCAGAGAGGCTCCTGCTCATACTTATTGCTACAACAACCAAGGCCAACTAACTTTGTTGTGCACCAACTGGGAGGGTTGGAAGTGGAAAAACGTAGAGGGGTCCCACCTGTGGGGAGGAGCGGACAGGACAGGTGACCCCGAACTGACCAACAGGTTGTTCCATCCCATCTGCGTCATGCTCAGGATAAAGCTGAGGGATCAAAGCCCTCTCTTCTTCAATGGCCGGTGTCTGAGAAGGACTCTGTCCATTCTTCTGCCTTTACCTCCCACCCGTGTGTTCCTGAATTCAGTTCCCATCTGCTGCTGAGTCCTGTCTGGGATTTTCCTAGTGCCGCAGTGACGTGGTCATCATCCTGGGAACCTGATATTGGTTTTGTATACATTTGTATATATTTAATTATTTCTTATTCATTATTTTCTTATTAGTATTATTATCTTTTCATTTTATTGTTAATATTTCATTAAAGCTGTTTTAGGGTTTTTTTTTTCAACCCATGAGTCTCTCTCCCTTATTCTCTGTCCCTTCACTTCTGGGAAGAGAGAGCTGTTAAAAGAGAGCATCTGTTGTTCATTTAGTGGCCAGTCCAGCCTAAACCCTGACAATGGGGCAGGTTTAGCTTGTGTCTGAGCCATGGGAGAAGGAGCAGGACATGGTTGTGGGATGCAGGGAAATGCAGGTCACCCCGGTAGGTGCAGTCCTGCCCATTGGCGCTGCTCCTTTTCCTGGGACAAAATATCCCAGCCGACTCCTACTATCTTTTTGGAGAAGTCCCAGATCCTGTATCCAAAGGGAAAGTGATCACTTTAGTGCTTTGAGATACTAGGTGCAGATTCCTGATCCAGTCGATGAAACCAACCAAGAAAAACTTCACTTCAGCAAACCTCTCCAAGCTATTTTCCAAGTCCACTCTGCTGTCTGAGCCCATGCAAAATTTGTAAGCGGCTGTCCTTGTCCCCGCTCGCTGTGTCCAGCCATGTGTGCTGCCAGCCCCCTCGGCTCACACGGGGAAGTGCAGGTTTACCTGTGGCTCACTGAATCCGATTCTCTCCATGGGGTCCCACCTGGATGCTCAAGCCTTTGGAGGGTGCTGCTGTAATTTGGGAAAACAAGTGGTAAAGTGACAATAAGTGGCTGTAAACTGATTCCCTCAGGGAGTCGGGCAGGGCCAGATCCTGGGCTGGACCGGTGAAAAATGGAGCAGCAGAGTCCTCAGCAATTTGTGTAGCCCAGAGCCCTGCATCCAGGCAGGACCAGCTCCACCTTCATCTTTGCAGAGAGACATGCATCTGGCCTGTTCTTCACCGTGACAGTGTGTCTGTCTTCTCCCCAACCAACCCTCCCCACGATTCATTGCTGCCCTAAAAGGATTTCCCTGATGTCTAACCCCAAATGTTCTTGCTGCTGTTTCAGTCCATCCCACCTTGTCTGACCCAGCAGAGGATGAACTGTCACCTCCCTTCCTTGCCACCACTATTCCCATTATCAGTTTGTTACATCCTGCTCTTTTTGAGCCTAAAGCCCAGTTTTTCCAGCCCGTCTTTGTGTTTTCTACCCCCACGTGGCCCTCCTGGCCCCTTTCTGCACCCTCAGGCATCTGCTGAGGATGCTCTTCACCTCCACGAATGCCCATGATGGGTATTAATCCCACTCCCAGGCAGACACTGGCAGCTTGGAAAGCCATGTGTCAAGGCTCGGTGGAGGATTTGTTTCCCTTAGGTGCCTTCTTTCCTATTTTCCTCCTAAGATAAAAGAGTTTTAATTTCTGCCAGACATGAAGTCTTGGGAAAAAAAAAAAATGGTCAGAAAGTCACTGATTTCTCCCTGGTGAAAGCAGGAGTCCAGCTCGGCCAGCACAGCGAGGTTTATTCGTGTGAGGTTAAGCTGAGCCTCAGGCACTGGGGATGGCAGCTAATTAAACTGGTGACACTGGGGCAGGCTGAGCAGGGCACGCTGCAGAGAGCGCAGATGCTGCTGACGCAAGGTTGCTGCCGCCAGCTGGAAAACGAAATCCCATCCCATGCTCAAGAATGTGATTTTAAGCCAATTTTTGACCTGAACTGGGGCAAAATGTAATATCAGAGTATTTTTTTTTTTTCACGGGAGAAGATATTCAGATCAGGTGGAAAAAGCTTTAGGAGAGCTCAGCGGGGTTTCTCGGCTCGACGCGTGACTGCTCAACCGATGCCCATTAATTTTGTTTTCTCCCTGAAGGCAGAAATGGGACTGGCGAATGTCTTCATTTCTCCCACCCCTTCTCCCAGAGGAAACTCACAATTTTTCATCAATCTTGAAATATTCCCAACGGAAAAATTTTCATTTTTATGAGAGTGGCATTTTCAGCCAGCAAACTGGTCTCCCGGGAAATTCCTACCTGGTTTTAAATTCACCTCACTCTCCTGGGCTTCGATTGCTTTCTGCCTCCTTTTTTTTTATTATTATTATTTTGACCAGAGGCTGCTGAGGACAGGCGTTGTTCCTCCTGGAGCTGCTGTCAGTCTCCTGTGGGATGAAGGACAGAGATGCTCAGGTCAGCCTGAGTCCTCCAGCAGTTTGGGAAAGATGAATGCTGTGTGCATCTGCCAAAGGTTTCTTTTTCCAGCATCTGCAGCTCTGCTTCTATCCGACATTCTTGACCCCCTTTTTTTTTTGATTGCCCCTTTGTTTTTTTTGATTGCTGGTAGCAACACCCCTTTGAGCATCTCATCTCTCTGCTAACTCCTCCCCTTGAGTACACTCTCTCTTCTAAAGCTGGAAATGTCATTTTCCTGTAACTTCTCCCTGCTTAACAGATTGGGTTTGGGTTGCATCGCACCAGCCCAAGCCTGGCTTTGGTCCTGCAGCAGCTGTGTCCTGCAGATGTCTGGTGCGGGGAGGAGACGGCCTCGGCTGTGCTCCATCAGCATCCCTCGCTGCTGCCCTGCATCGCCCAGAGCCGGCAAAGACTGGCCCCGTCCTCCTCTGACATTTTCTGTGTCTCTGCCAAAGAAACCAGCCCTATTTTGCTTTGTTCCCTGCGGGGAAACCGTACAAGATTTCTCATCTCGTTCCCAAATATAATGGGATAATGTCTTGTTGCCCTGGCTGGTTGCAGCAATTGCAGGGCGGGAGGCTTTGCTAATGCGGTGATAATGCATTGTTGATGTAGGTTATGTGTCACCAGTGAATCTCAGATGAATATCGTTATTTTTATTTTCCACCTGCAGATTTCATATGAAGGGATCACTAGAGACCTCCCCTCTCAGCTCTGGGGCAGGACCAGCTCTACCAATGCCATTTCTGGTCGATATTTGTCTCCCCTGCTCTTAATCCCCCTCCATCTACTCTGCCCTTGGAGCTGGGACACACATCCCAGCATCTCCCCTCAACCTCCTCTGCTCCAGACTGAGCCCTTTTATTTTTACCCTCACTCAGGGGCTATGGGCAAGTGTCTCCAGCCCACTATGGCCATGTGTGTGTCCCTGCAGTGGTTTCTAACAGCCCTTGGCCACTGGGAAGCCCCAGAGGTCAGCACGTGGGTGATGCTTTGCCCTGCTGCCAGCCTGAACAGCTTCCAGTGATGGATGGCCAGGAGAGCCCGTGGTGACCATCCCTGGGGACCTGGGTCTATAATGTCCCGAGGTCCAGCTCTCTGGTGATGCACAGATCAAGGGTCTGAACACACCACCTTGGCCGTGCCTCCGGGACTGGCTTCAGAGCAAAGTGCCGCTGAGCCGGTCACTTCATCCTGGCTTGTCTTCGTTTTGGTTTGTCCCAGCTTGGCCCCAGCCCTGTGCAGAGATAAGTGATTCACAGCCAGCCTGGCTGGGCTTTAGGAGCACGTAAAGCATGAACAAACTCAGCTTTTTTGCTTACTTTTCCTTGAAAACTGGTGAAAATTTGACTGCATTATCTGCAGGGCTGGGGGCTTGGTTTTGCTTCTGCACAGGACCCCGGGGGGATTAGCGGCGAGCCTGCAGGAGTGGGCTGGGCACTTAAACATGGGAGAGACGTGGCTGAAATATTTACACTGCCCAACGAGCAATTTCTCTTCTTGCTGGAGGGCAGATTCAGCCCTGCCATGCCCTGGCTGCTGTGGGGAGCAGGACAGGCGAGCTCCTGCTATGGGAAAGGCTTTCTATGCTGAGTTGGATCCTCTAGAAATTCCTCCTTTCTTTTTTTTTTTTTTTTTTTTTTTTTTTTGAGTGGCAAGGAGGGGGAAGTTGGTGCAAGAAGCCCAGGAGGAGGCTGGGCAAAGCTGCCCCATCCTACGCAGGGTTGGCCCTGCCCGCAGGTTACCATCCCGTGTAAAGCCCCCGGGGATTCCTCCATCGTCTCTTCCAGGGAAGGACTTGCAAGATAATAATCTTGTAATTACTAAGCTAAAACACAGCTCTACGCAACACAACCTTGCCAGGGACACCTCCAGTCCCTGCACTTGTTTTAGCACCATCATGGACCACATTGCAAGTGGGATTTTTCTCTTGCGGGGAAAAAAATCCAGTATTTTGCCAAATGTGTGGGGCAATATTTGCAAAGTGAATGCAAAAGTATTGAAATGTCGTCATCTCCACAAATTATCAGAGATGAGGGTATGAAAAGGGAGTTGTTGGCCCTTGTCCTTCCTTGAGAGATGCTGAAGGAGCAAGTCTGCGGTACTGGCATCCCTTTGCCCTTCAGTGTCCATTCTGGGGCTCCGGCTAAAGGAAATCACAGGACTCAAGTGTTAACTCCACAAAATCAAGGGGGAGAAGATTTTTGCTGGATCTTTATCCTCACACTCTTGCTGGGTGGGTGGGCAGGCTGGCGGGGTTTTTAACGAGTGAATCTCATTAGCCCACTTCAGCTAAAACATGGTCGATGCTGTGTTGTGAGAGCCCTGCTTCTGAGATGGGGCTGGGTGGAGAATCAGCCTGCGAAGGCTGCTGGCTGCCCGGCGAGGGCTTTCCCAAATTCTCACCACGATCTCAGCTGAAGGATGCTCTTTCCTCTCCATTCATCATAAAACTACGGGAAGGTTCATTCCTGCTGGCCTCTGGGCATCCCTCAGACTTCACGGCTGCTGCCCCCAGGATCACAGCCCCAAATTCACGGCCAGGCAGAGCATTTGCTTCCTCGGCTGCAGGGCAGCTCCCCCCGGAGCAGCTCAGGCACATGCTGGAACTGGCTCACACCTTCCCCACCCGAGTCCTGAGTTTGGCATCATTAAGAAATAACACCCCGGTTCTTTTTATCCTTTTTCCCATTTATAGCTCCTGGCTTTGCTGCAGCTCTCAGCTGCTTTCTCAGTCCCCCAGCGGTCGTTCAAGACTACTGCGTTAGTCCTTAGCCTTCCAACCGAGGATGCTTTTTGCCGTTGTCCCCCGTAAGCAGGGCTTTGCCCAAGCCGCTGTTAATGGATGACAGCAGAAATACCTCAGAAGACTTCTAAAACCCTGCTGTTCTTGAAACTTTTATTTAGCTACAGCAGCTCCTGTGTGATCACTGCTTGGGTTGCTTGAACAACAGCTGGAGACTAATGTGGGCTGCGTCTCTCGGGGACCACCAAAGCCAGAGAGAAAGGCCAGCAAGGGTAGTGACGAAAGTGATGATCTTGCTAAGAAAAGCTGTAACAGAAAACCCAGAGCTGCCCATAAATCCCATCGTCTTGTTATGCTACTGAGCAAAAACAAAAACCAAGATAAAAACCCATCACAAAAAATACCCTGCTGTAAAGCCTGTATATTATAAAACTTAGGACATAAAAATAATAATAAAACTGGAGGAAAATCCAGAGGTGCATGCTCTGGCCACGTAGTAACGGACCATCCGAGACACACTGCAGGCAGGAGAAGGTCTCACCGCCAGGCTGCAGGGTCTGACCTGCAAAACTTGTTCTGTATTTTCAGCTAATTAAAATTCCTTGGGCTAAAGGAATAATCATGTGCATTATGAAACGTTTCCCCCCTGCTAATTTTTTTAATTGCCAGCCGCTCCCTGCTCAGAGTGGGGAAAGGGAATAGGAAGTCGAGAAGTCGAAGCGAATCATCGGAAGGAACAGATGGAGCAAGGAGGGGACGGGGCAGGGATTAGCACTCGGCACACGCCTGCACGCACGCACACCCCGGCACAGCAGGGCTTCTCTCTCGGCACGGGGAGAAGAAACCAGTTCAAACAACAGGTCTTGCATTAATATCTCATTCGCTATAAATAAATCAATAAAGGGAGCGCTGTTTGGCTGCTCTGAGTCACTTAGGAGCCCCGCGATGCTTCAGGTCCTGCATCATCCCTGTGCTTTCTCTCCCCGGTTGGAGGGTGGCAGGAAGGGGACATCACAGTCCTCACTCTTGCGCAGGCTGGCAGGGAGTGTGGGCATGATGCAGCCCCCTCTGAGCCCCCCATGGATCTCTGCGGGTGCCCCGTGCTCTCTTTGGGGAGCAGCATCGCAGCCCGGAGGAGCAGCCTGGCTCGGGAGGGTCTCACCCAAAGGAGGACCCTCTGCCCAGAGGTTTGAGGCTGTTGCCATTTGTTTATAGCATCGGTGCTTTGCAGTACTGGAACCAAAAAGGAGGGGTTTAAGCCTGTTTCTAAGTTTCTTAGAAATAAGTGAACTGGAAAAAATACTGGGGGACCAGAGGGAAGTACTGCTGCATATTTCCATAGGGGTTATACAGGGAACTGAAACAGTCCTGTGGGAATAGTGCAGCATCATTCGGGGGTGCTAGGATTCTGCACCCAGGGTCGCCCCATCCCAACATGCAGGCTGCAAAACCAAAGATGGTTTTGTCGAACAACGAGGGGGCTAATTAAGAGCCCCTAAAGATGAAAACATCATTTGACAAACTGCAGCATGAGGCCAAGAGCAATTCCCGCTGCACGGCTGCGAAACAGCTGGGCTTTGGATCATTCTGCCTCCAGTCGGTTTGCAAATTTAATGGGACACTCAAGAGAGCGTGGATGGGAAACCGAAACCTTGCTTTGCCTTTTTTCCATATGCGCTCGCAGGTTCCCTCTCATTTTTGCAGCATGTTTGCTCTTTTTTTCCCAACAGTTTATGTCTTATTGAGGAAATATGATCTAAAACACCAAGGCTCTGACGGACTGGGGCTCCGCACAGAGAAATGCCATGTAACACCTCCCAGGGCGGATGCTGGCAGATAATACACCACAACAAGAAGTTCAGGTGGTTTGAGATAAATCGCATGTGCTGGGTTTTAATGCATACGTCGAGCTGCTCTGGTTTTTGACGAAGGCGAGAAACTAGTATTCCTGAGTCTGCAGCTCATAAATGACCTACAACAAAAAATATTAATATAACCTATAGGAAGGTGGGGTGTGTGGCTGTGCCATCAGCACGACATCCCCGCAGGAGGATTTCTGCTTTCCTGGAGGATAAGCTCAGGTGTCCAGAGGTGAGGAGCTGCTCGACACGAGCAGTTTTGCCTGGTGAGGGACCAGCTGCTGAGCTGGGTGTGAGCTCTGCCAGGAGGAGCAGCGTTGCAAGGGTGTCCTGGTCCCAGAGCGAGGAGAGCCAGCCCTCCTTGTCCTCTGCCTCGTATCTCAGCTTTTGGCAGGTCATCTGAAGGCATGTCAGCTCTTGTAAGGCAAAGAAACCCATCGCCCCTCTCCAGCCAATGGGTCCGTGCAGTGAACATTGCAATTCCCAATACTTTCCGGGGAGCCCCTTGTCTCACTGGGTGTCCCTGTTCTCGTTCTACGTGTTTGGTGTCCTTTTGCTCACTCGTGCTCTCAAACATTGTGTGCCATCTCTCCTCAAATCCAGGTTTATCTTGCAATTAGCAGGCCTGGGCAGGGAGGTGGTGTCTTGACATGCCAGGACACAATATTTCAGGGTGAGGGCTTTGGAAAGAGCTCTCTTGTGGTGCTGAAAGCCCTTCAGGGCAGGAGAAGGGGTAAGAGGGAACCCAAAGCCAAATGAGGGCAAATTCAATGAGGGGAAATGCTGCTGCTCGCTGCCTGCAATTCGATCTTGCCCTTGTCCTGAGCCGAACCTCGACTCCTCTCCTGCCTGTGCTGGGGGAGGCCACCAGCTCTCCCTCCCTCTCCCTGGCACAGGGACCCCATTAGGGAGCTGGGGACATCCCGGTGTTCTCTCCTCAGGGTGAGGAGCTGTCGTGGTGCGGTGGGAAACAAGTGACAGCCCTGAGGTTCTTGGTGCACACTTCAGATCCCCTGGACGTGAAGCTGTGAACGTGCAGCATCACTGGCATGATCCACCTCCCACCCTGCAATGTGAGGAGCAAACCCCCTCTGATATTCCTCCTACCTCCAGTATCCGCAGAGGCTGCCCTGACGGTGTGGATGCTCACTCGCCTGCAGCACGCGCGTGGCTCTTGTACGCGAGTCCCAGCTGTGAGCTGAGTCCTTGGGCACCGAATTTTTAGTAAACAAAAGTGCTGTTTGCTTTTGGGAGACCCTCCGGCACGGAGCCCCCCCCACCCCCCACCCCTTGCTGCCTGTATGTTTCATTAGGCAGCGGGTGCCAAGACTGCACTGGTGCTCACCTCTAATTCGGGATAAATCCTGACTACTGACCCTAAAGTCTTTAAAAACAAAAAACAACTGGTATCCCCTGGTATTCCACTGTTCTCTGGCTCCCAAATGCCTCAGGACCACACAAGTGAAGGGCTGTGCTGTACCTATAGCAGAATCCTCTATAGTGATCAGCTCTGAGACTAGTGCGTTATGCCCCATAAGGAGCAGGTAAGTACTTTCAGTGGCCACATTAGGATTTGCAACCTGATGACTGATACTCTGGGCACCAGCATGTGGAGTGGGAGTGTGGGGACCCCTCTCCTCTCCTCTCCTC